>SSNP01000021.1:1740964-1916156 GCA_006937955.1 Pachypanchax playfairii
CCCCCCCCCCCCCCCCACACACACACACACACACACACACACACAAACACACATACACGCAGACTCACACAAATAAGCAAATAATGACGTGTGCACGCTCACAATCAGCTCTCTCATTAAATCCGTACCACAGAGAGAGATTGTGACTTATATTTGCGAAAGAGTCCGTTTCATCCTGTCTTCCTCCTCACTGGCTGACCGCAACAACTCTCCTTCATGTTTACTGTGTGTATGTGAAGTGCTGCTTGTATGCTGTTTTATTAGTGTGTAAATCTTTTCAGTTTCCAGTCTAAAATTGAAAAAAGGTAGGTATGAGAAAATGCTGTAGTTTAATGAGTGTTTTCTTTTCTGGGAGTCCTGTTAGGTCATTTTCAGGTGAGCACAGCTTCTGCTTCTCTGACCCATAAATAATAGGAAAAAAAAAAAAAAAAAACAACAATGTGATTTTAGTTACTAAAATGGTCGTTGGCCACTCCTCAGACAGTTATAGCACCATGAAACACTTAACAAGCTCTGTTCTTGAGTTTTGTATCCATGTGTGATAAATAGCTTCCGCATGAACATGCTTTCAGAGAGTAAACCGCCTCTCCATTCATTACACTGGAGTGTCATTACTGTGAAAATATTTAGAAAGAGAAACAGAGCAAATGAGGGTAAAAGAATTATACAGTTGCATAATGAATTCACTCACCATCTCATTTTATAAGCTCTTGGGATAAAATATCAAATACATATGACTGAGTTAAACTGATTCAGTGAAAGAAATCTGAGCCTGTATTAGGAAACGTGTGATTATATTTAGTAAGTAAATTATAGATTAAAGGAATTCAAAGAGAAAAGCATTTAGATTGAGTCAAAAGGCCAACCAGATGCTCGATTACAGTATTTTCCATAACCAAACGTAACCAGAAATGGATTATTTATACAATAAAAAAATGTTACAACATAGACCAGACTCTCTTCTTGTCATGACTTTTATGTTACCGCAGCCTCCTGTAAATTAGCTTATCTTCTTCTATCACATGTGCACAAACTTTTTCCAAGCATCAAACTCAAAATCATCTGTAAAAAAATAAAATAAAATCCAAAATGCAAGAATCCTGGGTGTTTGATCAGATGGATTTCACACAGAGGTCTTAGCAGGTGTTTTGCACCCTGCCCAGGCCCAGTGAAGCATGGATCAAACTAATTCTCTGGTCAGCCACAGCCTAGGCCAACCCCAGACCGAGCTCTGGACAGCTTGGTTACACTCAGGATAAACGAGTTGGATATCTGCCAGCTAGCTTGGGTGGTAGTCGAAGAGAGGGCAGAACAGAAAGAGGAGAAGAGGGACTAGAATAATCAGAGGGCTGGATATAGTTAATATTCTACAAACAGGCCTTCCCTGAACTTGGAATTTTGGATGCAAAGTAGAACCATCATCACTTATATCTCTTCAAAAAGAGGCTAAAGGGGTTAACTAGGGTCATGGCTTCTGCAATTAAAGGATAAAACAAGAAAAATTCAGCAATGCAAGTGTTTTAAAAATCACTCCTGTTGAGTAGTTCTTAAAAAAACTATTTTGCTGTCATAAAACCTGAGTTTGACACCAGTAACCAAGATAATTTTTTAAAAAATGAACTAGTAAAGGTTAAAATCAATTTTTGTCCTCCAGTATTATCACATTGCACTACTTCCAAACTAAGAATGAGAAGTCAGTATCCAGAACTGTTCCAAATATATTCAATAAGACTGAGAAGTAATTTTACAGGCTGTCAGAAATCACATCCTTAGAGAGTACTGTAGCCAATTTCATGTAGAAGTGAAACTCTCTTTAGCAGCATGGCATTTGGCTTTGACTTTCCCGTCCATATGGTAACAGCATATAGTGAGGGTGCATAGATAACTACTGCAGTCCATGTAAGGTCGTGTTGCATTGTGAGTAGTGCGCCCATGAGGGCTGTTTAAGTCTGCGTGTTCACTGAAATGGCATCGGCGCCTGTTGGCAAACCTCTGCCCAGATGTTCGTTTTCAGTGTATGGAGAAGTGATGCTGATTCACCCTGATTTCTAACGCCTTGATTAACTGCTTCCCCATGCATTTCAGATTTGTGAAAAATGTTGCCCTCGCACTTCAGAGATGCACTTGTTTGGACTTCCTTAAAATAAAGTCTGTTAGATTTGGAGAAAATGTAGAAATCATGGTGTTTTTTCCCCACGTGATCAGCTTTAGGTCAGCCAAGGCACGACGCTTCATCATTCCCTTTCCACATGTTGATGACAAATCCAACACAAACAACAAGTCAAAAAAAGCAAATAAAACCGAACTGTACATGTAAGTGCTCAACAGCAAGACACAGCATGTGTACACCCACATTTAACATGATTTCCAGTGAAATTTATCTTTTTTAAAGTACTTTTAACTCCTACAACAATTTTCATACAGATCTACAATAACAGTTCTTCACCCATAATTAATTTTACATTTCCCTCAGTTAAGATTCAGTCAATTCATCATGTTACCCCTGAAACCTCGAGGTGTCCAACCACCTTTATGTCATTCGATTACCTCAAGGAAACCAGAGCATTATGGGAAACAACACATTGCATGTGTCTATCACAATCTAGTCAACACGTCTTTGCCAAAAACGCAAGCAGAGAGTTCTGTACATACATGTTCATATATAACACCTTCAATATGAAGGTTTATTCTGAAAGATATAACCATATTTAGCAAGTGATAAAGATATTTATATTCTCTGGGTGAGGGTGGTTATAAAGTCTTTTGGCAAAGCCTTCTGACCAGACCTCCACAGGTAGTGTTCACGTTAGAAGACAAGTTGGCGGAATCTTGCTATGGTAGCAAAACAAATATACAAGTGGTAAAAAAACAGCAAAAAAAAACAAGAACAAAACAAACCTTTCATTTGTTCATTTAAGATACATTAATAAAAATTAATTTAAAGAAGCAAAAGGGAAAAAAAACAATGTAAAAATTGAAAGATCCCCGTATCCCTCCAGTTCTTTCTTCCTGTAGTTGCTTCTTCTGGGCCATTTTTTTTTCTCACCAGGTAAAAGCGTCTTCATTTCACAGACTGACAACAGTATGAGTAAAATCACAGGTCACAGGTTTCTAAATGTCTCACACTTGTGTCTACAATTGTAACTCTTTTTAAAATATATATATATATGTGTGTGTATATATATTTTTGTCCAGGTAATACAGAAGAACAGTGTCACTCGTTTTACCACAAAGCTAGAATTTGTGAGTCGTTCTCTGTGTTAACGTCTTGTTTGATTGTTGGAGTTATTTTGGTTTATGACGACACAAATGCAGTTCAAAACCACAGCAATTGATGTTCCTTTTGTGATAAGTGAGGAAACAGTACCGGGTCTGGACCCTAAACACCTGGGATGGATTGCAGGAAGTGTGACAGCAATTATCCATGTGGGAGATGTAGACCCTGGTCTCCTGTTGCCATGCTAAGTGGATCAGATTAAGATGATAGTCTCCACTCTGGCGCGTTCCGATGGATTGGGGGTCATTCGAGGACTGCTATTGTTGATCCTACGAATGCTGCCCTTTCCGTGGCACAGCGCCCCCTGTAGTCATGCCATAGTTGTCGGTGACTGGCTCATCTGCACCCTCATGGACTGGATATTACTGAGGATTTTCTTCTGGTGGCCTGCCAGGGTCACTCCTATTCTAAGCAAATCCCTAGAGGAAAAAAAAGTGGCAGAGAGAAAGAAATTGAAAAGCAAGAACCTGTTTTGAAGACAGAGATGAAAGGATTTCCATCACATTGAAGATGGAATGGATAATTTGAATGAGAAGCGATTATACCAGCTGAAAAGGCCTATCGTTTTCTGATGCATTTACAGACATACCATCTCTATATATGGAAGAGCAATTTCTGGATGGAGAGCTAGCAGCTATGAAGGGAAAACACACATTTTCCAAATTATTCACGTGACTGGAGAGAACACACAGTAAACCATGTTGCAGTGAATTGCATAAACGCTGCATAAAAACCATCAAATAAATCAATAATTTAACATTTTAGCTACATTGTTAATCAAAATAAATAGTGTGTTTGTAAAAACTATTGTTAAGACCCATTTAGCAACCAGGAGTAAAAAAAACCTCCATTACATTTTCAAAATAACATTGAAGTAGTACAGATTTAACTGTTCTTACATAGTAAATTTGGATTATTTTCGTTGCAAGAAGCAGTGTTTTTACAACCCACACAGTCCTCACGGTAATGCAATCACAGAAAGATGTGAGTCACCGGGTGCATTCATGCTATAAATACACGCACTTGACATGAAGTCGCTTCATGCAAGTGTGCCCATCAGCAACCATACGGGTTTACGGTACTTTACTTGCATAAAAGCGAGTGAACTCACTCTGAGGTCATCTGAGTCACCAGATGCAGGGAGGTAAAGCCTGAGTTAAGGAAGTTGTCTCTGTATTGGCTCATCTTGATGGCACCAAGCCAGTCCTCCACTGAACTGAAGGTGTTAAAGTCAGGTATGGATCTGTCCAACAGTGGCTGGGAAGGCCTGGAGGCGAGAAGAGGGAGGGTGTAAACAGAAGGACAGAAAATAACTTTGATGTAATATTTAGCAGGTGGGGAGTTTAAGAGAACAAGGGTATAAGAAAGGACACATGATGGTTCTGTAAAGTATTAATTACATCATTTGGACCCTCAGGATAAACATGCTGCATCATAACACTCAAAATATTCCATGTGCATTGTGGTAAATAAGTTTCTCTGTGTTTAAGTTCAAGTTTTTCTTACAACCCATTTTTGCTACATCCTTGTAGGTCTATGGAGTGAAGAAGTAAAGCTCACTAAAGCTAGTATCACGATTAAACGGGGGTGTGGGCGGTAAGGGGTGGAGGAAAAAAATCAAGAGAGGAAAAGTTCAGATTTGATGCAATCAACAGTAATAAATCCATTAATATTTTATCAGAAGCTAAAAAAATACATAAACATGCGCGAGCTGATGTAGTTTGCGAAAATGCTTTATATGTAAACAGATCAACAGCATTTTCGAGCACTATTAACGTCAAAGTTAGAGGCAAATTTGTGTGTCTTGTAAAGTGTTTACTCACACTGCAGGAATGTTGGCTACTGCTTTGAGGCTTGTAGGGTTACGGATCATCTTGTCAAGGGTGCTAACGATATCTGTAAAGCGAGGTCGCACGTTGCGGTCCTTCTGCCAACAGTCCAGCATCAACTGGTGCAAGGCACTGGGGCAGTCCATGGGTGGTGGCAAACGGTAGTCCTGCTCAATAGCATTGATTACCTAGGTGAGGATAAGAATAAACGTTATTAGCAACAATCCCAAAACACACACAAGCTGTTTACAAAGATGTAAAATTGTTTTTCAGATTAAGATTATTGATTTCTCCCAGTTATTTTCATCTATTTTCTACTTTTCTTGAAATGACCACAGCTCCAAATATACAAGGTTAATTATTTATGTTGAAACACAGCAGTGAAACAAATAGTTATCATTACATCACCCAAGGCCTGAAAGACTTGTTTGGGTTATATTTTTTTTTATGTGGGAAGATTATCATATACTAAAAGACAAAAAAAGACAAGGTTAACAAAAAAAAAAAAAACTGCTGCCAACTTTTCATTACAAGTTAATTAAGTACATACAAAAGCATAAAAATGAATAATCAACACAAAAATGGCTACTTTAACCACAAAGACATTCACCAAGTTAGAAGCTGAATTATCACAAAATTTTATTTCACACATCATAAATAATAATAATAATAATAATAATAATAATAATAATAATAATAACAATAATAATAATAATAATAATAATAATAATAATAATAATAATGTTTCCTTTATTAATCCCTCTTGGGGAAATTTGGGCTTTGCATTTGACCCATCCTCACCCGTTGGGTGAGGAGCAGAGGGCAGCCAGTTTGTACGGTACCCGGGCGGGCAGTTGCCCGTTCAACATTTTGCCCAAGGATACTTTGACACGTAGCTTGCTGGCCCTGGGAATCGAACCCCCACTATTGTTTTCTACAACCTGGCAGGTTGACAATAATATTTACTTTATTAAAACTAAAATTATAATGCTCTAGGTTAGATTGTTTACTAAATGATCATGAAACTCTCATCCCTGCTCTGTCAGCTTCCTTTCTGCCACTCCTGAGTCTTGTTTGTTTGTTTAGGTGACAGTTTGAATTCAGCTTGATATGCCCTTTCTCCTGCCACTAGCCAATCATGTCAGCCCTGGAGGACAGAGTGAGGAAACGAAGTGGAAGGAGAGCACAGGCTGCATCCCTGTAGGAGCCACTGGAGGGAATGGACACATTTCAAATAATTAAAGCAGTCAAGTACACCCACTTGACATGTGCCTCTTAAAAAGCTTTGTGGGCTATGCTACGCTTGACATCTAAGAGTTTCACAGAAGTCAGAGTTCAAGTCAAGTGTTCAGAAAACTGGATTCTAACTTGAGGCACATTTAAGACTTCGACTGAAGTGGAGTGAAGATATCTTGAGGCTCAGCTTCGCTTTACTGCCAGCTTTAATGTCTGGTTTGTAATATGTACCCGAACAAAAGGTTAAATCAGATATGAACACGTAAAGCAACTACAAAGTGCCTTCACGCTGTCTAAACATTAAGCATACCCAGAAGGAACTTGCTCAATACTTTCAATATATATCTACATTATCTGCGTTGATGTATTCTTTTTTTTTTTTTTTAATCTTTAGCTGCGAGTTAAGAGACAAATGCAAAATCCAGTGTAAATAGTATTATTTCTGAAAAATAGGCACTTTTCTGTAGGTTGCTTACTCCAGTCTGAAACTGAGTGTGGCTCAGAAGAATCAGCACAAATGGCGTGAATGGAGACGAGACAAAAAGACAGAGGGAGGGATATAAGCAAAGGCTTTGATGCTATATTGAGAAGAAAGGATTTAAAGCGAAGGGAGAAAACAGTGGCTTTAACTTTTGTGTGGGTGTATCAGGAGATGCAAGAAGGCGAAAAAAAATGTGTGTGTGTTATAAGTGTGTGAGAAGGCGGACATGCTGAGAGATGCCAGTCCCACCAGACAGTGTATGCTGCTGGCCCACTGAGGCAACATCTGCTTGGTTGGACAGTCCTGGTGGAATAAGGTCCACAGAGGCCTGATGGTTGGCTAGTTGTTTCACAAAGAGAAGCTTAGGGAGAAAGACCCCATAGTATGAGATTAAATCCAATGGGTGTGTGTTTGTGTTGGGGGCCTGTGAGTGTGGACCTTATCCAAGCGGACATGGGGAACAAAGCAGAGCTCTCAGCAATCATTCATTGCTCTCAAAAGCTGGCCAGGAAGGAAAGGGATAGTTTGAGGCTTTGCAGCTTGTAATAAGTCTACTTTCACAGTCAGAGTCAAGGACATCTTCAGTGAGGATGCGCTGAGCTGGGAGAAAAAAAAAAAGGTTTGTAGAGCTTTTCGTTCATATCAAGTTTCTCTTTTGTGTGCATTTATACACCAGTAAACTGAACCTATTTTATACACACAACATAAATGCACACACACACACACCAATGTGAAAACAAACATTTGAAGTGAGGCATTGCAGATTTAAAGTGCTGGCAAAACAACAACAACAACAAAAAATTACAGAGCAAAAAAGGAACAATGCTACTATAAAGGAAGGAGCGTCTCTTTAAACACGAGGTACTTCCCTAAAACTGCAAACAGTTAGTTTGTAGTTGAGAAATTTTGTAAAAAATGTGACTAAATGAAACTGAATTTAAATTTTTTTTTCCAAGATCCTGTTTCAGGAGCGGAGCTTTTTTCCACACTAGGAACCTAAAATGGTCCTGAACATACCTGGACCTACCTGGCACCGGATAAAAACGGCCACCTCGGATGAGATGTGTCTATGTCTCTCTTGCAAGTGAAATTCCTCGTATTGTGCAAATGATACTTTGCAAATAAAGCTTTATTCTGAAATTATTCTAAACTATGTTGACAGGGAGAAGTGAACGAGAAATCAAACACTGTCTGATGTTGTCATTTTCTTAACATGAATTTAACAAACCTTTTTTTTCAGTAGCACAGACATACATTTACTAGAGTTAAATCTTTTAGATGAGAATTCAAATAGTTACAGATGTACTGAAATATTTATATGGATGAAAAAAAAAAAAAAAAGTTGCGATTAAGTTGAAACATTACATTATTACAAAACTTTTTAAACTTAAAAGCATGTAATTCCATTACTCCCAATTGAAATCATTAACCAGTAAATTGCTGTAATATGGTTTATTTGGAAAAAATGATCTGTTTGTTGACATGTTCTTTTCCTAACCAGACCAAGTTAAATCAAATATTATTGACAGTCTAATGACTGGAATTTGTATGTTTTTAAGAGAAATACATTACATGGGGAGTAATGACATCATCTTTCATTCTCTCTGTGTGTACAAGCACTTACATCCTGGTTGGACATGTCCCAGTAAGGCCTCTCTCCATATGACATCACCTCCCACATGACGATGCCGTAACTCCACACATCACTGGCTGAGGTAAACTTTCTGTAAGCGATGGCCTCCGGTGCCGTCCACCTCACGGGTATCTTTCCACCCTGAGTAAAAAAACAACAACAACAAAGGATGGCAGAATTAGAACATTTTCTGAATTTGGAAACAACCGTCATCCTTGTTGTGACTCTACATCCCTGTCCTGACTGCTACAACCCTGTGTATCAATCCACCTGCAGCCAAAACACCCACGAGAGATTCTGGCCCCATCTCAAGGGTGACTCTGAACAGTCATCGACTGTCATTACATTTACTCGTGCCTCATCTCCTGCAGCCTTGTCAGAAGAAAGGAAGATAGGTCTGGGCAACTGCTCCTTCATTGAGCGTCTCTGCCTGTAATTAGGCTACCTGGGCCTGAGGCGTGCCACGCGTGCTGTTGACTGAAATTGACAGCTGCTTGTTTCAAATTCCATCCACGCACACAAACAGACCCAGCTGGGAACATGTGCGCAGACACACATGGAGATGCTTATGTGAGCGCACCCACACACACACCAATAGGCAGACAGACACGTACATCCCTCCTCCACATCTGAGTTGAGCTCGCCACCAGCTTAATAATGCCAATTAACTGAACCTGAGCATTTGGAGATAAGCCGCTGTTGGAAACAAACCCAAGAGAAACCTGCACAGACCACCCAGAGCGAGAATAATAACATCCAGAAAATGGTTGTTTGCTGCTTTTCCACGTTGTTTATTTGTGTCTGACAATCTCTTTTCCTTTGAATACACATTTAAGTTACATGTTTTTTTTTATTGCATGTTAATGTGATGTTCCTCTGCTAAAGGTTTTGACTACGGAGAAACAGCTGACCAAGTAGAGAGGTTTCGATATCTGAAACAGAAAACCGACCACTATCTGAACACGTTGTCGGAAACACGTGGGCAGTCCCACCGAAATGCGGATCAACAGAGATGGAAAGCACTGAAGAAAGCAGGCAGTGGTGCAGTCACTATGTGACAGAAAAAAGAAAAAACAGTGAGAACAAGAAAGAGAGGATGAGATGAAGAGATAAATAAGTGAATAAAGGCTGTGTGTGAGCCCCTGTGACTTCAGTGCTTCTTTCATTTCTCATTTTAGTTTATATCTGAATCGTTTCATCTAAGCTGAAAGCCCCAGGCACTCTCCCCTGTCCCAGCTAATGTTGAGGGGCATGACAACTATGCAGATAGAGGACTAAACAAAAATATAGAATGACCAGCTCCATCTTGGGGGAAAACATTTCTTGTCAAAAATGTTGTTTGGATGAACATAAATTCGATGAAAAATACAATAAATGCAGCGTAACAGATATAAAAAAAAAACCTCACCAAAACATTTGCTCCGAGCAAATCTATTAAATTCTCTCCTTGTTATAACTCGCTTTCTGTTTTCTTCACTTTGTACAGCTGATCTCACGCCCCAGGACCCTGTTAGTATATGACTTGAGCGTCGCTGAAATGGCTCGAGCAAAGACGTTGGCTTCACAAGACGCTCCCAGTGCGCCACCAATGAGACAGACATTAGTAACAACATTTCCGAGTCGGCTGAGTCAGACGCAGCTATGTATACCCTCAGTAATTACTGCTGTGGGCCAGTGATAGCTCTGCCAAAATCCTGCTTCAATAACACGCAGTGTTGAACAGCTCATGAATTTAGGGAAGAAGGCAAAAAAAAAAAAGAAAAGTAATAAAATCTTGTTTTTTTTGCTATGCAAAATGAGCATCAGTACCAGAGAGAAATGTTTAGGGGGCAAAGAGGTGATGATGGGAATTAAAACAGACTGAATGTCAACACCAAGCACAAGTGTTTTGTGAAACCTTAAAGCATGAGAAGCGCAATGCAGGTTACTTTGAAAACAGCAAGTTGATTTCTGTTTGTGTTGAAGAGGAATATTACTTCCAAGGCTGAATTTACACTTGTTACTTTTAAACTCAGGAATCCGTGTTGATGAGCCAGGCTTCATGGTCACTGCACATGCAAAACTTCACGGCCTTGAGCTGAAAAAAAAAAAATCTAATACTACAGCCCACAAAACTATCTGTATAACAAATAGGTGACATGCAGCACTTGATTTTCTTGCAATATTTGGTGGTTCAATTTTCTGGTTGATAAATCTTGGCACATTAATTAAAAAGCAAACATTCCCAAGGGTGTAAAGAACATGAAATGAATTTGGTGTAAAAAAAAAAAAAAAAGAAAAACTACAACAAAAATTAATAAATAAGTAAAAAGAAGATTTTTCTATCCCACATATGCTGGTGGATGACACATCCAGCCATGTTTGCAGACAGAATTCCAATCCAGAAAACCTCGAGCAAACATTTGAGTGGGCTGTCATCTCTAAACCAACAAAGTGAGATTACAGTACGTGACTGGATCCACCTGGTTGTGACCGCACCTGACAGGTCGTGACCAGCGGTGACAGCTCCTGATAAGTCTGCAGTGTGACTATGAAGGGAATGCGGCGGGACTGTCAGTTTAAGAGGTATCATGATGAGACCCGTGTGTTCAAATGACAGCCTGGACTAAGAGACGGAGGACAAAGATTCGCTGGTCAGGTAATGTGCTGGTGTGTGTACAGATTGGGATTCACGTAGCAAGGATATGAAACACCTGTCATGTCTTTGCATCAGTTTAAGCTACAGTGAGCCTCTAATGTGCAGATAACTTCATGTAGTCTGTCACTGACATGCTGATGTGAAATGAGACAGAATTTAGTACACTTCTAGTTGTCACAGAACGATGAACAGTTGTCACCAGCCTGCAGGAACGTCTCTGCAAAGCTCACTGCAGAGGAGTCCAGCACTTCTTGTTGTTGCTCAGCTTTTTTCACTTCATAGAAGCTATTTAGCGATTCTAAATAAACTTTCGGAGCCATCTGGAAGACAAATATGTAGATCTCTCTCCCTGTTTTTCTCCCCACCCCATTCTTCTCTTCTTCTTGCCTTTCCTTCACCAACTTCAGTAATTCCTTTCCAAACAATGCATAGTCAAAAGGGGCTTGAGCACATTTACTTAGGCTGGGCATAGTGCTCCATCAACATAGTTTTAATGAAATCCTGAGAGCAACAATCTGCCCTGGATGTCTGACCGAGATGAATAAAAAAAATAAAGAAATGAAAGAGAGTGAAGAAATGAAGAAGGGGGCAAAGCGGTTAACTAGCAAAAAGAAATGTGGAGGAAAAATAACACAAGGAAACGAGGAAAGACCAATGGCTGGTGAAATATTTTTTGGGTGGGGCTGCATAAATTCAATTAAGTGACGGTCAATAAAACATTTGTAAAGATGAGTTAATTTAAACCCTGTAGAAAACAAAACATTTTCAACTTCAGTTAAATATTTAACAAAGACTTTATTCAATTGTAAAATAAAGAAAATAAAAAATAAAAAAATAAATCACCAGAACAGGTTAATCTAGTCAGCCAAACAGACAAATTTTGTGTATTAACATTACATTTTGTGTTAAGTAATATTTAATATACTATAAACATTAAATGTGTTTGATCATTTTAATTGTCCAGTACTGGATAAACCTCCACAGTTGTGTCCAGTGTGTCTCAGGAGACCTCCCACTGTGCTGTAGAAACAGTTCTTGATGCAGCAGGTCACACCGATGAGATGCTGAGTGAAGACAAAACACTCCTCAATGTGCAGCAGGATGGTGTCACACACCTGGAAAACGGTTTTTCATTATAATAAAGTTACAGCCATCTAATAGTCACAATTTTAATCTTCCTGTCACTGTGTTTAGCAAATCTCCCTTCTGTTCAGTTTTATTCTACCAGAAAACAAAAAGAAAACATTACTTACTTTCATTATCAAGACACATGATAATGTGGTGTTCTCTTCTTTATATTTTCGGAAAGATGTCCCTCCTCACTCCTGTAACCATCCAGGCAGGGTCAGAGCCACTTGTTTTACACAAACCGAGTAAGCATAGCTACGTTCAGCTAGTGCCGAGTGAAGCCTTTCACAGACAGCTTTCCTTTCTCATTTACTGGCTGTTTGATAGCAGATAATCTCACGGTATTTAAATGTGGTTTGGGGCGCTTCAAAAATCGTCCTTCGTGAAGTTATTTTCTCTGCGTTTATTGGCTAAATTACGTTTTTCCGTTTGGAAATGCAGATCTGCTATTGGCTAATTCGATCTAAGAGCCCGCCTTTTTAGGGCGCTTTCTCCAGCGCCCAAGAGCTGAACTAGACATATGAGAAGTGAAGAAGCAGGAGGAAATCCTGTTTTACAAAGCAATTTCTGTCTTTCAAAAATAATCTATAAAATCTTCTCAGTATATAAATATACATATGAGTGTTTTTAACTCTAAATACATGTAATTAAAAAAGGAAAATAAATATTTCTTATTTGTTGCCACATCATGTTTTTGATAGGGAGGGCGGCGCCCTAGCGCCCTCTATTGGCCAGTCACCACTGGGAAAGACGGTCGTTTGGTGACTGAGTTGTTGATTTCTCGACCACTCATGGGAATTTCTGATGGAAACTGGAATATAGGTTTCCAATATATAAACAGTGAAAGAGAAGCCTGTTACAGATGCTATTCTTCATTCTGAGTTTCTCCAAGTTTCTCTAATAGTTTCTGAATTTAGTTAATAGGCAAACTTGAGGATGTTTTCACATGTTATGAAAAGATACCAGATGGGAGTGAAAACTTATATAAAGCCAGAATTATTTTCCTTCTCTGCTCTGAAATGATTCAGTGATAAAAATAAAACATATTTCATGTCTTATTTTACACATTCTTCTGTCTGATCCAGTATCCAAAATAAAATATTATTCACTCAGTTTGATAAAGAGAAACAGCAGATTTTCTACTGTGATCAATTCATGTACTTTAAATGGATAATAATATCAAAAGACAATAAAAAAAAATTTCAGATGAAATTGATGATTTTTATTTATTTATTTATGTGCATTTTGCATAACCAGTTAATAACGTTCTCATCAGATCCTACATTTTAAATAAACTTCAATTTATTCCCTACAAATGTTACTGTTAAAACACCTACCAGAAACTGATGAGGAGGGGTTGTGCTGACAGGCAGCAAAATAAAAATTACAAGGAAAATCCACTGAAATCCCAAGTTAGCTCCCTTTTAAAGGAAGAACTGCCTTTTAAATAAGCTCTTACACACTTTTTAAGTAAAAGTAATTAAATGATTGTGACTAAACAATGATTACTTGTCAAAAAAACGGTAAAGTTGTAATTTTATGAAATGCTGTTTTTAATGAACACACCATCTCTTACCGATTAAATAACACTTGCGATTGTTTTATCTGTGTGGTGTAGAGCATCGGGTTACAGTAGAGACATGTCCATTTTTCAGCTAGGTGTATTGTTTAACAATTTGTCCATATTTCTGACATTATTCAAATTTAATGAGGAAGGTTAGAACAGTTGCCTCCCAGCAGGAAGATTCTTAGGTCAAAGATCAGTTGAGTTCTTCTTGTGTGCAAGTTGCTTGTGTCAAATTCCGTTTGTCTATCAGTTTCCTCCCACAGTACACTGAGTACTAAAGTGAGTCTAAAGTTCTGTGTTAGAGCTGTGATTGGTCTGTTCCGAGTAAGTAATTAAGCAGATTTTATTTGTACAGCACCATTTAAGATCAAATCAAGAGGCGCTTCACAACGACCAATCAAAAAATCCCAAAATAAATCAAATGAAGTCAAATCAACAGATAAAGATAATAAAAAATGCAACCAGAATGACAGTAAGAGATTTACAGAGCCGGCTCTCTCACTCAGCGTCAGCTGTAATAGCCTTTAACAGGTTACACTGATTGCAGAGGGATCAATTTATACATGAAGAGTTTTACTATTACAGTGACACACAGCTCTGAATAAGAGTTGTATTTTGCCAGCTTCTCTCCTCCCAAAAAAAAGCATAAAACAAAAACTCATAAAACACATAAAGCCCTAGTTATGCCAACCACTGTCTTTTAGATTTAATGTAATGTTCAGTTTGAGGTTTTTAAAGGTTTACTGCATGGGGAGGTGAGAGCTTCTTTTATATTCACAGCTGTATAACCACTGTATCTTCAAAAAGTCTTTTTAAGTGTATTTTTTATAGTCTATGCAAAAAACAATCTGTCATACTATTTATACATTTAACACATTGGGTACCACGTTACAATATAGTTACCTTTATAGATGTTTTATCAATACTTATACAATATATAATAAATTGTTTATTAAAGGAACTATAAATAAGTTTTACATTTTTGTGCTCGTGATTGCCCCGTCAGGCCAAATGCATAGCTGCAGCCTTAATGATAAGCTCGTGCATGAGAAGCGCATGCTGTACGTGCACTCGCAAGTGATCATACACAACAGCTGAGTCAGTCTCGTACTTGACAATTTACAGATTTGCAGGCATAAATTTGACTGAGGTAATAAATGTGATGTCAGATATTTAGATCAAATCAAATTGAGTGTATTTCTAGGATGTGATACGTAGGCAAACTCTTGGTTTCATTTTATTGGTTGGCGTCTGGGCTGGAGTGTTGCAGGTGCTTGAAGCAGCTTTCTTGTGAGAATCCATGCTTCAAACGCTACTTCTCGCTCTGCAGCTTTTGCTAGTAATAGCAAACGCTACGCCTGAGCATAGACGCGCATGACGTCCTGGCGCTTTAGGCTTCCTCTGGAAAGCACAGTGTCTGTTTGATCCAAACAAACTATTAATAACTAATAAAGTGATTTTACATGCCTATACAGGCAACCACGGTGAAAATGCCAGGGCTCTTTCTAGTGACCAGGACATTTAGGGTTAGGGTTAGTTGTTGTTTTTGTTTGTTTGGAAATACCTCATAAGGTATTAATAAGCATACATACATACATACATATATAAATATATAATCCATTTTCTAAACCTGCTTCCTGTTCAGGGTCGCAGGGAGCTGCTGCCTATCTCCAGCGGTTTTTGGGCGAGAGGCTGGGGACACCCTGGACAGGTCGTCAGTTCACTGCAGGGCCACACACATACAAACAACCACTCACACACACCTAGGGACAATTTAGAGTCACCAATTAACCTCTTACATATTTTTGGACTGTGGGAGGAAACCGGATTCCCCTGAGATCCCCCAGCCCGGATTCAAGGAGCTTCTCGCTGCAAGGCAACAGCTCTACCAACTGCACCACCGTACAGCCTGTGGCACCATATATTGTGTTAAATTTTGTGTCTAAATATATTTTACCTAGAACACAAGTGAAATGTATCTGTTTTTCATTTTTAACTATAGTTCATATTGTTTTTGTGCTATTCTCATAAACCGCCCCTCTTTCCCAGAATCCCTCACACTGAGCTGCACCAAGCTACAAAAGATCCGAAAATAAACTCAGTCTTTTTACAGATAGATCTTCATGTTATGGCATATATTGACACAATAAAGCAAAATCCAGCTTGTACTCTGTTGTACTTGTTCTATTGAACTCTATTAGAAAGTAAAATTTGGTTCTATAATTTCTTCACAGACAAACAATGACAAACTGAATTAAGCTCAGATTTCTCTGCAATCTGAGGATTAGCTCAAAATACACCCGACTCCTAACTCATAATGCACAAAGTTGTAAACAACATTATTGAGCTAACAAACTCAACATCTGCAGATTTTACATTAATCAGGGTTTTATTAACTGCAAGTCAATGCAACATGGCAGCATAAATATGTGTTGTTCATGACTTGCCTTTTATTTTGAAATTAAGTGTTTTGTGTAGGCTCAGACAGTTTAAATCAAGCAGAAGGAGGCAAATCAGGTATCTCTTCCTTTGAATTAGACTGCAGGATTACCTGAGCATAATTAGTGTCATTGTAATGATGCAAATACAATCAAACACTCACAGATGGCAAATCAAAGCCTGCATTAAAATCACCTTGGTACCATGACAGAAGGTATAAATCACATTCTTTAACTGGTTGATGGAAAGTCCAAATAAGTCCCTAACTGCTCTGTATCGCATTAATTCAACACTGACTGAGAATATCAAAATGAATATTGAACAAAACAAACCATTTCCATATCCAATACTTTTTTTTTGGGTTCGCCAATTTTCAGAAGTGACTAAAGGCTAGTGGGACAATCACCGGAGAGTTTGCCAGAGATCAAGGTTTGTCACAGCTCTGGTGACTCATCTTTGTGGGGTGCGGGGAAGTATCAGACCTAAGAACACGAGTGTAAACATCTCCACGTTCTTTTCTGAAAGAGCTAGCTGGCATTTTGATGAACAGTTTACAGAGTGTGAAGGGAGTCGAAGGTGACGAGTTACTATAGCAAAACAATAAAATCAAGGAGATGTGGGGGACAAACGTGCATTGCAAGACAAATAAAACTAATAATACACTTGACTGAAAGTGCTTTTGTTTCCTTCTGACCTGATCGGTGAGGACGTGCACCCATTTAACTGCTTGTTTATTCTGAGAGTCTGTCTCCTTTACCCCAAGTGCATAAATATTTTACTGTAAGTGAACAGGCAAGTCAGAAAGGAGCACAGGCCTGAAACCAGTGAGAGCAGGGATGGATGCTAATAGAAAACAGGCAAATGACAGAAACAACAGGGCAGTCCACATAGTGTGGGCACTGGAGCGGAGCTGAAAGAATGTCACTTGGGTCACAGGGATTTTGACGGATGAGCTTTGTAACTGGCTCTGTGTGACCCCACCTTTCAGCCTCTTTCAGCTTCAATGACACAATCACACACACATAGCGCAACACTAGGGGACATTTGTGTGTGTGTGTGAGAGAGAGATTGAATATATAAACCTGTAAACACAGATATAATGCACACATGGTTTATTCACATGGTTTACTTGCCCATTTGGTCTCCACACCAATGATAGTGTTTTCACATCATCAGCTGAACCAAAAGCAGAAAATCATTCTTACACCTGCCCCTCTTGTTGCTGCCATGAGGGCGTGAAGCTTCAGTAAGTGGGTTATGAGCTAAACCGTTATGGGCTTGCTTTCACAGAATATATTACTGAACAAATGTGCACAAAACTCTTTCATCTACTTGTCTTTCTATTAAATGTGTATTAAGCTTCTGCGATAACACCTACATCTCTGGAGCTAACACATCTGACATCAGTACATGTACAGGTATGTCTTGGGAGATGTGATCACAAGTGGACACCTACAGGTGGCTACAGATCCCAGACGCACCGAGGATGCTTTGAGATCATTCAGGACACCCTCTGAGGGAATTTAAGTAGCATATGGCCGTGTTCTACATGCAGAGTGAAGAAGTTGCAGAAAGACCACCTGCTCAGCTGAAATTCTCTCCACAATGTCGACAGTTAGATTAAATCCAACACCTGAACTTAATTATTTACTTTGCAATGAATTAATAAATACACAACAATGGATTTGATTTTTAGGAATAGTTTATATTTTCAGTAAAACATAAAATGAAGGGAGATCTTATCACAGTTGGTCACTTGAAACACATCTGGAGAGACACACCGATGCCAGGTGTGAACTGACCTACTTAGAACTTTCCACTTTGATAAGATGATTCATGCCACATGTTTGTACCAGGTGCATGTGTAGCCTCTGACATTCAATCACAGATGAGGGAATGATAAAGTGCTCAACATGAGATCCAACAGCACAGCAAAACAATATTTATCATACTGTATCAATGCTAAGTGGAGCGTTTTACTGCCTTTTCATGGTTGTATGAAATGCAGAATAAAAGCGAAAAATGAAATCAGATAAACGGATATAAGAACTGATGCCTTGTTGGAACTGTGGAAAGAGAGAACAGTGAAAGTCCTCTCTATTATCTTCCAGTTAGTTTTGCAGGTCCGCTCACATCTCGAGAGGATTTGAGACGCACCAGTGGGCTACTTTTAAAATTTTGCAATTACATAATTAAACACTGCAGCACAAGCAAACACACACACACAAAAGCCAAGGTTGTGTAGAAACACACAGTGGATGAAGATTTTTAAATTAATTAACAAACAGCACCTTAGCAAGACCAATGCAGTTCAAGTATTGTTGTGTAAGACTAATTAATCATGACTTTGGTGAGCAGCCAACAGAGAGGGAGGACAGCCTCCTTCTGTCTTAAACTCTACAACACTGCTCCAGAGTGAACCCACATCCAGGGTTAACACAATTACCAACATGTCCTCCCAACCATGGATCCAGCATCACGCCACAGGCCCTGTAATTGGTGTGCCCAGAATTGCCGACAAAAATTAGAAAAGCAGCAGAGGGAACGAGGTGATTAATTTGCTCCAGGAGACAGTTGGTGACTATGTAAATCACTGCCTGTCAGTGCAATTTAATTTCCCTATTCTGTTGTCCTTGTCTGATGCGCAAGCCTTCCACACTGATTGTTTTGCAACAGGTCATAACCAAAGATACTGTGAAGTGAAGGACATAGGACACACACCACTTTATTACTAAACAGGACCACAACTTTTCTCAGTGCTTATTTTATGCATGTTCTCTGGCTTCTCCTCAGAATAAAAGGCATTAAACACCATCAAAGGTCTTTACTTTGTTCCCATCAAAACTGCTTTCTAGGTTTTGACTTTACAGCCCTCAAGGGAGACTTTGTAGAGTTTGCATTAAACAACATCAAAATACTGACCACGATCTATAATCCAATCCTTTAAGCCCTGTTTTATTAGCCTCCTCAGCAGAGCAGACAACAGAGGTGCTGCTCTTCTTTGTTGCTAAATAATACCCATTCAGCAAGGTTTAGCCGCAGGGGTCAAGCATACAAAGCAAGCTATTCCTAGGGAGCAATTAGCTTTCAGTCACCCCAGTGTAAGGTCAAATCTCCTCTGGCTCTTATGACATTGATGCTGATCACACCTTGGCAACTATCTCCTGCTAGTTGGATGACAAGAACATAAAAAATAAAAGACATTTTCCTCTGCAGTTTGTGTCTAAATACATCTAGAAGGGAGGAAATGAAAAGGAAAGCTACATTGCATGTTTAGTTTTATTGTTTTGTTTATCTACTTATATTTAGATATAGATAAATTATTTTGAGGACTCTATTTTCATACCTGGGTATCAGTGCCTCACAGGCTACCGGAGTGCTTTTGATCTCAAGGTGTTGCGTGTGGTTGTACAACCTCTAAAGCTTATCCTAAAATAGTCCCCTTTTCATATTATAATATATTTAAATTGTATTCACATTTATTCATAAGATATAATGTACCACCACAGATCTGTACATTCACATTCTATAGAAGAAAAAAATTACAAAGGGAGGAAACCCCAAGGCAGTTTTAGAAAACAAGTTAAACTTTCAGTTTCCAGGTAAATTGGTTAGGAAAGATTGTACAAGGCCACCAGGGGCTGTCAACTCAAAAAATAGAAGCAAACAGGTGAAATACAGGACACAGTTGAAGGAAACTAAAAGTTGAAAAGTTTGGCTAGTTGACAGGTATTAAATCTATTATTACAGGGATTTTGTTGTGCTTTGTATTAGAATAAATCTACTTTGAGTTTTTATAACATATAAATTCTTTGTCATTTTTTGTAGAATAGAATTAGCTACAAGCAGTGTCAGTTTATAAAATATACAGCAAACATGATGGGGAATTAACTATAAATTTTAATTACTGCACATGAAGTTAAAGTTCATGGTTACTTATAGAACACATTTAAGAAAAAATGACAATAGCCAAAGTGCTGCACATAAAAAAGGAGTATTTCAGTCATTCTAAAGGGTTTTCCATTGTAGATAGCTTATTGAACAGCCCCAGTAAATAGAAATAGAGTTTACATCTGATAATGAGCATAGAGCTCGTAAAATCATATGTAGGACCAAAGCAATTTGATGCCATCTAAAAATGCATCCGATTTCCCAAATTTTAATAGGACTTCATGCAAATGCTGTCACTTAAACTTTCACATCACTAGCTACGTTTACATGCGCCAAATTTCCCCAATCTGATTAAAATCTTGGTCGATCGGAATTCCAAAATCCCTGTTCACATGGACACTAACTGAAATGATCTGATCATGCCATGAGTACACATGCACCAAGCACTCAATCAGGTTAAATGAGTTGAGCATGCGCACAGCGAGTTGTCTTTCCGGGGGAAGAAAAAAAAGTAAACAAACTCCGTCCTTTCTGCACGTCTTTCCCGCCCCATCGTGTGCTCGAGCTGACTCACGTTATCCCCAATATGGACCTTCTGCGGGTGATTACCTTTATGTTTGGGTTTTTACTGGTCACATTAACCAAGCTAGAGGCTGAATACATATTGCTACTGCTTCTCCGCCACAGGAGAGGAGAGCAGGATGACAGGATGACTGCACCAGCAGACCACTTCTGTTTACCTCCCGCTATGTTTTCTACTTGGGTCTGCGAAAGCGGAAAGACGTCACGCTGAAGTTGTACGCATGCGCAGTGGGCTTTTTTCACCCTTTCTTTCCGAATGGGTGTATACATGCAGGTTTATCCTTTTCCACCACTTAAGCTCATGACCCTTTAAATATAACTGTTTTGGTAAATAAAATCAGAAAATATATCAAGTGTTTTAAATATCTTCAGCTGATGCAGTAAGAACATGCTGCTTGTTTAAGTCTCTCAGAAATGATAGTTGGATTATGCTGTGCAAAGTAATCATTGGGTGTCGAGTTGCATCTTTATAGACTGAACCATACGTAGTTGTTAGTATTCTTAATATATCAATCTGGAAAATGATGCAAAATATTTTAAAAATAACTATGCATTACTGATATTTGAATATTGGATCTGAGAGGTACTTCTACCAGGACGGCTGGAAACACGTAGATTATAAGCAATAAACAATGCACTACGCGACAAAGCTTTAAACAGAGTCAATGAGGTGATGCTAGACACACATATATCAATGCAAGCACATGCTCATACGTAAACATGCGCACACCCTTTTATGCTCATGTGCACACAGATGCTCCAAACCACCCACACAACCAGAGGCATGTCTGGTGTCCTAATGGCCTGGGTAGTGTGTTTGTGAGGGTGTAAAAGTGTGGTCTGAATTAGGAAGAGGAGAGGCAGAAGATGAACTAACGATGGCTGCTAATAATTACAGATCTGTAGCGTGGAGGAGTTAATGAGGAGCCAATGCCTCCCATGATGCCCCAGTAATAACGAATGAGGGAACTGAGAGGGGAGGGGGAGGGAGAGGGAGAGGGGGGTGGGAGATGTCATTTTGAGAAGCTGCAGTGCCCTTTGGTTTCTCTGCACTTTGGGCATGCCAACGAGAGAGGAGCCATCCCAAAAGAGGCATGTCTCCACACTAATGAAGATGTGACAGACCTCTGGTCCGTGACTTGCAGAGTATAGAAAAGAGGACGATGGTGGTGGTGGAGGGTGGGGGGCTTGAAGAAAAAGACAGTGACAGCTCATATAAAATGAAAAGCACTAAAAAGGTGAAAAGGCTTCAAAACGAAAGAGACAATGTCAATGTCAAAACTTCCAAAGACTGATAGATGATGGTTTTGATGGTAGTTTCACATGACTGCACGTCAGTGAAAAATGCTGGAATACTTCAAATTATGACCAGCAGGTTAGTAAAGGGAATTATCCATAACATGGAAGCAAACTAAAGGACTCACCAGAGAGCTGGTATAGCTGGGATCAGATGTGTCTTCTTGTAGATAACGTGACAGGCCAAAGTCGGAAACTTTACACACCAAGTTGCTGTTAACAAGAATGTTTCGTGCTGCCAGGTCACGATGAACATAATTCATTTCAGAGAGATATTTCATTCCTGCAGAGATCCCACGCAACATTCCTACCAACTGGATGACCGTGAACTGACCATCATTTTGCTGGAGAGCAAAGACAAAAACACAAAACGCAGACAATTATTGAATTAGATGTCTTACCTAACACAGGGGAGTTCAAGTAAAAGGTAGCAAAAATACTTTCAGTTGTAACAAACAAATTATTTTGATCTTCCATTGATTCACTTTTTCTCATCCCATCAAATTAACAAAGTGTGGATACTTTTTATTACAGATATACTCTGTATTAAAGGAAAGTACAACATATATGGCCTATTTCTATTTTTGCCAGGTAATCTACCCATTTACCCTAGAGTACATAATTACCAACACAGTCAATGAGATGATTTATTCTTTTTTGCATACTAAAACCTACAAGAGAGAATAATACCCTTTGATCAGGCAGATGCATTTACCATCATGCAGGAAACAGAACCGTTTTTGCTTACTACATTTTGATGTAATTATTGGCTATACGCTGCAATACACTTATTTTTCTTGCGTGCCAAATTCTCTTTAAATCCTTATAAACCTACTTATATGAGAAAGCAAAATGCATTCAAGAAGTCAATCTTTTTCACTGTAGATGTTTGAGCTCTGTAACATTCCAGTATGCATTCCTCCATCACTGGAAGATCCACACATTGTGCCCCTATCCTTGTGTAAATGCTCTCAAGAGCAAGCTTTGAACCCTTGAAACAAAGTAACAAATACGAGGGTAAGAGAGATCGATGGAAACACAAGTCGGATGTGGCGGTTAGCAAAGCCAACTTCAAAGAGCCCATTTAAACCCACTGTAGATCAAAGTGGAATAGAGCGCCAATCCATGAGATTGAAGGGGAAAAAAAGCCAGCTGAATATTGATTAGAGTATACGTCTGCTCAATCCTCACAATAAAAGAAAGAGCGAAGAGTCTATTAATAGCTCCAAATGGCATTAAAATCTAATACATTTGGCTAACGTGGACATTTTCAAATTAAAAGTGATTGAAATCATGTTCATTGTCACTGAATACATTCTCAGTTGGCAGAGGATAAGCTAAAAAGGCTCATTTCAAGTTATATTAGAAATAATTCTCAACATAAGTTCAATTTAAGTGCTTAAGAACTGAATCATTTATTAGCTTCTCATTGGCATTAGCTTTTCATCTAATTCCCACACATGTTTACAGAGAAGTTACTCACCCTGAGGAATGAGTCAAGGGCACCATTCTCCATAAACTCTGTGACAATCATGACTGGACGGCTCTTTGTCACTACACCCTCCAGACGAATAATATTTGGATGGTCAAACTGGCCCATGATTGACGCCTCAGACAGGAAGTCTCGTCTCTGCTTCTCCAGGTAACCAGCTTTCAGGGTCTTGATGGCTACATAGATCTCCCTCTTTCCAGGAAGCTTCAGACGTCCCTTGTACACTTCTCCAAACTCACCTGAAAAATAAAGAAGTGTTTTTTTTTAGTTTCTTTTTTTTAATAAAAACCAAAGAAAAAAATCTTAATTTGTTGAGTTGGTAGACGGAGTGTGGCTCCTCTGGCTCACAGTGGTCATCTGTTCTAAAAGACTGCTGAAGGTCTTCATATTCCCAAATCAAAGACCATCAACCTAACACTATCTGTTCATTTCTGGCACTACTTTGATTAATTATCACTGCCTCACTGTCCTGCAGGGAAACCCTACAGTGAACCAACCAAAACAGAAATCATTGATTAAATATCCCTCTTGCATTCCTAACTCTACCCTATTTCTGTCACTTTATCACACCTAGCTTACTGAGCAGGCCAAGGTTCAGGAACTATTGCAGGTCCAGTCACATACTCACTCTTTTGCCAACTTATGAACAAACAACATCCACCCTTAGCTATAAAGATCAGTTGAAAGAAAACTGTCATGTTAAGATGATACTATATTGTCCTCAAACGAGCAAGAAGTTACTTTAAAGTCATTAATGTTTAATCATAATGTTGACCCTTTAACATTTGTTTTTAATCAAGGGTATACAAGGTGTAAAGTTAAGGAAAAAAGTTTGATGCAAAGGAAAATATTCTCAGTGGAAAATCAACAGAAGAGGATCCAGAACACAGAAACACAGGAAATAGGCTAAAAGGCTTGAGCTATATGTTAGTTCTGTATGTCCCTGGATAGCTGCCCTATATACTTCTGGCGCACTTGACACAAGCTTGACTTGACATGTTACCATCTGATGTAGTTGCTAAAAGGGTTGGCTTTATGACCCTAAGCAGATTCAGGCTGAACTTAATAGTACACAGATGTGAACTGTACAAACAACACACAGAAGTGCACAAAAACACAGTACTACACATGGACCCTAAACACATACACACACAAAACTTAAAAAAAAAGTGACATGTGCCATTGTGTAGGACACTTATCCGACATACCTGCACCAATGACCTCCTCAATCTTAACGGTGGAAACATCAATCTCCTTGGCAAATTCCCGCACAGCTTCATTGGGGTCCTCATATGTGAAGGGGTCAATGTAAATCTTCATTCCTGGAGAGCCTGAGAAGTGGGTCGGGCAGCCCAGTGGGGAGGGGCAGTTAGACATGTCGGCTCGCAAAGAGAGTTCTAGAACAACCAAAGTGCTCAGTTACAGAAGAAGAAACCATTGTTTTGATTTGGATGGCATGTTTTAGATTACCACAAATACCCTTTAAGTTGTAGTCTATGTAGTCTCAAAGTGACATTGTGTTATTTACAGTTATTGCAAGTTCTTACTAACACTAAATGATGCAACTTGTGTTGGCTCTTCAATGAACAAGACAGAATGCATTTGTTTTTTTTTTATAGGTAATTACAGATACAGTCTCAGAAAAAACTAAAATAATAAAAAAAACTCACAAAATAGTGATTTGATATTTCTTTTCTATAAGTATTTAAAAGTAAGCAACAGATTATGGGGAAAAGGGGAAGATAAAAGTGCATAGAAAGCATAAATACAGACAGCTTTTTTTAACTTCTTCATCCTTTACCCCTGCAGTATCTGCTCTTTGATCATGGCAGAACCAATTTTCCTACAGCCTTTTCCTGTAGGAGCTCATAAAGAGATAAACCACTATGTAATCAACAAGCTCTCTATGTAACTCTGCAACAGGCAACTCTCAAGACATAATTTTCTGTGCTAGCAAGCACCCCCCCCCAAAAAAAAAATCTTGTAAACAAATCCAATATACTGCCAAATAATCCTCAGCAAGCAACCAAACATCCAGTCGTCATCTCTCAGTGACATTGGGGGGCAGCCATCTTTCCTAGAGCTGTTTATTTCAAGCCTTGGGAGCTTTGATTTAAATGAACCATCTAGCCAATTTTATGCCAACTCATTTGCATAGGCTACAAAAAAGGAAGAAGGGGATCTCAAGAGACAGAATGAGGATGAGATTAAGTCCAAGGATCAAAGTGCCTCACCTTTCTCATGACTAGCTGTTGATTGTAGTTTCCACAATAATTGCCTTGAACCCTATCTGGCTGAGTGTAATTGATCATTAGATATTCCATACATGCTGCATTCAAGTTAACTTATCAGAAAATATTTTGGAGCTTTGCAATGCATACGCTCTTTCTATTTGCAAATGTCATCAGGGCAGGACATAAAATCTCTGTTGGGCGCATACACAGCAACACACATATGGGACTGCATTTATTCAAAATCTCAAGTGCACATGCCTCCAAATAAGCATGAACCCATACTCTCTAATTTATAGCCTAGAGACCACTTTCATTTATAATTTAAAATTTGAACAGTTTATTTTTTTACCTCCCAGTGGTGCTGCTCTGGTTAACTGGACTCTTCTTTTTATGGTCACTGGATTTAAACAAATAAAATAAAATAAATAAAAAATAATGTAACACTCCTGCTTTAATATTTTATGGGCCCATCTATGAAGTGAATGTATTTGAACATCACTTCTATCTTTACCATCATAAAACAACCACCCTTTAGGGAGATGATGCATGACTGCTACAATGACTCACGAGCTCACTAAACTATCATTCCATACTTCTTCCAAACAGATGCGTGAACATAACGCTTGAATTGAAAATTAAGCTAATTTAACAGTCTGTTGTATTTATACTAAACACTTATATCTGCATCAATAGCTTATGAAACAACTGCTAAACTTTATCATAATGAATAGTAAAGCAAATGGCACTGATGACCATTTGACTACCTAATTTCCTTCAATAAAACCACAGGTTATAGTGTTATTTAAGGAGGTGCCATTACCATAAACTTTGTCGTGAAAAGGCTGCACAGAATCAGTGCAGAGACAATATTGTTAGGTTGACACTGGTCTCCTCAGAGAACTCCTAACGTAAAAACCTTTTAATATGTGACTACTGATAGTAAGCCTGAATCACATGGGCATTGTTATGAGTGATTTGCTAAATCCAGCATTATCTTTTGTTTAAATACATACATACATTCAGCTCTGCACACCTCTGCTGCTGGTTCTAAGGCAAGATAACTTTATAGTGAACCCTTGTGCCTTAAAATCAGGGTAGAAGTAACTAGTAGAAGTGCATCAGTCCCTTCTAAGATTGCTATATAAAAGAGGTTATTGCTGCAGAACGAGCGAGCACCTACCAACCCACCTTGCATGGCAACAGTACTCCCTGATGGTCCCACTAAAAAATTGCTTTGGAATGGTTTGTGTACAAAGCAGCCTCCAAACTCCCTAGACCTTAGTTTTAAAGTGACTAGGTGGAGTGCATATGACAACAACTCCGACCTAGAGAACACCCACCCACCCCACACCCCCTCACCTTGAAACCAAAACTACTGTAAAGATCAGTTGCAAACATTCCAGTAACAGAAAGCTGTTCTAGTACTATGGAGGAAGCTGACACAGTATGATATACAGATGTTTCACTGTGGCTGATTGATTTAAGTCAAATTTTACTGCACAGCACTTAATTATGGTATTTTCACTAATGCCTGTCATTGACCTTGCTATTTGTCTTATATGCTAGTTTACTGAGTGGCCCAAATGTATCCACAAATCAACCACACAGGAGTGATGCGTACACTGATCTAATACTGCCATGGGCAAAATCAAATTAGTGGTCGTACTTAACAGAATTTACTCATGGTCTTAAGACAAACAGTTGCTTCATAAAAGCTAATCTGTTTAAGTCAAAGGCTCTTCTATACATTAGACTTTCAGCAAGGGAGGATAATTTCTGTTAATTTTTGCCTGACAAAGAAAACAATATGGATATGTGAAAGTATTCTTTTATGGAAATAATACATTTCCAGTCAGTCAATATTCAGGGAAATCTGTTATGTGGCTCAGTGTATTATGAGTTTAGTTTATTTCATAAATATAGACAAATTATCCATTGTTTGAGCTCTAGGAAATTTCTCCATATCCCACTGTCACATTTAGAATTCACAGAGGAAAGCTAACTTTTGTAATTAATGTCCACGTTGGTATTCATCATTAAATTTAAGAGTGAGTAAAACGGGGCTTTACACAGCTCCTTTTTTCTGGAAAAAAGTCTTATTACTGATGAATTGTTCAGACCATTTATTACATGATATCATAAAATTTATAATGATGGAGATAATGTCAAATGTCAAAACAATTTATCGCACTAACATTTCTCTTTATACTTAAGTATTCACACATTTGAATGTAGTAAAAAAACGCTTTCACAAGAGAATATGACATTTCCATGGGAATGTGGGAAAATTCTGACCTTGTATTCTATAAAATAAATGCTACCATATAGTTCTTACAATGTGTACAGTATGTGAACAACAAGCCAATATTGCTTTGGGGTTTGACAGACTAGCCCATGTGTTGCTAGGAGAATATCCTTTATCGCTGAATGATCTTTAATCAAAGTGGTAACTTGCCAGTGTAAAAGCTAAATTTTCAACGCCAACAATACTGAATCTACATAGCACACTAACTACAATAATTATCTTACTAAATTCACAAATATATCATAAACAATTCCAAAAGTCCCTGCCTTACTTTTGGATCAATGGCTTGTGAAATTTTTAAATGATTACTGATTTAACTTCTACAAGCTTTACTGCAATTTTAATGCTACATTGCATGTAAACAGAAACGAGAAGCTGAGATTCAGTTTCTGCTGCTGTGTTTTTTTTTACATGTCTGTACTCATCTAAAACACTGCTACAGTGGTTTTTGTTAGAATCTCTGAATACAGGAAAAAACAAAATATAGTGTTTTGTACTGTTTGTGAAAAGTTACTATTGGATTAAGTACCAATATCTGTCAATGGTCACCAGGGAAAGCTGCAGTTCTTGATTTTACACAATAACACATGCTCCAACAAAATTAATAGAACAGAGCAAGAACTACTACAGAAATGTTTTTTGTGCGCAATCTAATCAAAATTTGTTTTTTTACGTATTTGTCGACTCAGATTCATTTCACGAAGTATGACATTCAGATCTTACACCAAAACATCTGCAAGACAATGAACACGGTGCTAAAATTCAAATGTGCTGTTTCTTATGTGTAGCTGACATTAGAACATAAAGGTAATACTTGTAAATGTTAACACAATTGAGCTGTAAGGTCTTGGTGTGAGAATGACGAAACAAAAATGAAGTCACTCAAAACATTTTCTGAGCAAACTTAATGAGGTCATAGTGATGCACTTTGATTGTAAAGGAAATAAAAATAATCTTTGACTCAGACAGGGGGTGATGCATCACTTGATGTACTGTATTTGTTCATGTGTGTGTACCAATTTATTTGTTACAATATCACACCTGAGTGTTGGTTTAATGGTAAAGATCTAATTTTTCAGCAATGCCCATTCAGAAGCATCACTGAATCTATAATATTCCAGAAGCGACATGTCTCTTGAGGCTAGCTGAAAATGAACCAACATCACAAGATATGTGTGTGGCAACATCTGGAGCAGTAGGCAGCTTGATGAAACTGACTTTTTTTGGGAGTTTACCCAAAACAACTGGCTGAATGGTTTCTATTTTGTTGCTGCAGTGAATACTGTCATTACAAAACTGTCAGTCAAATCTTGGGAGAATTGAAGAAAACAAAGCACCATGAGGTGGGGGAGTAGGAATGGGGGTGTGATTCATGAGCGTAGGAATTGTGACAGTTTAAGAACTAAATCTGTGGACAGGGTTTCTTCCTTATTTCAAAACAGCTCCTTTCCCAAATAGGGCTGTGAGTTTATTTTCATGACTTACAGTTTATTAATTTTATTAGGTTTTTCCTAAATATAATTATGACCGAACCGACTCGTTTTGTATGTCCACAGCAGCTTTAGTGAGCCCTGAGCCTCCACTCCTGTAGCTTTGACACAAAGTAGCTGTGTTGAAACACTTTGCTGTGTCAGGTTCAACAAAACTCACCCCCCACCTTCCAAGTGAGGTCCCTTTACAGACTGCTTGGCTGGCAATATGTAAGGCTTTCATTTTCAGTACAAAGCCCATACACATTCCTTTGTGTGCATGCGTGTCACTGTGCATGTCTGAGGTTTTACGTATGTGCCTCCAGGCTTTGTCCCCTCATCAGTCGATGCCCAGAAGGGGCTTAAGCATGACTCAATCACAGCTATCACACTGCCCAAAGAGATGTCATTCAATGTCTCTGTGTACAGGGAGGAAAATGCCATCTATATCCAAATGTACCAACCTGCTGGTTTATTTTCTCTTCTCAGTTATCTGCTCTGCTTTAGTGAACCCTACATTTATCATGTATCCATCTTTTGTAACAGCTCATATTACAGCAGCACAGCTCTGAACCAATGTGAAAATGAACATGTGTCAAAATATGTGTAAACATCTGACAGTATGTCTCATCAGCATCTCTGAATATTTATAAAATTAAAACATCAAACGTTATTGTAATTATTTTATTTACTCATGACACTGCCAAATACTTTATGATGTAATTCATTTGTTATATCTTTGATAGCTACTACGTCTGCTCTCTACCCTCATCTTTGTAAACCTCTAATGTTCCAGAAATTTACACCACACTAATGTAAAACCTGTCAGTGTGTCACAAAACTAACATTTACCACAAAGAAAATGGAAGACCAATAAAAAAAACAATGCTAAAAAAATCTGGTGATGCTGGAACTCGAACTGCAGCTCACCTTAGATTTGTTTCCTAACTGATAAGAATAACATGGATTTTTTTTTTTTCTTTTTTAAAGTAACACAGACAGAGGAATATCTTTGTTGCACATTCTGTCCTCCAGCAGATGCTGATCATTCCTCAAGCAGCAACTATGGCAACAATGTCATGCTAAGGCTTTAGGACATTTGTTTTGTCTCCTCTTAATCTACAGTTAAATACTTAAAAAGAAAGTGAATCATATAAAATCATAATTTGAAACTACTGGCTTTTGGAAGTGTTGGTTTTGAGTGGACTCACCTCCCCCAGTGCTGTAATGCTGCAGCTTGTCACTGTACACCGCCTCTTTGGTATATGCTCTTTTCCTAAGGGAGCAGAGAATATTTAGAGAGAACATAATAGTTTACAGGAGGAAAAAAAGGAAGACTGCTCACGATTTTCTGTATGGCCTAAAAATGCAGCGGATGAAATTGAATCACTTGCAGCAGGTTAGCGATGGCAAATGAAGTTTGGGAAAATGAGCAGATTTTTAATTAGATGGTGATAGGATCTGTCTCCTTTCATATGTCTCCTCTGCATCAGCATCAAAAGAACCCTGGCCCATTTTGATGAACACTTGACTTGCTTAAACTAGCATACGGCACAAGAGAAAATTTAACTTTTACATTTTTAAAGTGGAGCAAGACGTGAATTACACGATGCGACAAACTGCTGCAAGATGACATTGCTTTAATGGGGCAAAGTGGAAGTTGTCATATTTTTTTGAATATCTTCCTTTTACAGCGACGTGGCTTTCCCTTCCGTCACGTCCATTTTGTACTGATATCTTTATTTTTCTGGCATTTAATTATACTTATAGAACAGGAAAAAAGCAAGACATGAAACAGAGAAATAGATCAAATAATAACCACTGACTTCAACAAAGTGTCTTGTGTTAGGATTTCTTTTTCCACCCTGAAGTTTTAAATTACTGTGGTTGCACAAATATATCTTAAAGTATATACCCCTTATCAAATGTATTGCTATTGCATAACCAAAAGCTGTGGATTTATTTATTTATGTAAAACCATCAGGCATCAGTATTTCTAATGTTTTAAATTGAGCAATGATGACATTCACGTTTCAGAAGAAAAATTGACAAGGCTCCTTGGTGAAATGGTAATCTTCTGGGTTATCTTTTTGTTTTTGTTATTGTGTCAGACTCTATATATGCTGGTAATTGCAGCAGTAATATAAATCTGCATTCATCTTGAGATGAAGATGGGAGCCTGAAAAGATACTCAATCATTATTATTATTTTTATTATTAACATTTGTCTGAGGCAGCTGCAACAATGAAGTCACTGACTTGGCAGAGCGTCTTACAAGCGACAGAAGAAAGGAAAATCTGCTTACCTGCTGCACACAATGGAGATGGCAATAAGAGAAACAATAAAGACCACTCCAGCAGCTGCTGACCCCGCAATCAGAGGAAGCTGTTCCCTCAGCTCAGACTTGAAGTCTTCTGGGTAACACACACACACAAAAAGGACAGACAGGCAGGTACTGAGAATGACTCAGATAAAGCACAAGGAGGATGACTGTGTTTCTTTGGATGAGTCTGTTCATTTATAGGGGATGTTATAGACATGAAGAGAGAAAATGGAAACCAAAATGGCAGAGAAAAAAATGGCTGAACTGGCTGCACTGATGGATGAAGAACACATATAGATTTCTCTGCAGATGTGCTGAATAAAATCCTGTGAGCATTCGCAGGACCAGCTGACAGGTTTTGTTTTGATTAAACAGAAGAAAGCCAGAGAATGAGAAAGAGAGACGCAAGTGACAAGAAGACAGACTGAGACAAACTGTAGCTGTCATAAAAAAGGGACAAGAAAATATTAAAATTTTGTTTCAATAATGTTAAAAGACAGTCACCCTTTGTTAATCACCCACATAGAGCCCTGCTATGTTTTAGTTTAGCCCTACTTACTGTGGCCCGTTTAGAGGACATGCCTGCTGAAAAAGTGCAACATAGCAGGATTCTTAGTTCTCTTTATGAGCCTGACTCTCTGCAACTTTGACACCATGAACACCATAGTTAAAGCGATGCACAGTTTAGCATGCTAAAGGCAAATCAGCAGCTTCTAAATCCCCCACCCCCCTCCATGCAGGATGAACCTATTGGATTAAAGTGATAAAGGGTGGAATAATACATCTTCAGAGCCGCATGGAAACTGCAATAAATGAGGAAATTCAATCTGACAGGAGTTGCTTACGCTTTTAACTTGCACATTTATCAAGAACGTTTCATTAAAACACTTTGAATGCCTTTTGAGCCACTTGAGCTCCCAAGCAGTCGTTCTGTTATCTTTTGATGTATATCAGTAGTGAGAGGTCCATATAAATCTTCCCATTTCCTGTATGAAACTGAAAACTTCCCATGACAGTTTGAAATCATACAGATGCACCTTCCAGTTACTTCCACTCACCATCAAGTTCATTCTTGAGGTCTGAGCCTTTTAGAGAACTGCAAACCTTTAACATCAGACTGTTAAACGATGGACCACCTTGTCACCTTTTTTTCCAGACACATCTGTCAATCAAGTCAGCTTAGCTTCTGAATAAGACTCTGTGTGTCCACATGTAGCAGGAAAACACCACGCAGAAGCCTATACAAATGTTTGGACAGTAAAATAAAGGCATGTTTTGTTCTGAAACGACACAGTAGAAGATTGAGGAGATGTTGTCTTCATAAGGTAATGAAGTGGTTTAATCGTGGGAGAAAGGACTGGTAAGACTGGATGGAGGTGGAGGCGTGGGTGCTACAGTCAGCTGTCCTCTAGCGTCTGCTGCTAATCGCCTTGACGAATGTCGTGATATGGCAACCAGTCTAAGGCTGAACGGTAAACAGAATGTGCAAATGTGGAGTGGGCCTGTTTGCACAGGTCTAGTGTGAGCAAAAGACCATTCCTGAAGATGGACTGCAGAGAGGGCCACATCTGTGCCACAGCATCTGCTCTGTTCAGGTATGATAGTAAAATGGCCATCTTCATCATCCCTTTTATCCTTTCTATCCCCCCCTCACTTAAGAACATTACCATGTCGTACTCTGATATGATCTTTATTAGTATTTAGACAATGGTGATATTGCCCTCCTGATTTTCATACATTGTAAATGATGACCATTTGGGCAGTCTGTGTTGCCATCCAGCGAGTTAGTGTTACAGATATCCAGTCAAATGTTATTTTGTCCACAGTGAATCACACTGTGTCAGTGGCAGGTCCAATTCCCATGCCTGGGAGAACAATGAGGAAGTCATATTCCACCCCCTCTGACACTCTGCTCACACACCTCCTTGCACCTAAGCTAATGAACAGCTCCACATGCTTGCCAGTGCACCAGGTGTTGCAGCCCCGCTTCTGTCCCTTCCCTCGCCAACACCACCCATGCGTCCCATGGCAAAAAAATAAAAAAATAAAATTAATCTCATCAACTACTAATCACAGCTATGCATTCTGGGACAACTCTCCAGCAACAGAAGGGCTGGTGAAAAACCAATTAGCTAAGCATTCTGGATAAAGCACAGTTACTTGAGCAAACAAAAAGACACTCAGCATTCTACATGTTTACAACTCCCACACACACCATGACGGAAATCAATTTTGGTGTTAAAATAGAAGCGCAATCAAATTTTTTTAGTTCTTCTTTATTTATCCTACCAATAATAATGCAATAACAAACATGAAGAAACACACAAGTGGTGAAAAAGAGATGGGGTATGTACTGTTTGTGTGTAAAACAAAAAAACAACAGGACAGAGATAAACAGGCAGACAGAGCTGATTCCTCTGGCTCTGCAATCCTTACCATCTGTGAGGGTTTGGAAGCACATCTTGCTGCTGTATTTGCCAAAGCCAGCCACAGTCCGCGCCCGCACCTGTACCACATAGACTGTACCCGGCCTGAGGCCCTCCACACGAGCTGTATTAGTTTGGCTACGAAGTATGGTGGAGTTAATCTCTGCATGATCCTGAAGGAAAATGTGAACACAAAAAGCAGGTTAGGTTCACCTAAAGTTAATAATTACCTAACGATGTACAAAATGACTGAGAAAAGTGGATTCTGCAGGAAATCATATGTAAACCTGAACATAGTGCACATAAAAATAACATATTTAGAGAAAGAATGCAATTAGAAAATGGCATCAACATACACTCTCAGTCAAAAGTCTGAGGAAGTGTGTCCAAACTTTTGACTGGTAGTGCATACAACAACTGGACACAAATGTAATAATCAAATTCAAACCAAAACTAAACAAGTGCTTTTTAGTGACTCGCTGCAGTATGAATTTCAAATTTTTAGGATTAACCTCACTAAAAATGACAATGTACCACTAATCCTTTATTCGAGGTGTATTCTATTGTTTTTACATAGTTCTTATTATGGTATTGTATGTTTAAATATATTATTAAATATGTTATGTGGGTGAGTAGGCAGGACTTTCAGTTTTTCCCCCTAAGTCTGCGGAATCTGGTTCTAAAAATAAAATGTAGCAGCGCCATAAATTGACTATTTAGCGATAGCAAATGGGAGTGGGGAATAGTTGATAGCTGTAGATATGTTCTTTTGAAACCTGTTATGTTTATGGTCCAGATTTAGAGTGTATGTTTTCCTTTGGCAGTCTGAACTTCCAACACTGTTAAGTACGAAGCTGAAAGCAAAACACACATCTAATTACTAATTACATAAACAATGGTCTCATATGCACTGGGTGTATAGTAGAAGTATATATAATTAAAAGCAACCACCTCTCAATTTGTAAAGAGCAATAGTTGCATTTGAGAAGAAACAAGACATTATTATTTATTTGTCTCTTTCATAATTATTTCTAATAATTTAATTACTTGATGAAGAATAATCATTACATTCTCCTGATCTATTGTTTTTTCACTAACAAAAAAATGACATTTTCTTGTTTTATTAAATACTATAAATAATTTTTGTGCAGTCATTGCTTGTTGGTGCATTCTTTATAAGTACTTTGTATTGTTGTAATTCTTTTCTTTTAAACTGATAAGATCCCGTCAAAAATATTATTTCACCCTTGAGAGCACACATTCCATATAAGCGTGCATCTATTTGGTACTCTATTAAAATTCATGATTATATGTAGATACATATACAGCATACAGCCACCCATTAATTACAACTGTTGGCGGTACAATCGCATAGCTCCTCTTTCCAGGCTGAACAGAAGCACTCAGGCAGTCTGCTGCAGTGAAATCTGGGACTTTCTGGAGGTACAGGATCTGCTATAGGGGATCAGTAATGACTTGAGCCTGTCACCTTCCCATAACATGCAGTGGATATGACAGCCAGAAAATAAGACTGCACCTACACTACACCCACCACTGCAGGCCGCTCAAGACTTGATACTGACAAACTAGAGATGGCAGTCGGAAATCTAAGTGTGTATTTCTTTGTTTTCAATTGGACAGTGAAAATAAATGTAGTCTTTATTAATGTTGGTAAACACACCATTGTTCACCGTTGAACAAGCTCTTCCGTTAAAGCACAGAGCAACTCTCTGAGGAGAAAAAAAGCTGGCACCAACGAAGGGAGGGAAAGTAAAGGAGGAAGGTGGCAGTGGGGGTGGGCGAGGTGGGGGATGAAAGATGGCAGGAAGTGATAAGAAACTCGAGGCAAAGGCAACCCACACTGAAATCATTATCCAATCTTATTGGTGTAATTGAATCATTCCGGCTGCTCCGTCACTAAGCAGACGAGGTAAACACAGCTATGAAATCTGCCCCCCCCCTCAAACACACACACACATGCTCACATAATGATGTGTGCAATCACATTAACTCTTATTGGACACTCTGCGCTTGATGAAGACAAATGTTTGGGCTGCTCAGGATGTGGGGGGCATTACACCAACAGGGTTTCATTTATTTATTTATTTCTACAAGAGGAAGGACATATTTCTTAAATGGAACGCTGGATGTAACTGATTTAGGGAGTTTAATCATTTTACTTCCTTTATTTGGGCATGAGATCACACAAACTGATTGCTCTCCAAATTGCTACAGACCCAAACTTATAAGACTTGATTTTTAGAGTAACAGCTTGAGTGTTTGAAAGAGGTCCAAAACACAAGAAGACCCTGGAGAGATTAGAACCACAGTCAGCCATTCATATGGTAGAAGTCATGTTTGAGTGAACCTGGACCTGTTGGGGGGGGGTCAAAATTTGCCTTTTCTAGCTAATTCTTTCTCAAAACCACACCCTCATCTGTTGCATATGAATGGAGGACAGGTGAGCAGACAGATGGCCAGCAGCCAATTGGTAAACATCCCTTGAGGGAGCGCTAGCTCAGAATGGCCTCTTCATGCTGCCTGTCAAATGGGGATTATGTCTGACACACACACACTCACACACATCTGCCACGTATAAATGAGCTGGCATTTGGCACTCCAGCAAGTTAGAAGACAGCCAATAAAAGGCCGTGCCAGTAGGGACTTCCAGCTATGAGAGGTCCTCCCCTGCTGCCGGTCAATTGGGGATTAGAAGGACCACACCCCAACATGCTAAATCAAGACTGAGTTTGCAGGTGGGAAAGCAGATGGTGGAACAGCCAATCAGAAGCTTTGCCAGAGGTGACAGACAGGAAGCACTGTGGGAAATTTGGTCTTGGTTTCATATGGCAGATAAAACTTTGTAATAATAATAATAATTAATCTTAAAATATACTTTTGTTTGATTAGTGGTTCCAGTTTTACTCATGCACTGATCAGAGGTAAGGCAGATCCTTACATTTGGTTATTGTTTACTCAGATTTTTTTCTCCATGGTTCATAGGATCGACCCTTCTCCTACAGTTTGTTATATTTGTCAGTGATCTATTCAGTTGTAAAGTTAACACAAACTAAAGATTTTTTCCACTCATTAGACTCTAACTCTGATCTGATCCTGAAAGGCCTGCTAGTACCTGCTTGACCATTCTCTTTTTTGCTAAAACTCGCAGTATAACAGCTGCCAACTGGCTCAATTGGTATGTCAGACCAGGTTGTTCAGGAAGGAGACTGTATACAGATAGAAGCTTGTATAAAATGATTCAGACAGAAAGTAACAAGAGGTTCAGCAGCAATGTGGGATTTAATAAAAAAACAAAACCTTTAAAGTTAAATTGTTCCAATTCGGGCTCTTTGATAAATCTTTAAGTTTTAAACGTTGTTAAGACGATCTGTCATGTGCACATTATTTTGAATTTTTCATTGTGATTCTTTTTTTTATAATTATCTTTATTCTCATCACAGACATTATGTTTCACTGGCCAATAAATAAATGTATATAGAAATGCCTCATTTTGGCCATTTTTGTTCTTTTCTTATTAGTGTGGCTTTTTTAAAAAAGCCAACCACCCAAAATAAACAGCATGTCTGCTTGGCATAAAAACAGACATGGTGGGATACCATGTGTCCTCTTCACATGCTCAAACAGTTGCATGCATGCAAATAGCTGACAGACACAGAACTGAGGAGTTTATGAGAGAGCACTGAGATGTTACACTTGTAAAGAAAAAATTAAGAAAGAGTTTTCTCTCATTAATGTTTCTGATCAAAACGCACTGCCTGAAGCGAAAAAGAAGAAATTAAAAAAAAAAAAAAAAAAAAAAAAAAAAATTTAATCTAAGAGACTCAAAATGTTTTTATAAAAATGCAAATAATTACCATCTACTTGTGGGCTTTAAAGTCTCAAACCAAAAGAACAAATAATTTGTATGACAGCGCAATGCGATACTAAAACCTCCAACGGCTCAAAGACTGGGATTCGACAAAGCTGCTCAGTAAACACTAATGAGCTTGGTAAAATACAACGCAGAACAATCATGTGTACAATATATTTAAAGGGAATTATGTTAGTGTCAGGCGTTTCAAGGTTTTTTGTTTGTTTGTTCTTCCTAACTTCCTTCCTTTGAGATTTTTCTTTGCATGCATGCATTCACCTGGAAATTATAGCTGAAAGGGGAAAAAGAAAGCTTGAAGAAGGAAATGTGAATCCCCTTGCTGGGGGATTTGGGGAGCGATGTAGAAGAAAAACCCATTTTTCCCAGGTTCCTTTAAAATGCTAAACTTGGATCTTCAGCATTCGTGTCTATAAAAAGTGGTCAACTTTCTGACGTCAGATACAGAAAAAGGAATAATAATAACATACTGACTAATTATTTGTGAAGTACAATGAAGATCTCCACATTCCCATCCTGCAGATGGTCAATATGTTGCTGGCCATGATGACATGCTGTAAAACTTTGAATTTTCTCTTGATTTTCCTCCAGCTGTAGCATGACATTACTATTGTTAACCAGAAAGGACACACCTGCACTGCTGCTGGCACTTGAATGCACACACTGACACAAACTCACACACACAGCTGCACACACCTTTTTTTTTTTTTCTGACACCATCAGAGCTATCAGCACCCAGAACCGGTAGCTGCTCTGCTCCAGCCTAATGGAGGGCCTGACCTCTGGTATGGTGAGTTATTTCCACCCTCCCCAAATTTTCAGGCAACAAGATGAAAAAGGAGCATGAGAAAAATTGAGCATAGGACAGCATGGGATTCTACTTTCTTCTTCGTCGTCTTCTTTTCCCTCTGCAATCCTTTAACTCATTTAATCTTGCTTTCCAATTTACAGGGTTCTGGGAACATTTACTTTGTAAAAAAGGCAGGCTAAAGAAGAGAGTGATACCTGCTGAGAGAAGCTTTATGGTTTGTAAGTTGGTAGAAAACTGTAACAAAACCATATAGAGCTTTATTAACTTAAACATTCATCCATTTTTAAAATCTACGTGTTCCTGTTCAGGTTCTTGGGGAGCTGGTGTCTATCTTTAGCAGTCATTGGGCGAAGAAGGGGTCATACCCTGGACAAGTTGCCAGTCCATCACAGGGCCATGTAGAAACAATGATTCACACAAGGCCAAGTTAGAGCTGCCAATTAATCTGACAGGCATATTTTTGGTCTGAGGGATGAAACCGGAGTCCTAATAATACCAGCTGCACCACCATGCAGCTTTAGCTTAAACCTTGGTTAGGGTATTCTGTTTTACAAGGTAGTCTATACAAGGTAGACTATATAAACTTTTTTCTGGAATTTTAATCATGAGCTTAACGTGGATTTATTTTATAAATTGCAGTATTTGAGGTCTGTAAGAATGAATTAAACTTGAGCCCAATGCTACAGCAACATGGCAAGATTTTAAGGAAAAAGGAAATTATTTCTTCAATGAATGGATATTATTCAGTGAAAGAAATTACAATGCCCTGCTGGTTGAGAGATTTCCTGTGAGTGTGTATAGAGAAAAAGCTCTCTGCTGTGACAAAGACATGCTAACTGTGGTTGAAATGTCGAAACAGTCGACCCCAGCGCAGAGAACAGTGTGACTTTCTCAGATTAATCCACCCATCAACAAGATGGAGAAAAAAAGTCTGTCCATCCATCCGTCTGCTTATCCACCTATCCATCCATCCAGAGAGAGATTTGGTGAGTAATCAGGTGTAAAAACACATCTCCACTGAGATCTCAGACAGCAACGGCCGACTGAAGGATGGTCTGTTTAGAACCTGTGAAAAACCTTGTCAGATCTGAAATACAGAGTGTCAAAAGAAGACCACCAAAGGGGGGGGGGAATCTCATCTCGACAGCCCAGTGTGTCACAAAGCAATCACTCAGCCTCGCCTCCCGTGTCTTACTCACTCTCACATGGTGGAACATCTTCAAGACAGATAAGACATTGCTAGACAGAAACACATAGGGGGACATGTATGTTTGTTCAAATAGATAGTGTAGAGAAGAACTTCTCCTGCCATCTAAATCATCCCAATGCAATTAGCAATCTTGTCCTTGATAGTTTGCTAATTTCTGATTATGCTGAGCCCATCTATTTGTTTGAGGATGTGCTACATAAACATCAACAGGATTAGATTTCATTGATATTCATGAGCTAATGGGTCTACGCTAAGCTGTCTGGCAGATAAGGTTTGTCAGGGCCATGGCAAGTAGATTCAACTTGAACTACATGAACTGTACAATGCCGGTTGGGGGGTGGGAAAACTAAACAAACAGCAGCAGAGCTATTACTGAACAACTGAGTTTTCAAACTCAACATCATTTTAAAACATGATTATTGCTCATTCTGACAGAAAATGTTTACTGTGGTAAAAAACTATTCTAAGCTGGCATTGCAAATATTGATCCAGAAGCCTTGGACACACCTTGTGTGAGAAGTAAATAACTCAACAGAAAAGAAAAAAAAAGTTAAAGCATATTGATTCTTATCTTACATGGAAAGAAAAACATGGGTGAGGGTGGGCCTAGCCCCCTCAAATACCTTAAAATGACAAATACTTGTGAAAAAAAGACCAACATTGATCACCTGGGTCTCTGAGTATCATTATGTCCAAGGCCTTGGGAAAAGCCTACAGGTCAATACTGGAGAAGTATAGTCATGGAAAGGTAGGACTGGTGACTTAATAAAGCAGCTGTATTGTGTGTGAGGAGACAGGTCGATGCGACTCCCTCTAGACGCAATGCATTTTCACAGCAGGGCAGGGTTACTGCACAGTGCAGAGCGAGCCTGGAGCAGAGGTCAACCTATTCACTTCATCAGCAACAGAAACCAAAGAACAGTGGGAGAGAAGGAGGGAACACAGTGGCCAGAACACATTATCAACCCAGGGGACTGGTCCAGGAGACATCCAGGAGAGCTCACTTGTTTTGCATATACGTAGACAGGCACAAAGGTGACTTTACTTCTACTACACACACACACCACTTACCTTCTCATAATAGCGTAGCTCATAGTCAAGAATGATGCCATTGGGTTGCTCTGGTTGAGGCCAGGATAGTGTGAAGCTGTTCATAGTGGAGCTGATTTGGTGCATGATGGGAACAATTGATGGGGCTGCAAGAAACAAAAAAGTAGCATTAAATGAGAACATGTTAACATACATAGGCAGTCACTAAAGATTTTATTTATGATTGCAAATAGGTGATAATTCAATGTAACAACATGGCATGGGTTCCTGATTGGCTGATTCTAAAGGAAAACTAGATGTTGATGTCAAGTGTTGTCACCCAAACTGGGTGAGGGTTTGAATTTTATGTATTATGCTTCTTGGTATCCACTTAACTTAAAACAAATGCTTAAGATATTTAGTAGACACATGTTTGTTCAATTGTATTGATTTTCACTGGTACTTGAACAATGAGACAAACACTTCATTATGGACATTTCTGTAGCTTCAGAAGTCTTCTGAAGTATCTGAGACAAGCATATTGGTAAATCCAAATAGCATATGAAAAAACTTTGCAAAAAAAGTGCAAACATAGGCAGTGTAATTATCCATATTTACAGTGTATCTAAAGTAACCATCATCTTCATTGTCTAAATAAATAAAACACATCTTGTAGTGTTACATTTTGAGAGGGATGCTGGCTCCTGCTCATTTACATAAAGTTGAGGTCTGGGCTGTTTTATGTAAATTAGGGTCAACCAGCACAAACTTATAGCCTCTAGAGACCCAGAGAAAAAAATTAAACCTAGCCTTTGTCACTCTAAATTCAAAGAAATTCTCTTTCCTTAAATGCTTCTAGAAACAGAATTCAGGGACATGACCCATATAATATAATCAGCTGCTTGTATGAATGCAGCCAATAATGATGCACAAATGCATTATCCAGGAGGATTTTCCGAATGATAATGATATGACATAAGCAAAAGATATGAGTGATATTACCACAGATTTCCCAACTTCATTCATATCAGAAATACTCTGGCAAGTCATTGTTAAAACCTGATTTAATTTCACATCCCAGTTGATATGAAAGGCATACTGCTGAGCATGCAACATGACCCTGTCTGTGTACAAATCCCATGTTATTTGTTAAATCAAAATCTCTCGAGTAAAATGCATATAATAATGGGTTTACAGAGAACAGTCTGTCCAAGGAAATCCAGTTGATGATGTCAGAGCTCAGAGAAAAATGGGCAGGCTGGTTCAAGAGGACATAAAGGCATCAGAAACTCAAATAACCAGTCATCATAACAAGAAAGTAAAGAGAGAGTTTCCACAGGCTCATCAACAACTGATGGCAACAGATTGGAGAAACCTTGTCTGGTCTGATCAGTATTATCTTCAGCAACAACATCCCAATAGTTGATTCAGACTTTTAGGAGAACAACATGAAGGTAAGGCTCAATGCTGCCTTGTATCAACGGTCCAGGTTATTGGTGGTGTCATGATGTGGAAGATATTTTCTTGGCACAATTTGTAACCTTTAGTATTAAATGATCACCTTATAAAATCACACACTGCCTGAATATTGTTGCTTCTCAAAGTCCAACATGAGAATAATCAAAATTAAGCTCTAAAAAATAAAAATAAGAAGTAACTCAACTTAAAAAAGTAAGATTCATAAAAACTTTGAAACAAAATAAATGTCAAACTGAATAAAACCAGATTGAAACATCATAACTACAGAATCAGATTAACATATAAAACAGACTTTAAAAAGATTAAATGCTTATTAAATAAAAATCATCTCACATTAAATCATTATGTAAATACAACTTATATTTGTTTGAAACACATCAGGTTCTTTAAATCACATATATAAATACCCAAACTCTACTAAGTCTTGATAAATTTACTGAAGTTGCTAAAATAAACTAAAACTTGAAGTTTAAAAACATCCCCACACACTGTCTAATCAAACTAATTTGTAAACATACAAGTAAGTCTGATTGGATTCCAGTTCCTCCTCCATGTCTCCACACATAAAGAAAAGCAGATTAAAAGTTCCTGCTCTTCATGTTATCAGCCACTTGACTTCTCACTACAGGGGCCAAGTCAACGTTTCACCTGATCATCACTTGCAATTTTCCTGAATAATTTGTCATCAAATGGCATTTAAGGGATCCTTTCAGTAGAACCCTTCATTTTTGCCATAGATAAGCTCTTAGTCTACATCAGGAAGAAAACATAAAGTTGCTTGAAAATCCTGTTCTGTATGAAACCAAGCTTTCTGTTCAGTTTTGATTGGGATCAGTATTTCATGGTTTGAGTGTCAGATCATTCTTCTAACATGTGAAAATGCAAACGCAAATGTGAAGTAATGAATGGGATCTGTTTATATGGATTATGTTCCATCTGCCTTCCTTGTCTTTCACCTATAGCCCTCCCTCTCCCTCGCCCAGACGCTAACACAGGGAGTACGAGGGCTGAGCTTCACCTCAGTGCACTTCAGCCTCTCTACTTCTCAGGCTGGTTCACGCTCCACTGACCAGGGCCAGGGCTGCCTGGGCCGCATTATCAATTACCAGCCACAAGCACACTGTTCCTGACAGACCCAGGGGAAGGGTGCGCTGCTCAGAAATTCCTGCAGTGAGAAAAGAGGCTGAGGAGGAGAGCTTCAACTTCAAGTCCCAGTTCAATTCAGAGACAAAACACTGTCCTAATGTTGATAAATAAATAAATAAATAATCTCACGTAGCTACAATTGTGAATCAGTCTGGCTGTTCCCATGGCTATGTCCAAATGAATCTCAGACCCTCATTTTGGAGTTGTTTAGAAATTTACTGTCCTGTCAAAAAGTTCATAAGATCTTCATAAGAGCTATGAAAGTTTGAGGATGAAGAAAACTGAAACAGCAGGAATCTCCAATTAATATCTACCATTAGGGCAGAAGGAATTGTGAATCTGAGAGGAGAAGCTGGACAGAATGAAATAAGGACCATGTGCAAATTTCTATGTGCCCTTGTAACCTATGTGCGAGGAGCCTGTCAGAGACAATGTGTCGTCCCCATATGAGGGTGAGATTCAGCTCAATGAAGCACTGCTGTCCCCTCCAACCGCATCCCCCATTGTCACCCAGGGACAATGATGCTGACAGTGATTGGTGACTGTGTCCCGCACTTCTCTCTCCTTCCTCCATCCCGCCCATCCCTTGTTCCTGTGCTCCACTTTTTATCTGGCCCCACTTGCAGCCCCTGGCTTTTAATGCAGAGCTCGACTCACCATTAATCAAAGTCAAAGCCTGCGAGTGTCTGACTTAGACAAAGAGTGGGAAGAAGTAAAAGAGGAAGAGGGAGGAGCAGAAAAAAGCACTATAAGAGAAAGATGATGAAACAATGAAGACCTTATTTACCTTTGTAGGTTCAATCAACTGTTGAGTACAGATGAGTAGGATGATGTATCTGGCTCTGACCTGAACTTTCAGTGAAGTAACATCAGTGTGCAGGTGATAAAATTTTAATTTTAGGAGTTGAGAATGCATCAGAAATAGTCTACAGTAACTTGATGCCCTGAAGAGATCCTTGCTTTAGGCAGATAGAGATTAAGCCAATAAGCAACAATCTTATATTTCCGCACTTGATTTAGCATCCAATTCTGCATTCACTTGTATTTTTAACTTCCTGTTTAAAGTTTTATGATGCAGACCTTCAGTTGAAAACCGGTGCCTTCCAAGACAAATTATATCTGTCAATACTACAAGGACAAAGTTCCTGCACGACCATATTTTTAAAGCAATTTTCTGAACAGTCTGCGATATCTGCATAGGTCTTTAATGCAACACATACCTTACATGCAGATTCCCTGATAAAAATTCTAGCACCACCTTAATTAATCCCAGCAAAATAATAAATTATGAAAAATTACTAAAGTATAATGGGTCAGGCAACCTTATATCAAAGACCTATTTTGTACTTTGTGAACAGAAAAGTGTAACACATACCAATACTTTCTGGCCACAAGTACAATCCAAGCTAGTGCACTTGAAGTTTGTCCTTTAAGATGCCGTCACACTAGTGAACCACGGAGACTCTTAATAGGGACTCAGCGTCTCAGATGAGGGGAGCAGCCTATAGTCATGTTCTGTGCCTCACTCAAAGGCATAGGTTGGACTTCCAGTCACCTTATTACCAGGAGCTCAGAGAGCCAAGCCAGCCATGACTACATGGTAATGGACCTTTCTCAAACATCTTAAAGACGGATCTGTTCAGCAACAAAGACTTCTCTCAAGTATCCATGACCTAAATTATTTTTCAAAATTACATTATATAGTGTGAAAAAAATACACCACATGCTGCCTTAGATTTCTTTAGTCTTTGCTTTTTTCCTCATATTTCAATGTTACAAATCCGCAAAACTTTTTACATTGGACAAAAATAATTTAGAAAAAAAGATTATTTAATAATCAGTGATAATTTAATGATTATTTATTATTATTATTTGAATTTATTAAGGGCAGACAAAAGGTGTCCACCTGGTTCTACTTGAAAAAGTAATTGACCCCTAATCAAGAGCGGGTAAGAAATAAAGATATTGGCATCTATCAGTCTAGACAAATCAGTCTACAAATAAATTCCCAAGACTTTGGGATCTCCAGCAAACCACGATGAGAGCAATTATCCACAAATGTGAGAAAACATGGACCAGTAGTGAACCTTCCCAGGAGTGGTCAGCCAACCAAAAATGACTCCCAGAGCACATCAACGACTTATCCAGGAGGTAGCAAATAAAACAAGAACAACTTCTAAAGGTCGACATGCCTCACTTAAGGTCAGTGTTCATTATTTAACGATAAGAAAAGATAAAAATGGCATCCATGGGAGAGTTCCAGCACAAAACCCACTGCTGGCCGAATAGAACACAAAGACCCTACATTTGCAAAAAAAAAGGAACTCTTTATAATCCCCAAGACTTTTGTGGACTGATAAAACAAATAATTGAAGTTTTTGGAAGGTGTGTAAAGTTCAATATGCTAAAATTTCATATTGCATTTCAGAAAAACAATATAATACCTACAATCAAACATTCTGGTGCTAGTGTGATGGTCTGAATGAGTTGCTGTAATTGATAGAACCATGAATCTGTGCTGAATGCTATCAGTTTGTGAGCTTAAATTTAGAGGGCACTTGGGTTTTGCAACAGGACAATGATCCAAAGCACTTTAGTAAATCCACCTATGAATAACTCAAGGAAAAGAAATAAATGTTTTGGAGTAGCCTCCAAAGTACAGAGGACAAAAATTCTGTAGCATGTCCTTAAATGGGCCAATCATGCTGGGAACCCTCCAGTGTGAGTGACTTAAAATATTTATTGACAGTTATCAAAACTCTTGGTTGTAGTTGTTGCTGTCAAGACTGGCTCAACCAGTTTTTAGGGTTAGGGTGCAAATACTTTTTACACAATGGGTTAGGTTGGTTTATTTAGCTTTTCTCCTCAAATTAAAGTAAAAACATAATTTAAAACTGACTAATTATTCAGTTTATCTTTGTCTGATATAAACATTTATATGAATATTTGACATACATATGTTTAAGAAAAATGAAAAAACAGAAGAAATCTGAAAAGGCCAAATCACAACAGTAAAGCAGTCTTTTCCAAACAGAGTGTGGATTCGAACCAGTGACCCTCCGGTTACCTCTTGAGCTATTGCCACACCCTTATGTGTTTTTTATTTTGTAAACCATAACAAGAAGAAGAAAAAATAAACCATAGAAAGCTTGCACACAAATTCACACTGGAAAAAGCCTGTAAAGAGATACACATTTACTATGTCCACTGTTAGATTTTACACAGTATGAAAACATCAAAACTTTTCACTGCAACTAATACTTTACTTTCTAGATTCAAGAACAAGATATTAACATTAAAACAACCATAATGATGCTAAAATAAAAACAGCATGCTGGGAAAAAGTCCCTAAAAATTCAGACATGATGAAAAACTAGGACACGCAAGCCTTCACACAATGAGAGGGAGGAAACAAGGGAAAAATGTAAACTGGAGAGACATAATGAGTGGTGTTTTGAATGTCCTATGCAGACATGTTTGCTTAACATCTCATCTGATTTTAGAGCCCCACAGAGTGTGGATTTCTTTAACTCAACTGGTTGTTTGGATTTCAGTCTAGTGCTTTGGATCTCACTATCTCAAACGCAGTACAGCTGATCAGACTTGCCCATAGAAGGCTGAGGACAGTGGTGTTTGCATTTCTGTGGGAATAGCTCTACAAACATCAGCTAAGCAGAGGAGGGTTGTTTGTAGATATAATTGGCATTCTGTGGTCTGAGTGATTGCTGGCACATACAGTGGGGCAAAAAAGTATTTAGTCAGCCACCAATTGTGTAAGTTCTCCCACTTAAAAAGATCAGAGAGGCCTGTAATTTTCATCATAGGTATACCTCAACTATGAGAGACAAAATGAGGAAAAAACATCCAGAAAATCACATTGTCTGATTTTTAAAGAATTTATTTGCAAATTATGGTGGAAAATAAGTATTTGGTCAAAAACAAAAGTTAATCTCAATACTTTGTAATATAGCCTTTGTTGGCAATGACAGAGGTCAAACGTTTTCTGTAAATCTTCACAAGGTTTTCACACACTGTTGCTGGTATTTTGGCCCATTCCTCCATGCAGATCTCCTCTAGAGCAGTGATGTTTTGGGGCTGACGCTGGGCAACACGGACTTTCAACTCCCTCCAGAGATTTTCTATGGGGTTGAGATCTGGAGACTGGCTAGGCCACTCCAGGACCTTGAAATGCTTCTTACGAAGCCACTCCTTCGTTGCCCGGGCGGTGTGTTTGGGATCATTGTCATGCTGAAAGACCCAGCCACGTCTCATTTTCAATGCCCTTGCTGATGGAAGGAGGTTTTCACTCAAAATCTTACGATACATGGCCCCATTCATTCTTTCCTTTACACGGATCAGTCGTCCTGGTCCCCTTGCAGAAAAACAGCCCCAAAGCATGATGTTTCCACCCCCATGCTTTACAGTAGGTATGGTGTTCTTTGGATCCAACTCAGCATTCTTTCCCCTCCAAACACGACAAGTTGAGTTTCTACCAAAAAGTTCTATTTTGGTTTCATCTGACCATATGATGTTCTCCCAATCCTCTTCTGGATCATCCAAATGCTCTCTAGCAAACCGCAGACGGGCCTGGATGTGTCCTGGCTTCAGCAGGGGGACATGTCTGGCACTGCAGGATTTGAGTCCCTGGCGGCGTAGTGTGTTACTGATGGTAGCCTTTGTTACTTTGGTCCCAGCTCTCTGCAGGTCATTCACTAGGTCCCGCCGTGTGGTTCTGGGATTTTTGCTCACCGTTCTTGTGATCATTTTGACCCCACGGGGTGAGATCTTGCGTGGAGCCCCAGATCGAGGGAGATTATCAGTGGTCTTGTATGTCTTCCATTTTCTAATAATTGCTCCCACAGTTGATTTCTTCACACCAAGCTGCTTACCTATTGCAGATTCAGTCTTCCCAGCCTGGTGAAGGTCTACAATTTTGTTTCTGGTGTCCTTTGACAGCTCTTTGGTCTTGGCCATAGTGGAGTTTGGAGCGTGACTGTTTGAGGTTGTGGACAGGTGTCTTTTATACTGATAACGAGTTCACACAGGTGCCATTAATACAGGTAACGAGTGGAGGACCGAGGAGCCTCTTAAAGAAGTTACAGGTCTGTGAAAGCCAGAAATCTTACTTGTTTGTAGGTGACCAAATACTTATTTTCCACCATAATTTGCAAATAAATTCTTTAAAAATCAGACAATGTGATTTTCTGGATTTTTTTTCCTCATTTTGTCTCTCATAGTTGAGGTATACCTATGATGAAAATTACAGGCCTCTCTGATCTTTTTAAGTGGGAGAACTTACACAATTGGTGGCTGACTAAATACTTTTTTGCCCCACTGTAATCTAGGTTAAGAAGGCTGCGCCAATGTGATCAGAGAACTATTGTGCATTAGTTAAAAAAAAAACAATTTCCTAGACATGTGGGTGCTTTATATCTGTTTTTGGTGCTATTTGCCATTTTCATTAATTCACTAGAAGTAGGGAGTGTCTTATCCATGACATAAAATGATTATTTTTCCATGGCTAACAGATGAATATGACTAAAACCAGGCCAGGAGTGAATAATCACCTTAGACGGGTCAGTGTGCCATCTTTGTGTGTCTGTGTGTGTGTCTTGCAGAAGGCCATGAAGGGACTCCTAAATCACCCAATTGATCACTTTTTTTTTTCTCCCAGACACATGATAGGATTGAGGACAGTTAAATGGACTCTTTGGCGGTTCCTACTGAATTCCTTCAACACCCCCTCCATCACTTATCCCTCTTTACTTCCTCCTAATCCAAACTTCCAATTTTTCTCCATTCATCTATCCATCAATCTTCTATACTCGTTTTCCCCAATGCAGGGTCACGGGGGGTGGGGGGGTGGCTATTTCCAGTGGTCATTGGGCGAGAGGCAGGGTGCAGCCTGGATAGGTCCCTAGTACATCATAAGGTCACTTAATGACAATCATTCACACACACCCACCCAGGGTCAATTTAGGGCCATCAAATAATCTATCATGCATGTTTTTATCCTGTGGTAGGAAACAGAATTACCTGGAGAAAACATATGCATGTACCAGGAGAACATGTAATCTCGATGGAGAGAGACGTTGACTGAGTTCTGAACCCACAATGAAATACAAAAATAATTAAAACTACAGGTTTTCATTGGTTAAACTTCTTAATTTCTTGCTTTTGCATACCATAAATCATTAGCTTTTGTAGGTCTTCTCACACATTGCCAACTGAAGCTATAGATTACAAAACCTTTACAAGTGGTTAAACTGTCCTTTAAGCTGTAACACACTGAATGTAATCAATAATAGAGGCCCAAATGACACAATCACACTTTTTTACAGGGCAAAAGCTGAGTAATAAAGTGTACTCTGGCCATTTCTTCAGAAGACCTTTTGTTGATTTAGGAGACTGCTTTCAATCAATATTCATGGTTAGAGTCTTTATTGAATGACTCATTTATAATGAAAATGTCAGTGAAAAACTGAATATGTTTTTTCAACATGACATCCTTAATAAAATAAGTGCATATGGATAATTATTTGCATATTATCCAACAACTCTCATTAGTTTAAGTTGTTACATTCTGACAGGAATCCATTTGATGTGTCTAAACTCATGATAAAAAAATGCTATCAGAGAAAAAAAACAAAAAAAAAAACAAATAAAAAATCTGTTTGCCTAAAGGATCTCTGTCTGGGACAAACCGCTGGCTGACCTAACACCTCCATATCAGGGCAGCTGGCATATTCATTCATGCATGCCGATTAGTTTACACAAGCAGTGTTATAGATAACTTTCTGTTCTGTATGTATTCAAACTCTTCCTTTGGCTCCTGTTTAGTTTGCATGAAACTTGGGATTTTAAATTAAGCAGATTCATGGTTCACAGAAATGGCTGCATGCCTTTGTACCCAGAGAAACAGTTAGTTTGACCCAACAAAATAGAGCTTTAAATTGTAAGAGTGATGTCGATTTTAGTTTTTAAGTGCATCATTCCCTTCAGTTTCTTCTGTATACTTCTACATTGTCACTAGCTTTTTTCTGAAAACCCCCTTTCAATGTCGGGAACAGTACAATTTCTTGCTGACAAAAGGGCCACAAAAGGCTGTACATAGGCCTGGCAGATTATTGGTGGACACCTCATTACTGCAGCAAGCTTCAACAATAGGCCTAGGCAATGCCTCCTCTACATCTTTCTGTCAAGTGCACTATTAGCCTGTCAAATAGGTACAGTCAGCGCCATTAGGCCACCTTGATAATCAGACCTATTTACCCCCTCATTTTCTTCTCCTTCACTGTCACAGTCCCTGGGTCTGGCAGTAAAAACAAGCACCCAGTTTTTCCATCCTGTCTCGTCTTTCCTCCCATTGCACTCCCAACTCATTCTCAGACAAAGACAAGCGCAGTTGGTCATTATGTACCTCTGAAAGTTGATGTAATCAAATGCTGTATGCCTTCCACTGGCTGAGCCAAATTTAATTTCAAAAACATACTCTGATAAAATGAAGATCTGGATAAAGCAATTACTATTTCACTGGTTCCTGAGATGAATGTAGAGTAGGTTTACTATACAATTAATGTAAAAATGGTCCAAAATGGAATTCATTTGACGTTTGGTATTCCATCACTGGATGGGATTATATATTTGCAGACGTAAGTGCCCATCTGTGCTGGAGAGGGAAAAAAAAAGAAAGCATCAAAGAGCGCAACTAATCAAAGTTTCTAAGAACCAAAATTACCAAAAAGTAAAGTGAACACTATAAAAAACATAAACCGTAAGGACTCATCTACAATATTCCTGACTTTCACCAAAAAGTAACTCTACTTCACGAGTGTTGTTAGAGCAAAAATAAACCTAATTTTATGAAGCTATAACCATGAATTATGTCCTATGTGTAGAAAAACATGTTGCTAAATTTGATTCATTTTGTGCATGTCATATTTGAGCAGATGTCTCAAAAAAGAACTAATGATTGAACAGGTTGAAATAAAAATAATAAATGCATTAAAAGTGGAAAAAAAAACAATGATCCTACACAAAAACATGAGCAATCATAGTTTTTACAATCACAATGACCTATAAACATTAAGGACGTACCAGCCTGGTTGGTGGTGATGTCTATGGTAACATGCTGTGCAGGGTACGGACTTTTATTGCTGACTCCATTCACAGCTTGTATCTCAAAGCTGTAGAGGGTGTGAGCCAGCAGGTTACTGATGAAGACCCTGGTCTCTGTCAGACCCAGCTGTCGAGGAACAAAATCCACGTTGTCATCGCAGTGGGAACAAGCTCGCCGGTCAGCACGACACTTCTTGCACACGATATTGTAGACAACATCATCTCGACCGCCTGTCTCCCTCGGAGAATGCCACTCCAGGATGACTGAAGTCTCATTGACGATGGAGATCACATTTCTCGGGCTGGATGGAACACCTGGAGAAATATAGCAACATCATGTAAGACGATTATGATTATGTCAAAGTCTGTAGCTATTTTTATGCTGCGAACCATTTTATCACAAATAAAGATGTCAAAAGCATTCCTTGTAAAGAAAATCGAAAATTCCCTTCTGTGAAATTACACATTTTACAAGGCTGTAATAAACATAAGTGCTTTTGTCCTATACTCTTGTGTAAATTTTCTCCATCTGAAAAACAATTGAAATGCTAATGTATTCTGTTCACATCCAGAGAGATCATACAGTGAAACGTTCGTGTCTATCAAATATTGGTTATTTAGGAAAATGCAGTGTTGCATAGAGTACTCTGATCTGAGTGTCTCTGGAAATTCATGGTTGCATTCATTCTCTTATGACTCGCAGCTGGAGCAGAACCTCAAAAACTATATTTAGAAAGAAATCAAGAAATAACACAACCACTGTTTTGTGTGATGGGTGGTTTAATATTAGGGTGTAAGAAGAGGGCTTTGTTCTGCTTCCTGCAATTGCAGTGTGATACTTTAAGAGTTCAAATCTGCTGAAATGGCAGGGAAGAATTTTGCTTAGTTGATACTCTGAGTCCCTCCGGCTGCACAGAGGCAGCTCTTCCCTCTCAAATACCAGCGAAAGCACAATCTTGCCAAAGCCCTCAGTCAGTGCTGCTCAGGCTGAAAGCAGTGGCCCTGGAGAGGTAATCTGGTACCAATTTATCCTCCATAAGCCCTGCCCTTATCATTAAAAGAAAAGTTAGACTGACCCGTTTCCAGATTCATGAATAGTTTAACGTGATCCAGCCAATTCTAACAGACTATAATGCTCTGTTTTTCTTTTACACAGAAAAATTTATGATAAAATAACAGTGTATAGATTTGTAGCCATCTTGCCATATATCACTTTAGTATCACGTTTCTGTGGGAATAGGTCAGAGAGTTACTTCATTCAACACAGACGATTAATCATTGCTGTTACAAAGCCAAGTGGGATAGACCTGGCGAGCTGGGACAAAGCGGCAAGGGAGAGCAAACAACCCTGTTATGGCTGCAACCTCATCTCAGAACCTCAACAGCAGAGGGGTCAGTGACAGGAAGGGCGTGACCTCCACAGTGGGATCATTATGGTCTGGCTAAGGGGGCAGATAGTGCTCCAGATGCAGGTCAAAAGACACATAATTTGGTCCTTGGATGCTCTGAGATGCACTGCATTGTGCAAGAAAAACATGGCCCAAACAAGTGTATAAGAGACTGGAAGCACTGGTGTATTCTTAGGAACTGTTTAATCGGCACTTCACATGTTACCCACCTACTGCGTCTTCACAGTATCATCCATCACAAACACGATCTCAACCCAAAAAACTTGCACTGTGAGTGAAAACAAAAGTGCTTCCATCTATACAACACCTGAAAGGTTTCCATGTTATCAGTGCCAGAAGTTTTTTGTGTGAATGAATCTACTCAACACTTCAGAGAAAAACAAACAAATAAATAAATAAATAAATGCATTCCTGGCTGAAATACGAGCATAATCCGGTAGTCCATTCCAAGATATTAGGATCTGACCAACACATCCTAAGATTTGCAAACTATGACAGCAGCCTTTGCTATTTTCCGTTCAACAAGATATTTTTTTTTCTTTGCAAGACATGTTTTTTTTTATTTATTTGGTCATCACATTCGGTTGTGCATACAAAATATTTGCGTTCGCTTAGCTTAAAAGAGTGCTAACATCAGTACATGTACTGATGCTCATTAATAGTGTAATGGTGTGACAAGGTTAAACACATTTAACACATATGGCACATCATGATCCTGGCTAACTAAACTGACATGGTGGCACAAACTGAACACATTTTTCCAGAGGAAAAAAAAAAACAGGAAGACATGCACATAAAAATATATCTAAATGCAACAACAGTGTTGAATCTATTAATTGTAAGATGATTAAACTACAGCCAAAACTGATTGCTGTAAAATAATATTGTCAATCTAAATTTCACACTACGTCAGGTTCATCAAGTCATTTCATTTGTAGCCAGAATTCACTGTTTCATTATAATGCAAACAAAAAGGAACTATGAAAGATGAATTTCTTTCTTTAATGAAATATTATTCTTTAAAGGATACAATTTCAGTTATCGTCTTTGGGGTTTTATGATTGACAGTTGTTGTGCAACGCCCCCTTAATTTGTTGCTTATTTGGGCTAATTTTGTGTAGCTCAAATTTCCAAACTTTAGCCAATAATGGTAGATGTAAAGCTATGTCACCAGTGTGTGATCAGATAACGGCACAGAGAGGGGCAGCAAAGGTGAGGATAATAAGTATGAATGAGGTACATTGTTTACTTTCTCACCTAGTTTAGTCAATGCTTTTGAATGAAAGACTTAAAGTGGAGAGTTTGAAAACAAATGGATCAATTTGTTTCCAAATACATAAAAAAAAAAGGACTGAAGCCAAGTTAAGGCGTGTAGAGGAATACATACCTCCTGGAGTCACAACATATGGCAGTGACAGAATCTGAAGTAACAACCGTTTTGTCTTCAAGTTGTTAGTGTGAATTCCTCTGTCAATAAGGTATGCACTTCTCCTAATGTCCCAATTTTTTGAGCTCTTCCATATGATCTGTCTGTTAGTAACTTGTTTTGATTGAGATAAGAATTTTGGTGCAATGTGTTTTATTTATATGAATGACAAATCAGTTAGCTGGAGATTTTATGACACTGCAGACCTTACATGTGAAGTCCTTATTGGCCACTGTTGTTTTAATGGGACTGTGTAAAAAGGACATACGGTCAGTCAGTCATTTTCTGTACCAGCTTGTTCCTGTTCAAGGTCGCAGGAAGCTGGTGTCTATCTCCAGCCATCATTGGGTGAGAGGCAGAGTTACACCTGGACAGATCGCCAGTCTATCACTGTCTATCGCCACAGACAGTCACACACACTCACACCTAGGGCCAATTTAGAATTGCAAATTAACCTATAATGTATGTTTTTGGTCTATAGGAGGAAGCTGGAGTCCCAAGGAGAAAACCCATGCACAAACAGGGAGAACATGCAAACTCCATGCAGAAAGGTCCCAGCTGGTTTTAAACCCAGTACTTTCTTGCTGTTAGGAAACAGTACCAATAACTGTGCCTCCTTCCTGACTGGGCATAAGATCAAAAAAGTTAAATGTTCATTTGTAAATTTGAGGTTGTAACAAAATGAACGTTAGAGCAGGTCTACATTAACACAACTAAAGCATTTTTTTGTAATAACAGAGTTGCTTGTAGCTGTGGACAGCCATGTCTTTAAAACTCAAAATCATAATAGGATAGCTTTCAATTTCTAAGCACATTTTGACTGATATAAACTAACTTGGAGGCACCACTTGAACTTTATAAGTCTAAAGACTGGATTTTCTTTGTGCTAGCAAAACCTAATGATGTGCACCGGTGCTCAAAATAATAATGGGTGACAAATGGTATAGGCTACCCCTTTGTTATTAGATGCTCAAGTGGTGCTTTTGCTACTCTTTAAATCTAGTATTAATTTGCAATGAAATACGCTTGGAGGGACCAACAGACAGCCTGTTTGTGAAAATATTGTTCATCGAGAATACTGATCATAGCTGGAGGAACTGGAAGAGAAAAGGACAAGCTGGTGAAGCTTGACATTAAACATGGTATAAAACAGTTCTTTCATATTTAAGGACTTAGGGGGAAATTAAAAAGTGCAGTTTTCTTAGGTTAGGCCAGAAATAGGGGAATTTATTTTCCCTAAAATAAACTGACATCTCCCGTGATAGTCAACATGATTTGAACACTAGTGTTTTTGTTTGTTGGTTTGTTTTTAACCTTTTGAAATTCTTTCACAGTTTTCCTTTTTGTCACTGTCACTTTTTGTTAAGTAACAGTAACAAAACAAAAACATATGCATAAAGGCACCATTGAAAAAGATAACAGGCAATACGGCATAAAACTAATTTTGAAATGCTGAAACTTTTGTAAATCTCTGTACAGTGTGTAGTCTGTCTAAACAATTGGAAATAAAAGGGAAATAAAAAATAAATAATTTGAAAAATGAATCAGAATAGTGATACTAAAAAGAAAATATTGGCAAAAATAAATAAAAACAAAAACAAATCAATACATTTGACAAGATCAACTTGATTACTGATTTTTAGCTCTTGACTAATAGTTCTTCAAAAATGACCACATTTGAAAAAATACTGTCTCACAAGCTGAGTCATGTTTGACATTTGGAAAAAAGGACTGTTTTTTTTTTCAAAATGACACATTTTCTGGACTCAGTACATAAGTATTCAAAATCATGAGTTGCTAATGGCACCATCTACTACCTGTAGACATGCCCAGGTGAACCCTATAGGGAAAATTTGTGGAAGCTGCAGTGCTCATTACCAATAAAGACCAAAGTGCAACCAAGATGTGAAAATCTTTCCAGGCTAGTTGGAGTTGGTTTACTTTTCTTATGTGACTGAAGAAGTGGCAACAAATTGAATCTGTAGCAGACTGCTAAAGTTCTAACTGTATATTTTTCTATCAATGCCGGCGCATGCATTCAACACATCCTGGGAAATTGACAAAACTATTCACAAGCAAAATGACATATGTTTTTACTTACTGTATTAAGACATTTTCAAAGATAAATTTTTATTTGTATCTCAATTTAAAAGTTGTTTAGAAAAAAATACATCAAAAACATCTCTCCCATTGCCCCTGTAATGTTTACATTATTTAAATGATGTACTTCATTGAATGGATACACAGTCTCACTTGAGTTTTTCCATCCTACTGAAAGCATAATTTCTTTTTTACCCAAACCTATCGTGTTCTGCATTCTGTCTGGAATACTGCTGGTGTTGCCAGAAGTTTTTAAAAGAAACAAGAAACCTGATCTCTGAAAACAACTTTAAAATAATTGTCAGGGTTCTTAAAAAAGAAGCCCAAAGTTGCCCAAAATAAGCCTATATGGTAACTTTGGATCAAATATGGGGCTTTATAAAGCAGCAGTGTGTATCACAAGAAGCTGTTAAATCAAAATATATATGCGGTTCATATCAGAGTCCCATTATAGCTTATTCCAACATTTAGATTAAAGTCAAATGAGTTCTGGTAAAAATAATTAGTCAATAGATTAAGATTATAATCAATAAATGCTATTTACATGGCAGTGACCTACGCAACGTAAGATATTACCTCAGTTTAAATCAGACTGTTCTTGTACATGTAATCATAATAAATATGGGTATTTGAAAATTGAATCTGAAAACATGCATCAGTTAACAACAACATACAGTAGGGTTCTGTAATTACTTAAAGTGTCATAAAACAACCGAAACTTCAATACTTGTATCAAGCTATATGAGCTGCACAGGGACCTGTCTGAGACCAGTGCAAGTGTTGATAGTCTTCACTGCAGAGCAGCATGTCTTTTAAGCTAGTACAGGAGTAAGAGTAGCCAAACAAAACACTGGATTTAGCTCAATTTGATTTTGCATTACTGGAACAGGAAACTGGCTGGGTGACAGCTATTCATGAGAAGCCCTCTTATGGGACTCCTGCATCAAAAAAAAAAAAATTAATAAATCAAATTTAAAAAAAGGAGGGAAAAAACTTGAGAGAAATTAGAGAGTTATAGTTTTCTCTTTGGGTGGTATTTTTTTGGAATGACAAAATATTTCTGTTTTAATATCTGAAATTTAGTTTTTGTTCTATGGAGAATAAAATATGAGATTTGCAAATCATTGCATTTTGTTTGTATTTGTATTTTACACACTGTCTTAACTTTTTTTAGAATAGGGTTGTAGTTTTCCAAAATATTTTCTGTGAAGTGATCAAGATAAAAACACAGAAATACATGTGTTTTTTTTTTCTAAATGTTGTGTCACTGCAATTTTGTGATACAATTCTGACTAAATAGAACTTCTATGAGCATTTTTTCATTTAATCAAACTTTTAAATAAAATATTTAAATGTTACTACATTTCTAAATAAAAAAGTATGTTTAACTATTACATTTGCTTATTCACCTTCTCATATTTATCTTATACGTCAACATTTTTCATCAATGTATTTCTCACCTCTATGGACCAATGAACAACCATAAGAGTTTCCTCAATTACTCTTCAGCTTGTCAGCCTTCTTTTTCTGACTCACACATTGAGAGAATCCCAATGGACCAGCTGAAACCGGCTGACCTTCCCTCACTAAACTGCTCTCACATGTACACAATACTTCTTTTCTTCACATTCACACATGGGGAAGGAGGTATAGGTCACACTGGGGCTTAAACTATAAAAGGAAAGGAACTAGAAGGGCACAAGGTAAAATGCAAACCACTGCCCCAAATTACTTTGTTTATTGAGTAACCTGATTTAGAATGGGTGGTTTCTCAGTAGGAGACCAAACACTTGTGGTGTTGCCACCCTCAGGCAAAGACTGAAAACAGCACAAGACAATGGAATGGGAGCGAGGAGTGAAAGATAGAAGTTTGAAATGCATCCCAGGCCAAGCATATCTAGAGGCTCAAAGAAGCGGTAGGTGGGGGTGGAGGGATGCACGAGAACCCCCGCTGACAGAGCCAGGGATTGGACAATCCATCAGCAAGCTAATCAGGCTGATTCGGAGCACACTGAGACCTGTGCTTCTGATGCTGGCGAGAAGCACTTAAGCTACAGCTTCTGCCGCTACAGACTGGCTTGATTTAAGCTACTTTGGCAGTGGTCTTATCAGGACCCACGGTATTAAAGAGATTCTTACTAGGATGATGTCACTGGCCCCCATGCTGTGCTTTAAGGCACCCAGAAAAATCAAGCTAAGCAGCTACAGTACGCTTTAACCTGCAGAGGAAGCTCTTACTGCTAGAAAATAACTGGGATAACAATAAAATAGAAATACTGAAGCTGATTTGAATGTTTCTTGCAAAAGTTGCAAGTGAAAAGGTTATCTGAAGAAGATTATAAACTTGTGCATGAAGGAAAAAAAAAAAAAAACAAGAACTTGTTGTGAAAAAACTGTAATACTAAAAAAAGATGAGCATCAGGATATAGACAGCCTCTTTTGTCACTGAGAGGAAAATGAGGGAAAAGTATTAAGCAAAGGAACAGGAAGAAAAGAACTGACACAGAGGAAAATACTTGAATGACTGAAATGAGGAGAAAAAAAAAGAGAAAAGAAACAGACTGCATGGACCATGGGGATCTGTTCAAGACAATCAGCAGGGAGCTTTCGTGGAGATTGCTTGAGGAAAATGCAAGGCCTCAAGGTATAAGCAGAAGCCTTAGCTGATGGAAAATTTACTAACTCACCAGAGAGCAATGCATTATACCATGGGGACACAGAAAATGTCTGATGAAAGACAGATGTCTTCTTTTTATAACTTCAAAATCTTAAATTTGTGGATTGCTACAGATTAAAAGCCTTGCTGCCATTATTTCTTTGCAGCTCTGAAGCACCTATTTCAATTAATAAACAATGTAAATAGATTTATAGTTAATATAAATTGTAACTGTGAAGGCTGTGCAGTTAATTCTAGGAAACTAAAGTGGCCTTGAGCCCATTCATGAAGCCAATTAACCAGATTTGTTTGTTAATAAATCAGGAATTAATTAACAGATAACCAGACAACTAATGCCTCAAGGTCTGCTATATAAAGTAGAACAAACAGCTCATAACCTCCCATTGTGTCAGCAAAAGAAGAAGATGGTAAGGAAAACTTTTTGGAGGTCTTCTTCTGCGTAACTGTGTGTCAGTTGGGACGGCAGGAATGCTTAGCATATTGTTTTTACATCATATTTAGATAACTATGATGCTGCGTGCGGCCTTATTGGATCTCCAGCGGATAACGGCAGGACAGTGTTGAAGCTTCACAGCATCTGCCTGAGTAATTAGGACTTCAGGGGATGATAACAGACAGAGGAAGTAAGGAGAGAGAAAGTTAAAAAAAAAAAGAGAGACAAGTGAAGAGAAACAGAGAGGAAGCTCATTGGCAGAGTGATGGAGATGTCAGTGATGCAAACCTTCCATCGTGATTTATTACAACCAGACTCTAAAGGACAACTGAGGTTTGGATCCAAACATATTTAAATGCAACTGGTTTGGCGATAGTGAAAATTTTGCAAAGAAATAATAAAAATAAAAGATTGCATCACTGACCAGTCTGTTCAAATGTACATTTATTCTAAAACTGATAATTGATAAGGCACCACAATGCTTCTTACAAGCTTATGTCTCACAAGAAAATAATTGTTTCATGTTTTTTGAGTTTGTATATGTGGAACACTCACTAGTGCAGGGTTGATCGGGCTGATCAGCATCCCCACGGTAGTAGCCATTGCGACACACACAGACGGTGGCGGCCTCAGCTGTGGAGCGGCTGTTGGGAGGACACTGAAGACAGAGACTCGGACCTTGAGTTGACTTGAAGGTACCCGGTGGGCATGCTGTAACAAGAAGAAGAAATAAATACATTGTCATAAAACAAACTTCATGAATTAAATTACACTCACAATGTCAAACACCTGGGACTTGCATGATGAAAAGCGATAAAAACAGAGTAATAGAGAAAATGGTTCGGCACAAAATTAGTAGTTATGGGTTAATAATGTCTTCACCTGTGCTTTGAGCACATTTTTTTTTCATTTAGACAAGGTTAATTAGACAGATTATATTAATGAGGGAGTTTTAGAATCAAGCAGCTACTCTTCATGTTATCTTTAAACTGAGCTCCTTTTATTTGTAATGTTTGTTCAGAGTCAACATGCATGTGTAGATGCAACTTGTAGTATGACACATTTTGACTTTCTATAAAGATGAGTAAAAGTCAGCATTTGAGTTCTGGCTGGGAACTTGCTGCATGGAGTTTTTGCATGTTGTCTCTGAGCATGCGCTGTCACCTTTGTGCCCCCCATGTGCCATGTTCTGTTTCCTGTAGGTTCCGTGATCATGCATTATGCCATCCACCTGTCGCTGTCAATCATATGTGTGTCACCTGTTTGTCCCAGTATAAGTCTGTGTCCAACCTCTTGTTCCCCGTGAGGTGTTTGTGTTTTTTTGCTCCTGTTCATGTGTCAAGTCGATCTCAAAAAGTCAAGTTGTGCATGTTACTTTTTTTTTTTTTGCTTGGAATAATTAAAGATCTTTGATTTTCAATCTAGCCTGTTTGCCTGTGGCATCCCTGCAGCTGGGTCCACCACGTGCTTGACAAGTGTAGGTTTTTTTTTAATTTTTTTTTTTACAAGTGCTCTTTTTCCCCACAGACCTTAAAAACTGTTAGGTTAATTGGAAGTAAATTAGCTCTAGGTGTGAGTGTGTATGTGCTTGGTATTCATCTCTATGTGTGGATCTGTGTTGGACTGGCAACCTGTTCAAGATGTAACCCCACCTCTCCCCCAATGACTGCTAGAGACCACCACCAGCCCGCCAACCCAAACAGAAATAAGCAGGTATAAAAATACATAGATGATAACAAAAAAACAACAACAAAACAAACAATATAAATGCAACCTTCCAACCTTCCCTTTCTTTTTCAAGTATCAAAACAATAATTTAGAAATTGTAAGCATCTTCCTGTAATCTAGAACCTACAGTCCAACATTCCAAATTAATATGATTCTTTTCTAAATAAAATTGAGGTAATTCAGATGTTTGATCCTTATCAAATATCATAATATTAACTCATCAGGAAGCATCCATAAATAATGAATAGAATGACTTTCTAATTGGGTTTTATTTTCATTTTAATCAGTCAAAATACATAAATCTATACAAATATACTTAATTCTCCCCATATTTCACACACATTTACAAATCAAAGAAACTCTGTAGACAGAGGTTTGGTCTCTTTGTCACTTGAACTAATGAACAAGCTAAAGATGAAACATTCTTTCTCTTCAGCCAGTAATAGTTTCAGCTGTAATAACAGGAGCACAGAGTACTGTTACAGTCTAGGTGGCACTCTTTTGCTGTGATGTCTCAAAGTCCTAAATTTAAAACGGCTTGTGGTGGAGGACAAAGATTATTGTGGCTGATATCGCTGCCCCTAAGTGAAGGCAATAACCCAATCCATTTACCCTCACGCCTCAAAAGAATACAAAGCTGAGGAGATTCAGCACTGTGTGGAAGGATTTAATGACTATAATAACTATGATAAATGTCTGGTATTTTAGCAAGCTCACTGGTGGTGGTGGTGGTGGGTGGGGGGGGGATGGTTGTCATGCCACTGCAGCACTCTTAAGGGGGCAGGGTTATAAATTTAATGGGACAAGGCTGATTGATTGCAACAGCTTAACTGTAGATGTAGGGTATGCTCATAATTGTGTAAAAACAGAAGTTTTATCCTCTTTTTTATTTAATGCTTAAAACGAAAAAAAAGAAAAAAAAAAAACAGGCAGCCATTAAAAGGAGAATGAGAAAAAAAAGCAGTTTTCATTATGGTTTAACAGCAAGAATAGAGTTTGTAAAATATTAGGTTTATTTTCATAAAAGCTGAACTAGTGAAAATCTTGAAACTAAACAGCTACATTGTAAGAACGTAAGAGCCTTTTAACTTGAGACGATGAGCCTGGGTTGAGTCATAATGGCAATAACAAAGTTGCTCCAATTTTTTCTGGCAGAAATAATGAATAATGTAGTGAGAAACCTTGATGTAGAAGACTTTGTACCCACGATTTAAAGATTCAATCAAAACTGATAAGCTGATTGAACAGGATATGACTAAACGCATATAAAATTAGGATTTTTTTAAGTTTGAAGGCTTGAATTTATTTCAGTAAATGAATGCTATTTTGACAGCTTTCTTCATCCTATTCATACCACCTCCGCTCCCCCTTTTTGTGCAGTTACAAACAAAAATATAGAGATACATAAAGAGTCAAGGATGAAGTCCAGGTGGAAGGGAGACATTTCTAACAAACATGGCTCATACAGCTGTCAGGCCAGTGGCTGGTCTTCCATCTCCTCTGCTATAGATGTCAAGCACTACAGAGGCTAACTGACTGACCCCATGTCTGGTCACACAGTGTACACACAGAGATGCTGCCACATACAGAAACACACAACTAGATCGAAACATCCTCAAACAGCTCATAACAGAGCTCATAGTCATGCTGTAGATCCTCCAGAACTCTCTGAAACTCCACATGCATGTCATGAAAGAGTGTGCTATAGTCCCATAGGATTTGTAGGATAGTACAAAGGCAATATGGTCTCTAAAGGAGAGAGTGGGGATCTTTTTTTTTCTAGTTTTGGAGCAGATGTTTGCAAACTCCCTTGATTTTCAGCATGGATTTTACATGCAACAAGATCAAGCTCCACCTGAAACAAGAAAACCAACACTTTTAAAAAGTGCTCCGTTGCCATATGTGAAACTATAAACCAGCTGCAGCCATTTTAAGGGGTAATAACTTCAAACTATATCAGACGCTACAAGATGATAAAAAACAGATCAAAATTCAAGTTTCTAGCAGAAGAAGAGGAGAGAACTTTATGAGTCATCATATTTGATGTGTAAACTCAAACCAGGGAGACAGAGGAGCGCTAGCAATGCAGATGGTCGTCTTACAAAGGCAAGCAAGAAAACTTCAAATGTGTTAAACTGGCTCTTATGAAAATGGGTCACTATAGGTTGTTCACTGTGAGTTTAATGGAGTGTAAGCAGAATGTGTGCATTAGGTTCTGCCCTCGGGTTGTGTGTTTACAGACAGACTGCAGCTTCCCTGGACACTCATAAATGTGCAAAAAATAAAAAATAAAAGCAAAGAGAAAAGCAGAAGAGGCTGTGCTGATTCAGCAGTCTGAGCTAGCAGCACTGCAAATGAGTTTCAAAGCAAACTGTGTGCGGAAAAATGCACACAATATTATACGTGTGTACACATACTCAAATAAACACATATACCCCAAAACCTGGGGAGGAGAAAAAAAAACCAGCAGCAACGTTGGTGAAGAAAGAAAGCATTTAAGTATTTACAACTGGGACACATGTAGCTACTGTTGACCCTATTTTAAATGAAACAGAACACCCACAACATTTTCCGCCACTTGATTAGAATGTGTTCAACAGAATCAGAGATAATTTAACGCCTCTCCTTGGAAAAGTGAGGATGGTGTGATCAGCATTACAGGATGGGAGATAAGTGACAGTCAGGCAAAAGCAAACAGGCAGCCACACACGCGAGCGCGTGCACACACACATATGTGCAAACACTTTAGACACAGCAGAAGATTAATGTCTGTGTAGATTATAACTTCTACCTTGGAGCTGAGCCTCTTTCTCTAATTGAAACATAATATGTGCATGAATCCAAACATTAAACTCATTAATTAACTGCTTACTGATCTGCCTCGAAGTGAAATGGAGGAAAGAAACTGATATGGTTAAGGCAAGGGAGAGGGAACGAATGTGAATCACATTGTTAAACCCCCCTAAAAGGTCCCATTCCTAAAGGTTGGCAGCAGTGAGCTGAGTATCTTTGCTGCATGCTTCATTGATGTTGGAGCTGAGCCCAAAGGCTTCTCTCCTGATTTGTGAATATTTACATTAAAGGAGGTTAGGAGTTCCTGTACTGCAGGAGAAAAAAAAAAAGAGCCATCAATCATCAAAAGTTTTCCTTTTTTTAGAAACAGGAGGGGATTGAACATTAGATCAACAACCAATTAGTCTCCCCTCGGGTAGGATACCCCACAACTGAACTGGTTGTATGCAGAAACAAAACTTTTTATTCCTTTTAAGTGGTCCCAAAAGGTTTTTCTACGCATTGTTTTTTTCTCCCCCGGTTCTTCCCTTCTTTTTTATCTGTCCCGCTGGTAATGAACTAATCTCTTCTCCATTCTCCCACCTTGCTTCTCCTTCTATCTTTTGTCTTGATTGACGGGTTCGAAACTGTTAAGTTTGGCCATCTTTCTCTCCGCCTTTCTTTTACACACTCAGCAACTGACACAAATTTGGCAGCAGCGAATGTCTGCTCACTACCGATCACAGCCTTTAGAGCAATCACCTTTCCTCTTTAATAGAGCAAAGCTTTAACTGGCCAGGAGATGAAGAAAAAAAAAACAAAATGAGATATGAGCCAATCCCTGAGTGCAGCTTTTTAAAGGTGGCTGATCTGCAGCTGCTGAAGTTACAGGGTTTGCAATATACAGTGCTACTCATTTATGTATTATAAAAAGTGCATTAAAGGCAGTGCAGAAAACGGAGGGACACCACTGTGACACATATGGTCCACATGTTTTGGAGTTTGCAGTTAGAGATGTCGGATGAACAAAATCAAAGTGATAAGAATTTCATTAGCTTGTCATGAAAACATCACCAGGTGGGTGCAAGATAAAATGAAAATGTATAAGTTAGCAAATGCAGGAAGCCACCGCAGATGTGAGTCTGGAAATTGCTTTCAAATTCAATCAAAGTTAAAGTTGTACTAAATCCTTCCCTGACTTTTCTATTAGCTTAAATTCTTGAACATGCATGAGATTTTCTAACCAGAAGGAATTGGTCGTTACCAAACTGTGGCAAAAATTCTAATCAACGACCTGCAGTAACTCATTGGAAACGGTCCTCCAGTAAGCTCTGTTGCGAGGAAATTAATTAAAATATTTGGAGATTTTATTGTACTCCAACATTGCAGTTAAACTGGGAACATCAACAGAGCTTTTTTTCCACAGTTTGATTTATCTTGATAGTTTTAGGAAACTAACGCTGTTTAAGGTTTTAGAAAGACAGTTTATGTGACTGACACTAGGGAGCAAACTGTGATCAAACTTCAGTGACAGTGCATCTCTCGGCCCCCCAAGTACACCCTTAACCCCAACCCTCATCCATCACATGGCCTCTATCACAGTCTTTAGAGGCTTCAGACTCATGCACATACCCACTCAATCACAAACACTCAAGCAGGCGGGCTTATGACTGGGTCAAGACCCTCGGTTGACCCTTATTTCACTATTTTGTTCCTCGGTCAATCAGAACGACAGCAGTCTTACGCTCAAATCATGGGAGACCACCTAAATACCAAGTACTTTCTTGCTTAAGTTTATTTAAGTGATAAATTTGAAATTATCAATCAAGTGCAGAAATGAAACATGCTGTTTGATGGAGAGGACAACCAACATCTAAGAACAAAAGGCAATCAGAGCTGCAGCTAATTGGTATTCCACCTCGCTTCCCTGTCATTGTTCATTTTCCTTGCAGAGTCCACATAATGTACAGTTTATTTTTAAACTCAGGTATTCCATTTCTCCACAAGGTCATTGAAAAAAACACCACACAATTATTTTTTGAGACCGAGGTAGGGGTGGAAACAAAGCCCTGTCAGAAACATCAGAAAATGCCTGCAGGATATTAAAGGTCAGGGTAAAATGCCTTTAAGGGTTATGATTTATTCATTTAGAGAAACTGATTTTAGGACACTTTTGCATTTATTTCATGAATTGCCATTTCATTTTTCCAAGGGCTAAATATCTCTGGAAAAAAAGCTTTCAGACCCCAATGTAAAGCTTTTCACACGGGAGAGCCTATTTCTTTTTTTTTACATGAAGGCATCCAGAGTTCATAGTGACATCATTCGACATGTCTGGTCAGTGTATGTTTCCACAATGCCCTGTCAACACCTTCTAATCTGAAAACAGAGAATGTGGCGGGGGTGGGGGTGGGGGGGTTGGGGTAGAATGGCCAGAGTGGTTCTCTTAGGAATGAAAAAGATGGTCAAAAGAGCACAGCGGCTCGTATGCTTTTGTTAAGGAGATCTACCCACATCACACTCCCCCTGATCATTAATCATCTGTTCATTCTGGCCCTGTCAAAGTCCCTTCTCCAAGATAAGAAATGCATGTACACCCACAACCGCCTACACACACAATCTCACCCTCATATGCATATACTTTACACACCCTCTCCAGCTTTCTTCATATCACAAAAAAATGTAGACGTACCTTACGCCATTACTAGCTGATACAGCATGGGCAATTCTGCAGAAACCTCTGCGAACAATAGTTAATCCCCTTGAGGGAACTGAGATGTCCTCCAATTAGGGCTCAACATATAAACTGTTTGTTTATACCAGAAAAAAAAGAAACATCTCACAGAGAAAACAAAATCCGCCAACTAGGTAATACTGCAGTTTTTAATTGCAGAAATTATATTTCTGCTCTTTGCTGCCTTGTGTAAACTTGTATAGAAAAACAAAACACATCCATACTTGATTGGTTTCAATAGGGGGCAGTGTAACAGCAAACAGGTAGGTAGAGACAAAAAAGCAATTCCCTTAAATGAAAGAAATACTTATAAGTGACAGTGTTATTCGTTCATAATATTCTTGTTGCTTTTTGTAAACATATTAAATCTAACAGAAAGACAATCTGTCTCTTAGACAACGATTAAAAAAGACACACAGCCTTCGAATTAGAGTGTGTGTGTATGTGTGCATGTGCCGATGTGTGTGCGCAGGAGCCTTAACAAACCGGCGAACAATTTAGCAGACAGCCCACACCCCTGGGCAGGCTGTAACCATGGAAACCTCACAGCCAGTATTTTTTTGGCTCACACTTTCCCTTTGAACAGCCGGCCAACGACAGACCAGCCGACTGGGAAATCTGGCTTACTGAAAGCGCCTCCGTGATTTGTGTGTCTACAAGTGTATGTAAGCTTGCATGCGTATGCATAATATGAGCATAATACAGATGAAGAGAGCTATAGATTTTGATTTTCTACGCTCCGCAGAAACTCCTCAAAGCTAAATGTTGCAATGTTAGTTAGACGATCTACATGGAACATTGGATCAGGTGTGTTTTATTATGTGGATGATCCAACTATGTGTCAAAGCAATGAACATGTAATTCAGATGGAAGATGGAAAGTAAAAAAAAAAAAAGACTGAAAAGATGAGAAGATATTCTTATTCCAGGAAACTCCAGTGTGCCAATCTCACCCTGGTTGGCAAGATAGAAAAGAAAACTGCCCTTCGAAACGTATCACCTCTCAGCAGGCAATAACATGTGCTTGCACTACAATCTACACTGTAATCAGAACCTAACAGGGGGCTACCAGGCTTATTGCCCACTGCCAACTAACAGAGGAAAAACATGGAGGGGGGCAAGAAAGACTGAGTTACTTGATGAGTGGTGAAATCAGTCAGCGGCTGCCATGAGAGCAAGATTTTATTGTACTTATTTGCACAGTGCCTGCAGTATTGTTTCATCGATCTAAATTTAATGTTGAAGCAAAATGAAGCAAATCAACAAACATTCATATCAGTTAAAATCCAACACATTTACAGAAAATATGCAAGCAGATGTTTGGATTTTTATGTCATGAGCTGGCTGAAGTGTCTGTTTTAAAAGGAGTTCAGATTAAAGAGTGATAAAAGTTTATGTTGCATAAAAAAAAAAATAACTTCCTGATTCTTACTATTCCAAGTTGGAAGAGACCATTAGCTTCCTCTGTCTCAGCACTTGTCTTCTTTCTTATTGATCTAGCTCATTAACTTCATGGCTAGATCAATTAATCAATAGTAGTTAACCAAAGATGCCAACTCGTGCTCTTTTTTACACCTTTGCTGATGTTTTTTCTCAACAACAGTTATAACATTTAGAATCTTAAAATATTTTTCCACCCTAGAGCTTCTAAAATAAAACACAACTAAACTGTAGATTAATAATAAACTGATGCAAACAGCAAAACAAACAAACTAACAAACAAAAAACATATAAAAAACAAATTAACCAAAACACAGAATATCAAACAGGTGATCAAATTGGATGGGGACAATATCAGGAAGGGAGCTAAAGTAACAGCTACAAAACAAATGACTTATCTGTCTAATGAGTGGAGACAAACCTATTTATAAAACTCCATTTAAGATAATTTTATAATTAAACATTGAAGCTTTGACTTTCATATTAATAACCTGGACTGTGCTTTTATTATAAAGTTCAGCTCTTTGCCACAATGTATAAGAGCCAATTTGTGTGTGTTCTCTTTTTGGCAAATCTTGACTGACCCAGTGGGTTGGTGCTGATGTCTGTGAGCTAATTAATGAGAACAAAAAAAAACGATTTATCTTGTGGGGATTTGTCAAACATGTCTGTAAAATTCTAATTTGTCCTTTTTTGCAATTCAAAAGAATTGAACTCTCAAGTGATTGCTGCACAGCTGGTACTTGCTGGTATTCCAGGTACAAACTGAAATTAAGTTGTTAATAATTCTGTCTATTTCTGTATGCACTTTAACATTTAACATTTAACATATTAACGATTGTGTCTAAAAGCACTTAAGAAGCAATTAAAAGTCATTTAAAGTAAAAAATACTTAAGCCTTTTTCCCCTCATATATGAACTACTTATGAGTAAATGTCAAGCTGTAGGAAGAAGGATGAGTAATTCCGAACACAGTAGCAGCAAGAAAATATATTAAAACAACTAAAATACAAAGGTGCGTTCATTGTTTAGCATTCCTTAATTTGATTTCCAATTAAATATGCATTGTTTAAATGGAATTGTTTGGGGTAAAGAAATGTACCTGTGGTTATTTCAATTCAATTCTTTTGAAATAGTGACAATTCAGAACAAAAGACTCTTTAAAGCACTATACAACAGAAACAAGTCATAGAAACCTCAAAGCAGAATTCGAACCAAGATGAGCGACTTTCTGCATCGGCTGATTGATAACTGAAAGTTTTGCCTCCCATTCTACTTTCAAAACCTCTAGGAACCACAGACAAGACTGTAGTATGAGAGCAAATTGTTCTGTTAGAAAAATATGGAACAATAAGATCTTTAAAATAACATTGAGTTTTGTTATTAAGAGCTTTATGTGTTGGTACATTTTTTTTTATTTAAATTTTATTCTGGATGTTATGTGAATCCTATGAAGTGACGCTAAAACTGGAGAAATGTGATCTCTCCTTCTAACTCTCATCAGAACTCTGGCGGCAGCATTTTGGATCAGCTGGTGGCGTTTGACGGAACCATTTGAATATCTGGATAATAAAGAATTGCAGTTTTCAAGCCTAAAAGTAAACACATGGACTAATTTTTGTGCAACTCTTTTGGGTCAGAACGCTCATAATTTTATCAACATTATGCAGTTCTGGTCAAAGATAACACCAAGTTTCTGTACATTAGTAATGGATGCCAAGTTAATGTCATCCAAATTGAATGACTGACTACAAGGTTTGTTCCTAAGGTGCTCAGGTAAACAAACAAATAAATAAATAATGCCTCCTGTTTGAGCCTTAAAACAGAAAATAAAGTGTCATCCGTGTTTTTATGTCTCTAAGACATGTATCTAATCGAAACAACAGATTTTATTAATCAGGTTTTGCTGAAAAATCTTACTGCATCACAAAGAAAATTCATCACTTCTTGTCTAATAATTTTACCTACTGATAGCATTGCAGAGTAAATAATATTGGTCCAAGTACTGGACCCTGAAGAACTCCATGACTGACTCTGTTGTATGATGGAGATTCACTCTTTATGTGGACAAACTGGATCAGATTCCCCAGACTGAAACAGAATCTCAGATAGGGGACTCTGAGAGACTCTTTCATCCTAAAACGTCTGACAACAAAGAGGTATGGTTAAAGGTTTCTCACCTAAAATCATGCAGATTGTTAGTGACAGACCGACCTCATATGCAGAAATCTGATCTCCGCACGGATGGTTCGGTCATCAACATCAACTACCACAAAAACAAATATGTCTTTACAATTCAACAGCACAATGTTCTTCCAACTGTACTAGAATATCCGCTGTTCATCGCTCATGCTGCTTTTATGCTTAATGGAGAGTAATGATAAAATGTTCTGCATCAAATGAAAAAAAAAAAAAAAAACAGAAATTACATGTGAAGCGTGGGTGAGTGAAAAATAAATAAATAAGTAAATTAGCGAACCAGGGGCAGTATATTCTGAGAAAGACAAACATAAAGAAAAAGAGAGAGCAAAAACAAAGTGACAAAGCACTCAGGAGTGCATGTTGTCACTCAGACTGTTGATGGAAGAGTCCTACAATATGTGTACTGTCCGTGTGAAGGCTTTTTATATATATAACAAGAGGCAACTGATAATTTTAAAATAGGCAGAGTAATAAATGCTGCTTAGAACATCTTCACTATCTGAATTACTCAATGTAGGTACATTACACCATGGCTTGGAGTGGGTGTGCTTTCACGCATACCAAAACAACAATTCTATTGACATCAGGTCCAGGCATGACCAGAAAATCTCAAAGGATGAATGACAAATATGGAAAAGCATTCTTTTTTCTTCCCCACAGTACAAAAACAAATGGGTATCTTAAACAAATATTGTGTATTACAGTGCAGATGGGAAGAGGTTGACCCCATTTCCTGGCACACAATGCCCCAGCAGCTGTGAGATTCTCAAAAGGTGTTCAGACCCACAGTACATCTATATTCATGTCATATTTACATCTGCCTGACCTCTTCAAAACCTTATCAGTAAACTGTATCTGCCTCCAGACAAACACACGCCCTCGGAGAAATGGTGTGTGCAATGGTGAAGTGCAGCCGCCGTCCCACCTGTCCAAATCTGGACAGAGCTGACCTTTATCATACAGTCAATATGCCAAAAAGTATGAAACAGGCATGCATGTGCGTTGTGTTCAGATTGTGAGTTTGTGTGTGCTTCTGAGATTTTTTTTTAACCCTCCTGCATTTTTGAATTGATAGGGATGAATTCAATAGGATGAGTAGTGGATGATAGACAGCCTTGAACTGCAGCTGATGGACGGCCGACATACTGGACTTTAAAATACGCACATCGGGCCTGGAGACATATATATTTATGAAAGTATGATCAGATGAATATCAATGAAAGTCTGACATTCTAATTGCAATTACAGATTATGTATTTTTTTCATACAGCTGTAAAGGACAAGTGTCTAGCATATATATTATTATCTCATAGAGAATTACTCAATAAGCTCACCTATACCATAGCTGGTTACAGGACCTATATTTTACTTAGATTCAAACAAATCTCTCATTTTTGTTAACATTCCCACAATCTGAGGTTCTGGTTCGTATATGTATGTAACTGATCAAAAAGTTGTTTCAAATGTATTTGAGTGTTTAGAATTTGAGTGTAGAGGGGAACAAAGACATCAATATGTTGTGCAGTTGAGAATTAAGAGGAAACACAACATAATCAGCTGGGTTAACAGTATGAATGGCAGAAAGTCGTTGATGGGAGGACAAGGCCAAACAAGGTACAATCACAAGTGTCAACAGTTTCAACAAAATCCAATGTATGTTTGCTTAAAGTACGACGAGTATAAATCAATTCATGTTGTTAATTTTAGATAAGGAAGAAATTGACACGTTTAGTGGTGTAAGTAGGATACATTTTACTGTTTTACAACCTGTTATTGCATAACACAATAACATTAGGTTTCAGTATTTTAAGTTTTAGTGTGATGCTCCATGTTCACTGCAAACTATTTAACCAGACTGGATGTTAGAAAAGTAAACTGGATGACAAAAAGTAGATTCATCTATCCATCCTTTTTCTATAGGTACTTGTTCCCCAATAGGGTTGAGGAGAGTTGGTGCCTATCTCCAGCACTCATTGGGCAAAGGTGTGCGTACACCATAGACAGGTCAACACAAGGAGTAGATGAAAATATAAACCTTTACAAACAAACAGTATAATACATGAAATAAAATAGATTTTTTTTTGTTATGTGTGGCTCTATTCTTGTTTTTCCCTTATGTTACACACTATCTGCTGACTGCTCACCCTGGAGTGTAACCCATTCACACTCACTGTGAGTAATATGCATTTCAATTACGGAAATTCCTCTTTAGTACAAAGAGTCAAACAATTAACTTGTTGAAACACTACATATATTTACCTTGCTTTCTACTAATCAATAAAACATGCAAATTAATGATGTTAACAACAAAAAACTATACCATACAAGCACATTAACATAGCTGCAACAACATTCGCCTCTACTTACCTCTGGAATACTAAGATTTTACACATAAAACGTTGCAGAAAAATAGACACATATAAGTTAAGAAGTGTTATGATAAAATGTTACATACAGTGTTATTGGATTATTTGTTTGTGCCATTTTTTATCTGGGACAGAATTGACAAAACTAACATTACATGTTAACAATTACCACCAACTTAGATTCAATATTAAATAAATAATATGACTGCATAGAAATATATGTGATTGTGATGTTTTTGTCTGTTGATTTTCATGATGTCACTGTCACTTTTGATATAACCCAAATTAAATTGATGCTTATAATATTTTCTATGTGCAGTTACTACAAGTTACTATCATCTGAACCAGGTGACGATTTCAAAACTAGTGAGCGTTCAATAGATTGGTTGAATATATACGTAGTATGCAGGGGAATATTATTTGCACTTTTTTGAGATACTGATACAGCAGTGATGATAAAATCATGATATATTGAGTAGCCCGATGAAATATACATACTGTGATATACAGTATGTACAACAAGCTTGCTGCAACAATGTACACGATTTCAGACATATAGACCTGCAGATCTGTGCGTGAAACACATAGAAACTGAAGTGATGTCATACATGCATGTGAAAACAGATAAAAATCATATCTGAGGATGCTATTAGTCATCTTATATGCACATGCTTTTATAGTCACAATAGAGTTCATAATATATATCCAGTGCTGTGCCAGGACAGCTTTAAACTACCCATCCATGTAATAATGTATAAGGTGTATAAACAGAATCAGGAAAGCTCTGGTCACTAACAAATTCACAAACACAAACACACATACACATACACACGCACACCTTTAAAACACAGCTTCCCTGGGCCGGACATATTGGATTAGGAGTGATTTTTTTCTTGGCTCCATCTCAGAGGTGCTAGATTAAATGCCATTCCCACTTTACTACAGATGGCTCAAAAATAAATCATACTGTCCATACACAACCGTAAAAAGCACACAAACACAAAACCCCCTCACATGCATACAGTTCAGACACACACAGACATGCGAGCAAACACGAATAAATACACAAAAATGCTCACAAGGGGTGATGTATAGCATGTTGGCACACCCGAGCACTAAAGCACCTGTATGGTTCAGCGATTCTGCTCTTTGTATTTCAATCACTGAATCGATGGTTCTAAATTGATTGTAGCTGAGCAGGGGCCAGAGATGTTCCCCCTGGCTCAGTGCCCTGGCCCTCTATTGATTAGATCTGAGAGCCAATTGCTTTCACACTGGATTAAGGTGTTCTGGGGCAGCGAGCACAGAAAAAAAAAACCCAAAAGAGGGAGAGGGTTGGAGAGAAAGAAAGATGTACCTCTAAAACACTGGGTTCAGATCAGGAACACTATTAATTACTCAGCAACCAATGTTGATAAAGATTTTTTTTTTTAGCTGTTTGTGCATGTGTGCTATCTCTAACACAAACACAATTACATGTGACATGTCAACATGCTTGCCAACGCACACAGACACACTTTTGTGTTGCAATCCTTCAGATTAGTGGGTAGCAACATTGATCAAATGTGTAATCTGATTCAACTCTGGAACTAAGAGAAACCCAGGACAACAGCATTCCATTTCAATCTAAGTTTGTTAAATTACCAAGCCCTAAATTCATACTGCCACCTAGATTAATCAAATTAAACATTACTATAAACCAGTATCCCAAAACGTTTTCTGACCTGTACCGATAAAATGTGAGGGGTAGTTTGGTTGATCGTCGGATTGTTTGGTAGCTTCTCCTGTTTTCTTCCAAATTCAGATTGAGCCACCTCTTTGTGACATTTTGACTGAGGGCAGTGTCTAAAAGGAAAGTTTTTCAATAACCCACCACAGTTCCTCCTCGCACAAAAGAACAGCTGCTACTCTTAGAGATTCTACATGTGAGAATGCAAACAAAGAGTGTAGATCTCAGAAGGGGCTAGTCAAAGATAAGCCTCAACGTCTGTCAAAGTTCTCCCACAGTTAAATTATTTCCTCAATGAAGGAGTGTCCGATTTCAGTTAAGCACTTATGATAACAATAATTTAAAAAAAAACAACCCCCCAAAGAAATAAAAACTCTGTTTTATTAAGAGGGGGCTCAGTGCAGCTTATGTGGACCCTGGTCACAAGACCAAGGGGAAATGCCCCTCAGTCTGAGTGCGTCTCAATGCATTTCTTGGGAGCAGCAGTCCTATTCATAGAGCATTAGGGGTGTCAAAGCCTCACATTGACTCTGCAAGTCAAGCAAGCTCAGTATGCATTTGACTAATACCTCTATTGTCACACACCCTCTGTGACTGCTCTTCCAGCACAACATGAGAGAACAGAACAGTGAAAGATCGGGAATTAAAGAGGCAAAAAAGATGAGATGGAAAGGGAAGACAAGGGCAGAAGAAAATAGGATTTACTGGCCCATTCATGCTGGGATGAACACACACTCACACACATAAACTTGTGACTGCACACACAGTGACGTACTTGTTTCCTGTTAAAGGGTGTCTCTGAAACAAGGGTGATAAACTTTTGACAGCCACACAAAATTGCTAGGACATATAATGATAGGTCAACCATCAACAATAGAACGGTGATTTTTTAAGAAAGTACAATAGATGGGGTTAAAGACAAAGAAAAAAGATGCCGCTAAACTGATCAAGTGTGCAAGCATGTGTGCTTTTGTGTCCCTATCACTCTGTTTAGTTCATTCCCCAAAGGGTCTTATTATTCTTCGTACTTGCGCCAACACAAAAGCAGTGTCTTTCTATCTCAGTCTATCCAGCTCCCCGGGAGAACATTCCAGACACAGCAAATCCATTTGTTTGTCAGCTATAGCTGGACTAATCAGATATCATTCTCTCTCAGAAGCATGCAACTGTGCTGGACCAGTCCGTTAGTCATGCTGGCCAAGCACCTAGATAAAATCTTTGCTCTTCCAGAGTCTGTTTTTATTTGTAAGCTTTGCACATGAAACTTTGGAGAAAAACACACCTTTGAATGTATTTCTTAACTAATCTTTAAGACAACTTGCATGTTGATAATTCTATTAGTGTTCATCTCAAGCCATTCAAAGAATTTTAAGCATTAAGACGTAAAAATCAAAACTTTCTGGGGTGTCCGTTGGTGCCTGGCTCCAGGACAATGGCAGCAGATGGTTTTAGTCGTGCTGAACAGGGCCTTTCTGTATAATGCTCATTATGGTGTGCTCTGTGGATGTTTAATTGGATTGGGATCTTGTGAGTTCAGAGGCTGGGTCAATACTGTATGTGGTTAGTTGATGTGTTCCTAAAGCTTTTTTTTTTTTTTTTTTTTTTGAGCTTATACTGTGGTGGTGCAGTGGGAGACACTATGCCATAGCTGTCGAGCTGAAATACACACACAGTAATAATAATAATAAAAATAATAAAATCAAGTACTGTAACAAGAAAGTTTCAGCTGGGAAAAGTTTAATTGTTCTGTCAGGCCATTATCTAGTTTCTGCTCAGTGGATCGTTCAAATTAAGAGCTATAACACAAGAACTTGGCCACAAAAGGTATCTTCATTTCAGATCATCTAGAACTTTCCAATGGTTGCATAAACATAACTGAATGATTGAAACTTTATCGCTGCAAATATTAATTCTGTATCCTGTAAGTACANCCCCCCCCCCCAACAGCTGAACGTCACAGTTGGTGATTACGAGGCTCCTCTTAAAATTGGTGGAACATTATTATGTGAAAACTCGAAAATATGTTGGATAATCAGTCTGCAACTAAGACTATCAAAGCATTTTTTAAGACATGTTTTGCAAGTGTAGCTGTACAATAAAGATGGAACTCGAGGGTGGATTTTATATCTTGATTTTGTACAGGATTAAATGCTTAAAAAAACATAAAAGCGTGACTCTAGTGAATGCCAAAGACTCTCTACCAATAAACAAGCTCCTGTTAAAGCAGATTAATCCATATCCATTAAATGTCTATTTCCATTTGAGAGTAATAAAGAAGCTCAATTTGCATCCTCCATAACACCAATCCATATCTGTATAAAAAACATCAACACTTGTTTTCTCCATAGAGAATGAAAAAAAGGATGTTTAGTTAAAACAAAAAAAAATGCCTATCAACTTTAAAACCATATTAACATATTGTATGTACTGTTTGAAAAAGCTTGCCCATTGTTGGAACTTAATAATATTGTAATAATATTCAAATGTCACCTGTTTGAGAACCAACCATGACTAACATTAGATTTTTTATTTGTTGAATTAATCAGTGAGAACCGAAATGTTGCTCTCAACACAGACTGAAAGGAATTTACATATCAGAAATAGTAGAATTGTTTTGGCATTAACTATACCTTTATGTATCATCTTCCATAATTTGGTTTAGTGCAATCATATTACATCTTCCAGAGTAAAAAAAACAAGTAAAAAAAAAAACCAGAAACACTAGTCTTGTTTTCAGGTTAACTAAAATGAAACCTTTTGACGATGGTGACATCATACTTCCAATTCTAACCAAATCTACAACCTTGGGAGAAAGCTTGAAGTGTTCATTCTATGCCTTGTTTCCTGTTTTAAGTGTATGTTCACAGCAGTACTACAGCACCACATACAGGGCTGGAGTTGTTGCTGTTGTGTTTTTTTGTCATTTTGAGTGTTTCTAGTGACAATGCAATATTCACAAGGTTATTTTTTGAAACAACAAAGAAAAAGCTCGTTTTGTGCAGTTTGTGTGCAGATGATGTCAAGGTAAAGAAAATCTGTTTTTGTCAGAACAAAAGAAACTGGAGAAAAGGTCTCAGTCATATGAAAATATCTTAAAAAGTCAATGTCAGATTGAGAGCATCAATTTTATAGCAGTGATGTATAAGCTATTTCCGATGATAATATTTCCTTGGTATGACTTGACTCAGCTGATGATGATCACGCTGTCTCAACAGATTTCATAGATTCTTTGTGTCTCTCAATTTAGGAAAAAAAAAAAAAACAATCTTCTAGTTTTTGCAGAACTTCATGCTTTGACCCTAAAAATTACAGACTGGGTTAACCGTCAATGAAAACATGTCATTACACATACCAAATGACATAGTGTGTTTCAGATTATGGGAGGTGTCTAATTGCTGTATAATTGCATATTGTAAATGCTTTGTGGCTGTGTTTGATATGACCTTCCTCGTTACAGGGAGCTGAGACACTTTAGGATAATGCATGGTGTCGTAACATAAATTATACAGATGTAATTTTTCACGTATGTTAAATCAGAAAGACTTTACAGTGAAGGGTAGTTTGCTTCGAGTATGAAAGGATTAAAACAAACATTATCAAGTTACAAAATTGGACATCCAAAGTATACCCAGAGGTTAGGGAAATTGGGTATGTGGGTGCATGTACATGTGGACATGTAGCATTCTGATGAGGGTTTGACCTGAAATATAGTGCGATTAAGCTGCATTGATTTTTAGCACTAGTGCAGACTCATCAAAAAATCACAAATGGAAGGATTTGCTCATCTGAAAAGTCTGAAAATGTAACATGTTCTCCCACAAATAGCATTAAGACTTGTAGTAAAAGCCAACGAGTTAAAGTTTGTTAGCTAATTTCTAAACAGTTAATATAACAAGGTCCATTCTCCCAAATTATAGAAGACAGATTCTATATTAGGAGACTGTTCTGCTCCTTTAGTCACATCCTTTATGTTACTGGGTAAATTACTACTGCCACTCCAAACACAATAAAGAAATACAAGTATGTTTGTTTGTCCTTTCACTGATAAAATGGCATTTAGAAACATTTCTATTTCCTAATGGCTCTACCACAACACTGGAAACTCTCATGTAAACAGCCTCAACTTAAAATGTTCTGTACTTTAGAAACAGCGTCTCTGTGGAACAAGAAGAACCAAAATGGATCAAAACTAGATTACTTTCATGCAGAGCTAGGAAGGTAAGAAAGTACATCGAGTCCCTAATTTCTTATAGAGAGCTGTCCCTGAAATATGCCTTAGTAATGGATGAAATCGGAGCTTTGTTCTGTCTAATTCCCGCCACATTCCTCTTGATTGCTCTGTTGTCTAGATGTCACTGCAGGAGGAATAAACAGACATGTATTAGCCCTTCTATAATTGCAATTTAATTTTAATTAAATTGTCAGTTGACAAGTTTTACAAAATAACCTTGGCTAACCCACATTTATCACAGCCCTCCAGGAAGGGATGAGACAATTTCTAGAATTGAAATGTGTCCCTCAGCTGTCAAACCGAGCAGACAGAACTGTTTTATTAGCTGTGGATTGCACATTGATGGACACTGATGAGAGAAGAAGAACAAACAAATAAAGTGCAGTAAAGAGGGCCAACGTTTGTACTTTCTAAACACGGTGGAGGGGCTCACCATGTTGCCTCATTACAGCCTTCTGGAGTTTATTTCAGAAAAGACAAGAAAAGAGAACAAAGAAGTAGAATTGACTTGATTGATGTTCAAATTGGCATGACATTTCAGTAAACTGGTGACAGAAACACAGCTGTTCAAACTTTTTTAGAGATTTATTGATGATATCCTTAAAAATGTTGAGATGCAGTCCCCTAATTTAAAAACATCAAACATTTGATAGATGAGGGTCAAGGCTGTTGTAGGAGGTGAAGGGGAGCCCCTCATAGCAACCAGCTTTTGTTTTCCAGCAAAGGTTGACAGAAAGGTTGGGAAATTATACGGAGCCCCAACCATCTGGTGAGCGTTTGGGTCTCTTTGTGTCTCCGTGTCATGCTTAGGCTCTGACTGACTGACCTGAAAAACTCACCCTCCATCACCGAGTGAGAATGGAAGAGGACTATAAGGAGTAAAGTCTGAAGCATAGAAAGAGAACTGAGAGAGGGGTGGGGGGTGAGACATATTGAAGAAGATGTTAGGTCAAATTGATATCTTCTGATGAAAAGGTGCCATTGCAGTGACAGATGAAGGGAAAAAAAAAAGAATCATGTAGAGACGACAAGAAAAAATCTCAGGAAAAATGCACATGCTGAAATGAATTGAAATATAGACAAAACGAGCTGAGAAGAAATACAGAAAGAAAGGAGGAAAAAAAAATAATAGAAGTAGGACTATGTGTCCCTCCTTGGGGAATAAGAACAGCTCTGTTTGTGGTAGGTATGTCCATTATGTGTGAACAAAATCTCTAGATTCTCCTCACATCATTAGAGACTGACTGTTGTTGCAGTGAGAGCAGTGGAACTGTGTTTGGGGTCATTAGAAACACTCTCTTTGGACCTTGAATTCAAAGAGTTTTTGTTTGGGTCATGCTTTTTCACCACTGCACTCTTCGACCCCCCCACCCTATTGAGAACCATGGAAACAAGAAGTCTTTCACCTTCTTCTTTCTTCCAGCTTCTTCTCTGTCGCTTCCTTTTAGAACCCCATTTTGTCCTCATCACGCTGGTCCTTACTGCCATAAGACTAATAGGAACAGGAAGAGTCAGATTCCTACTTAATTGGGCTTCAAAGTGACTTAGTGGATATTAGTGTGTGTGTTCTATTGTGTGATGGTGAGTACACATGGATGCAGCTCTGCAAATGAAGTAAACTCTGTGGAGCACAAAAAGACAAGGCTAAATAGGCTGGAATTAGCTCTAATAGCTTACAGGATCTTTGTGGGTCCTATCTGTCAGATCCTTTACAATCTGATGATATGTACCATAAAGTAATAAAAAATTCCACTGGAGCAAAAAAGAACAACAAATAAAGAAAAGTTTTAGTCTCTAAAGTTAAAATTTTAAGCACAGAATACATTAAATTAGTTTAGAAGAGTTTGTGTTTATTTGTGCTTCTAGAATTCATTTTATTCTATCTTAAATCTTTTTTTACATGGATTTGCTTTCCTTCCCATATGGAAACATAAGCTCCCTCATCAATGTTCCTGACAATGAACTCTTTAGGAGTATATTTCAGCATTTACACGGTTTTGGGTTAGGGTTAATAATATGATAAACAAGCCAGGGTCACTGCTTTTAACATTTTTAAAATGCACACACAGAATAAGTAATGTGTTTTTCTGTGTGTGTGTGTGTGTGTGTGTGTGTGTGTGTGTGTGTGTGTGTGTGTGTGTGTGTGTGTGTCAGTGTGTGTGCGTGTGTGCATAACATGATGGCAGCCATTAGACAGGAGTAAGGCATTCATGATGAATCGGCACTTAGTCCAGGGAAACGCACTTGCTCAATGGGCCGTGAATCTCCTACTGCCACTGTCAGCCCATGGAATGTTAAATAAAGTTATTTGAATATTTGTAATATTAATGCGCCAGGGTGTCAAAAGCCCACTGGAGTCTAACGGTGATGGAAAATATGAGAAGATTCACATTGCTTTGTGGTGGTATAGGACTGCTTAGGTGGGGAATTACGCAAGTAGCAAACTATATAAATACAAAATCATGGATATTGCATTGGATGGATGGATGGATGGATGGATGGATGGATGGATGGATGGATGGATGGAGATGGATGGATGGATGGATGGAGATGGATGGATGGATGGATGCAGTGTAAAAGCGTGTTCAGTATTTATAGTAGACTAAGATTATATCATCTGCAATTATATTTTGAAACGCACATTTAATTAAAACTTCTCTAAAAACAATCAGTGGGAAAAAGAATCTCTTTACATTTTTAATTTCTTTACTATCAACAGAGCTTTTAATTTTAAACAGACAAATGGGGATAGGAGATGCAGAATGATGTGTTTTGCATAGAAATGACAAACTACACAAAAAAAAAAACACTTAATAAAAGATAAAAAGCTGAAACGCTTTAATAAAGTGTGAAGACTTCGACCTTTACGCACTGCAGTTTGGTATTCATAAGGAGCAAAAAAGACTGTTTGTTCCAGGAAGGCATCGTTAACATCACACTTAATAATGCACATCCCAATTTTTTTATTTCTTGTCATAGTCTATCAATTAGCGTACTTATAGTGAAGCAATTAATGTCACATTAGTCACTTTTCAGATTTTAGACATCAGAACAAATAGCTTAACAGGGACTTTTAATCACTTCTTATATTAAGAATCTAAGGATCATTACAATGATCAATGATTACATCAGCAGATGATGTAAAGCAAACACAATCAAGGTGATTCTATCAATCACGCAGCGAGACCTCACAACAACAGTTACAAGGAAGTTCAATAAAACCATCACCATCAGTGTCTCTTAGGTACTTGAGCTGAACAGGACCCACACATACACACACTCATACACACACACACATTTACACGCGACAAGCTCTGCTCTGGCAAAGGTGGTGGGGTGCTGTTTTGAGTGTCTCTGCTCGATTTACCAGAGAGGTGATAAAATATTTAGCAGATTGCTTACATAGCCGAGGGGGAAGAGAGTGAGAGAGAGCAAGAGGCAGAAAGAGGAGGGGATACCCAAATGGCTCGTGTGGGAGCTGGGGAGCTGGTAATGAGGATGGCATGCTGGTATCATTGTTGCACAGTACGACATCTCTACATGGCCTGTCTATACAACTTACAGCAGGTTTCACAATTACGCACAGGGCTACCTGTCACCAATGGAAAGCTAAAGATCAGAAAAAGTATAATCAGGTACTGGGAGTTTATAACATACATATGTATTTATGAGAAACAGAAACAAGTGATTTATTATTTAAAACAAAATGAAGCTCCATGGTTTTTACAGACTGACATCACTGACTAAAAAAAACTGGATAAAAAAAGACATTTTCTCACTGCCAACATCAATAAAAGTCATTTAAAATTGAGTTGGCAAAGTTAGAAAAAACTTTATTGTATATCTCTAGTCTAAACAATAACAAATGTATTGTTTCCAGTAAATGATGTGAATAAAACAGTTTTTTCAAGTTATATAATAATAGAATTTTTTATGTCATGAATGAGCCGACTACAAGCCCTTTGTAGATTTTCCAAAAGTTTTCAGTCTTGGACTAAAATGTTGACTAAAATTTCAGTCTCAGATTTCACCACAGAATGACCATAAATCTCAAGTGGTGAAAAAAATATAAATGAGACATATTGCTTAGCCAAGTCTGAAGCGTTTCCTTTTATTTATTTCACTTATTTCTAAATGTAGCCCTAAACTTTACTTGAAAAAAAAAAAAGAAATGTTCCATTACGATATTGTGATTTACTATAATGTTCAAACAACTTGTGTTTTAGCATAGCTTATTTTACAGTTAATTTTGAACCTGACTGTTTATGGCACTCACAAGCTTCAAAATTTTCTCTGAAATTACACTAAAAGTGTGGGAACTTCAGAAAATTTCAGACAAATATCAGGTTGTTAGCCCCATCTTGCATCTTGCTTCATTCTTAACCTTTTTGTGCATGTGCTGTGAATGTGTTCTTAGAACAAAAACTATGCAAACCAGTCGTGGAGCAAGGTCCCATTGCTCCCATTTCATTCTTGGTTATTTGCTGCTTGAGCTTTTTATCTCTGGCTGTGAGAGAAAGGTTTTAAAGACCACAGAGTAGGGGAGAGAACGTGGAATTTGGATGTTGAGTTTGGATGCATCACAAAAAATGGTAGGTGTGTGTTAACTCTAAAACCTGAGAAAAGTGTTCAAATATAGTAGGAAACATGCAAATTTAGGAGTGATATGGGCCTCTGAGAACCTCTGATACCTTGATTGCACAGTGTAAAAAATGTACATTAAGATTTACTGAGTTCCAGTTACATTTTTTTATATATTATAAAACACACATATACCTCAAATATAAATCTGCAGTTTGAACCATCTCTTATTTTTTCATATAAAAATAGTAAAGATTTATAACGGAATATCAAACTAGTAAAAGTAAATGCTAATATTATTTCTGCAGCTTCAAGCAGAAATTGATTCCTGACTTCATTCTTGTAAAACAAACAAAAAAACAACAAAAATCGTTATGAATAATATTCTGTACCAAATTACCAGATTGCTTATCACAGGTCAAAACAAAAGCTTATTTTTGTTCATTCATAAATTTCCACTAAGCAATTAAGAACTTCAGAGCTTTCCCCTTGTTGTAAGCAGTTTGTGTGCATCATGTTGTCCTCAATCAGAAAAAAAGTAATTCAGCTTAAACTAAATGCCCTCATGTTCTTATTGGTGCTGTTTGTCATGCTTTATCTTTAATGGGTAATTAGAGATAAAATAAGTGGTCATTGCTGAGGGTAAATTTTTCCACTAACCTATAATTGGTTGCTGTAGTACTCAATTTGTACAAGTATTTTTAGGATAACTGTTTTATTACTAGATTACAGATCCATAAAACAAAACTTGGTGGAAAATAAAAGGGTGAACTAGCTGTTATTGGAGGAGCCTCTCAGTGGAAATGAGAAACAACAGACACCAGAGGGTGAGATGTTTATGTGAAAGAAATATCTCCTTCATTTAACTCTTTTGTTGAACCTTCTTCTTTTTTCCTTCTCTGTACACACCTTTGTGTAAGTTCATATTTTTGTGCAAAGATTAAGATATATCTACAAAACATTTTAATTTCTTCTTTGTGTAGTCTAAAAATGTGTTTTGCTGAGGAAACCAGGTAATGTGAGATGTGAGAAGGATACAGTGGATGCAGTCACACACAGTGTGCTTTGTAGATACGTGGCATGCTTATATCTGTTTATTGATCAGAGCAGATGGGCTTCAATCAATCTTATCAGAGCTCCACAAACTCTCCAACTAAGCGCCTGAGGCAGACCAACCAATACGGCACCATACTGAGAACCCCAAAGCCACATATTATCTCCAGACACCTTGAGCAAATGTTCTGTGTGTGTGTGTGTGTGTGTGTGTGTGTGTGTGTGTGTGTGTGTGTGTGTGTGTGTCAAAATAACAAAGCTTAGAGGCACATTAGAGGACGTACATAAAAGGAGAAACAAAGTGGCAGCTTGGGCCAAAAAATTCACATTAATCTTCTCTTTAGATTCTAGTTGTTATCTGTTCCTTAGAACTTAGTCTTCACACAACATACTAAGAATTCAAACCTCTTGCCATCTGTGAAGTAGGTTGCGCAAAAGGCTTACATTCTCTACACACCTAAACTCAGTGCTAATGTTCTTTTTAGTATTCTGAGAGTAGACACGTCAAGAAAAAAGGTACAGTATGTCATCCTCAGCAAAACACGCATAATGAAATCAATTCAGCCTTTCCAATGCTGTGAATAATCTGTAATTCTTTGATATGTACAAGTAAAACATAGAAAAAAACCCTAGCTGCCCAAGATGAACTGAACTGGACTTGTATATGAATGTTCTATTACTCAGAGAAAAAAGAAAGAAAATAACTTGTACCCTGGAATCCCAGGTGACACACTCACATTGGAACAACAGCACATTAATGAAAAACAGTTCTAGTGTTTTTGATATGATATTCTTACCCCGACAGACATTGCCATTGTCAGGTTCAAACCCAGCTTTGCAAGTGCAGCTCCCAATAGGAACCATCCATTCCCCATCTCCATTGCAGTAGAGCTTTATAGGGACATCTACTTCCTCTGAGTTTGCGATGCAGATCCCTCTGGCAATGACCAGTGAGGTGCTTTCAGCCCCTGTCATGGTCTCTGGAAAGATTGCAAAGTTCTGGACCACACTTGGGCACTTCTTGTAAAATACCCTTACTGACAGCAAAGACATGCAGGCACCATAATCCTGAAAGGCCAGGTAGAAGCCATTTTTGGACAGTGGCCCAAAGCTGCGTACCTCTGTGTTAACCTTCATCAGGCGCCCACCAAAGTCCACCTGTGAAAAGCTTTCATCTGCAGCAATAGTGTCCACCTTGAGGTAAGGGGCCTCCATCCAGAAGGCTGAGCCCTTAGTGGCAATGACAGCATCAGTTTCATAGTAGTACAGATTAAAAGTCTCCTTGCAGGAGCCAGGGACATTTGGGATGGAGCTGCAGTCCCGTACAGTGAATCGTATCTCCACATAGATGCGCTGTGCTCCACGGCGATCAATGAAGGTGGTAAGAAGCCAGTTGTTTTGACTTTGCTCAAAGACGTTACACACTTGGTAGGTCCTGATAGTGTTGAGGTTTTCATCATAGCCGCTCACTTCCTCCCACTACAGAAAAAGACAGAGACAGAAAAAAAGGAGGGCACATGGTTGATTAGTAATCATCTATGATGAGACTGCAGTGCTTTTTCTTATTCAGTTTTCTATGGGAATTAATGTTGGCTGAGCCACTGAGAGTTGTTACACATATCACTATCCTCCCCGAGGCACTAAATACGAGTCTTCTTCCTGGATTAACAAAAAGCCATCAGCCTTTTGAGCTGGAAGGCTTATTCATCCTTTGAGAAAACACAAATGTCCTTTCCTAAAACAAAAAACAACTACCTGAGTGCAGCTACAAAAAAAGAAAAAAAATCAAAACAAAAAACCCAACAACACCTCTTTATTATCTTGTTCTCTGGATACACATGCAGTTGTAGCACGTGTACTCCCACTGCATAAGCAATAACTGAGTAATCGCTCTGGTTGCAATTTGCTATCTATGCCTAAGTGTTACTGGGCACTGAATTGATACATGAGAAATGTGGTGTGTAACAAATTTTAGATTATGCACTAGTGAATTACAATTAAGTAGACACAGACTACATGGCAGCCAAGAGCCCATCTGATCGAGAGGCACTTGTGTGCAGACTGAACTGAAATATGCTGCGGGCCATTTCTTGCAGGTGTGACCCAGAAAGTATGCTAGATGAGCATTAGAAGGCCCTTGGGGAATTAACTCAGTGCACCAAATCATGATGAAAATGTGCCATTAACATTTGGCTTGAATCACCAAGCATTGGGAGGAGAATTCCCAATAAGAAACAAAGCTTTGACTACAAGATTGCAGTCAGAAAACTTTTTAAGAACTGTCCCCTTGTACAAAAGTTAGTTTGTGAATCATGTTCAAGACAGATTGTTTTAAATTTGCGAATATATACTTGCATTCTTTTACATAAGAAAGCAAGGTGCATCAAGGAATACGGAAAGGCTGTAGACAACAACTGTTACATCAGACCACAATGAATTTATCTAAAAATGTTGGAAAAGAAAAGATAATAAAAAAAACTTTTTCTGGTTGTGTCCATTTCACAAAGACGTTACATTATTTTTAGTCTGGTTATATAATACTGATAGGTTAGCATATTTGTTCCCCCAAGCTCTTTAGCACCAATGATTTATACACCTGTGGAGGGGGGGGGGTTGGGGTTGGGTTAATGAGACCTATAGGGGAGTGAGTAGACCTCCAGTCAGTTCATGCATGTGTCTCCTGATGCTTCCTCCTTTCTTTGCCCTTTAAAGCCCCACCTGCTCAATCGGACTTAATAGAGCGGTGGAAAGAAATTGGCTCTACTCACTTAGCCTTAAGAACCAGTCGAGGCATGGCAAAGATTCCAGACTCTTTTTCAATAAGTCTATAAAATGAAGGTAGGCAAGAAAAAACTGGATAAATGCATCAACATTCAATGTACATGATAAAACTACTTGGTGTGAGGAACACATGACAAAAAACAAGCAGGTTCTGGTAAAGAGTGTACATGTAGAGAGTGGAGAGGGAAGATACATGATGAACATTGAAACTGCTGACATGATAAATGAGTTTACAGAAATCTGAGGTGCAAATTAAAGCCTTTTTTCACTGCTGTTCCCTCTGTGCCCACTTCACTCTACTCTTCTCCCCCCTCCTTCCCCTTCCGCTCTCTTCTCCCATCTCTGCTCTGTAATGACCATTCATCAGCATTACAGGAACCTGTCCCTTTCAGCACTGCCTGTTCATTAATATAGCCAGCCCTGGGCTCCTCTGCACCCGTCTGCTCTGGTCTAGGAGGGGGTCCTCACAGCCTCTCGTCTAGCCAAATGACCACCATCTTTCACACCAGAGAGGGGCCTGAGGCATCTCCGATAATGCCTGTCTAGAATCTGTCCGGAAATTCATTGGCTCATACAATAATCAAATACATTGGCTTTTTTATGCTGCATACATTCAGTATCACTATTGTGTCAAAGAAAAACAAAACTATTACAGGTACATTGATTACATAGCAGAAATCCAACTGAGACACTGTTTTGTCTTGTCCTTACACTGTTTTGCATTCATACACTGTTTACACCTGTGCTCAAGGAAGGCAGTGTTTGTAATTTGATAGTTTACCAACAACATATTGATTTGCAAGCTCTTGTTTTACTGCCGAGAGCTTGAGGCGACGTGCCACATTTCTGCTCATGCAGGTGCAAACCATTTGATTACTGAAGGTATTGACTTTTTTTGTGTTCTTTAGCATCTTTGTCATTTTCCCACCACTAACACTCACACGACACGTGTATTTAGAAAGCAAGGGCAGTCTTTGTGCTGTAGGGAGCGTGTCCTTGTCACATCCATGAGTTTCATTTTTCTTCCTTTGTCCACAGATCTTTTACATCATTTAAACCAAACGTATCTCCCTGACCTGGGAAATGAAAAGGCATTATCACCTGCCACCTTTACGGTAATGGAATTCTCTGTTCTTTGCATTCAGTTCTTCTTTAATAATTTGTGCATTGGACAAAACAAGGCTGTCACTGACTATTCTTTAGTCTGGGCATTAACGGCCCAAGCACAGATGCATGCTGCCAGATTGAATCCTTTCTTAAGAGGCAGGAAATATTAGAAAAGAAAGCTGGAAAGCTGTGCAGGGCCAGCAAGAGAGCAAACTGGGATCTCACTGGTTGAAAGAACATTTGCTTTTATGCATTCTAACCCCTTGCATATTGAGTTACACCAGCTGGTATTCATCACTGATATCAGCTAAAGATAAACAATGTGTAGAAGAGAGATGGACATTTTTTCTATGGTTTATCCACTGTAGATCTAAGTTGAGATGATAAGACATGATGGTTTCATTATGGGAGTCAGGTGAGAAAACACGGACCAGAAATCTGTGGGTTACAAAATGATGACCTAAGAATGGAGTTTGATGAGTAGTAACTGTTGCTGACGCTTCTCAACATCACTTGGCAGAGTTTTTTTGTGTCTTCCCAGCTACTTTGATATAACACACCACAATATTGTTATCAGTGACAATTGAACTAAAAACAAACTGATTTTGCAGATGAAACACCTGACAGATACTGAAAGCCTCTTTACACAACACTCATTTGTGAGCTAGCCAAAAGTACCCATTGGCTTAACTCTTAATAGCTTTGCTTTTATCAGATGTGTAGGAGACACTTTTTCCCCTGCCCCCGATTGTCAAACGTGGCCATTGTGTGTGTCATTATGGCTACTCTCTTTTATAGGCAGTAAGTAGCAAGGAGTTGGAGGAGCTATGGATTCACAGAGCACTTAATGTTGCGTTAATGACCAGTCACAGCTAGCTGAGCAGCAGAAAAGAGGGTGAAGAAAGGGCAGGGACAGAGTGATGAATAAAAGACAAATTCAAGCTAATACATTCGGGCTTGTGTTACCCTTCCCTTCAGCCTCAGTTCACTGCCATCAAGCCACTCTGCCCTCATAAAGACCATTCATCACAATGATCCCCTGCCATTACCCCCAAAGACAAGAATAACACAGAAGACAAGAATAACACAGAGCAGCATAGAATGCCAAGGTCCAACTCTGATGGACTGAAGCATCCAACACTGAGCTGGAGACTACAGTAACACTGATCACAGCTGGAAGGACTGGCCACTCAGAACATAGATGTAACACCAATATAAAACAGGCTAAATGAGCTGGACTAATGAATCATTTGGAGAAGGTATGGTAGCGGCATTAATTCCTTTTTTAAATCAGACACTATACTTTATACAGTGATCTCATGTCATCTTGTTTCTTGGTTGAGTTTCTTCTCTCAAGTTTGCTAAAAGTTGCTTTGTTGCCTATCTGTGCAAATTTTGATTAACAAGTAAGAGGTAAGTGCTAAAACAACTAAACAAAAAAGTTTAAGGGTTCAGCAGGTTATTCAAACTCCAAAAAGTAGACCAGCAAAATTCCACAGAAGTTGGTCTGTTTAAGGCCTTACAACAAAAACTTTAAGACAAGACTTGACAACTTTTAGCTCATCATTCAACCTCAACTAATTCACTCGACAGGGACACCTGAACAGAGAAGCACAGCTGATCTTTGACCTCCAGTCTGCTATCTGAAGCTCTGAGGAGGCACACTCCCAGACTACTTTTCAAATCCATCAGCACCAGTTAATTTAACTATAAGACAAACTGAACACAGATGGTTGATGAGCAGTTCAGAGAGCGTCCACAATAAAAACCATCTCAGCTCAAAAAGGGTTCTATTCCTGCAGATAGTATAGATGAGAGCCCGCCAAGTGTTTGTTGAATGGCTTGTGAAAGATCCAGTCTGTTGCTATGTTTTGACAGCAGATAGGATATGATGAAATGGAACCACTATGCTGGTATGGTGACCCCTTAATTTAGATTGTTCATAATTTTTCCACTTTACTGAGACATATGCAGGTATGAGCTCAGCTATCAGCTAAGCATTAAAAAAGAAAAAAAGTTTGTAGGCAGGACAGTTTTTATTGTTTTCCTCCGAATGATTCTTAGACTAGATTGTATTTATATGTTGTTATTACCAATATGGCTAGAATCATTTATTTAGGTCTCTAAGCAGTAGAGGAATGAATAGTACCCACGAGAGTAATTTCTTATGAAGCGATGAAAGGACTAAAATGTGTGCAGCCTTGCATAAAACCTTTTTTTTTTTACTTTTATCCAGTCAGCTTAGGTTCGACATTTTAACAATGATCCTATCTATTATTCAAAGCAGTCTAACGTTGCATTGAAACATAACGAGTACTTCAGTATGTATATATGACGAGGTATGAATAAATCCACTTTAAAGGGTTTGCTTTCTGTAAAAATGAAAAGAAAAAAAGGACAAATTTGACAATTCATGAGGCCAAGGTCTTGGAAGGACAGTGAAATAAAGGTGGGCATGAAACATGGAGATAGTGACTGAACTCCTCTCGGCCCTGCTGAAAGAGCCTCTTTTCATTTTTTTAAAAAGCTCTCACTGACAGTAATCACAAGCCAGGAACGTTTTTTTTTGTAAAGGTGCTTTCAAATCTCTGAGTTAATGAGAATATTTGCATTTCAACCTTCTGGTCAGTCCCTTGATGTCGATGGACATGTTACATAAAGCAACAGTTGGTTTCCTTTGGTACAACAACTTCTTCTTCATTCACTAAACCAAAGTTTTTAAGCACACAATCACACACACTCTTGTAGACACACATAACCAGAGCACCGCCTCTAAAATATGCAGTGGCATGATTGCTATTATCATTTCTGATCAGCTGTGTTATTGAATGAATGCTGCTGTCAGGACTGTTGCATGGGAATGATTATTCTGTGGGGCATCTGAGACCTAGTTCTGCTTGGGTGAATGTGATGGATGGGGAGGAAATGGTGATGTCTGAGACATTCCAGGTCCTGCCAGATCCAAGCCACTCTATAATTACAGTCACACAGTTCTTCTGAGCCCAAGTAGAGTCCTGCCCATCTGGCTGCATGCAGCAAAATGAGACGTATGAAAGCCCTGCTCCCCAAAAACACCCATACTGTGATTAATATTTTTTTGAGGGAAACAGGATTGCTTTATGTTGGTTACAAACAAAAGTAACATAAATCAGTTTTTTCATGCATGCATGTTTTGATTTCAATCAAGCAGACATTCTTTTTTTGGGGGAAAAATTCCATCCAGATGTGTTTATGCTGTGAAAGAAATGTGCTGCCCTGAAAGACAGTTTATGTTCCTAGAACTTCACACACTAATACATATATATTGAAATAGATACAGACTTTATGGATTTTTGTTGCATCATTAAACTGAGCAATCCACTCACTTTCTCAGCATCCAAGTTTTATAATATGAAGATTAACCCTTGCATGAGGCAGCAATCTTTAAAAGCCAGTGATTTCCTCAACTTTAAAGGATTTTTGGAAGAACAGTCAGCAACAATCCACTGAGATAGGTCTCTATAGTATTTTCACTGGGAACTGATGGCTGATAGAAGAAGGATGGGAATATGAAAACCTATCTATTCTGACAAGGAGAATTCAAACAGACACGCTGGTGGTAGGGGAGAGATAACGATGTTTGATGTATACTTTTACTTACTGGTTTGAATGATAACAATGGGGACAACAAATAACACTTCTTTCTTGATATCACCCTGTTTCCAGTTTCAAAGTGTCTTTATCTCATTCTGTACTGCAGTCTTAGTCGAGGTCATTCTGTCCCATCAGTGATACAACTATCTGCATGAGTCTTGTTCTGACCTGCTCTGAAGACTTGCTTGTCTCTTTGTTGGAATGTTGTACTGATATCTACTTTGACTGTGTCATAGTTCTCTATCATAAGTGGCTTTTCTTGTTTAAAGCATTGTTTGCTGTCAAAATCTAATGGTAAGAATGTTTTTCCATGATGAGCACGTGAATTAATGCATTTTTTTTCAGTTTAACTTATTGCTTTCTTGTTATAATAATATGAGAAACATGATTTTGCCTAAATGTATTTTATCATTATGTTTACTGTCATGTTTAGTCCAGGTGGTTCCCATTACATACTTGTTTTTTTCTTTCTTTTTTTTCTTTTTTATTGTGAAAATCTCCTGTCTAGAGAAATACATGATAACATGCTTTTGACTGTAAAATTGACAGTAAAAAGTCCATAAAAAAACTAAAACCTTTGACTATCATGACACCTGCAACTTTACTGAGAAAGTGTGACATACGTATAATGAACAAGAAACCACAATATTTCACCATCAACATGTAAATACAGCTCATACTAAATCTCGTCACCAGCTGTGTGGAGAAGAAAATATATATTCAGACAACCTGAAAGTAGCTCAATATGGGTATTACAAGACGTAATTTACAGACAGAATGTATAGATTGGGAGCAAATAATAAACTAATTGAAAAAAAAAATAATTGCACAAAGGGCACAAGATAAAAAGTTGGTGAATATAAAAAATACAGGAGGACAAAAGTAAAAACCAGAAAAATAGGAAAAAAAGAGCTACTGTGACACTTTCAATGTCTGTGTGGGCCAAGTTAAGGCTACAAGGTGTGACAGCAGAGTGCAAGAGACAGACAGACTATCAAGGCTAGAGCAAGTGTGCATTTCTATGTGTCTGTGTGTGACTCTGCGTGACACTCGACAACCTTATACTGCAGGGTAGAAAGCCACAAAGAGAATGGGTGAGAGGGAGTCGGGGGTTGATGGTTTAGTCTCAGCTTTGAGACAGACACTTTCAAACAGAAAGGCTGAAGTACAAAAAAACAATGAAAAAGAAAAAAACAACATGGAAACATTCTAGGTGGGTTAAAAAAAGAAGGTAGAAGTTTTACTCTCGTTGCTGCCAAGTGTAAAAAAAGGCAGTTACTGGAGGTACAGCGACAGATCCACAATCACTTCCAAAGACTAGCCAAACTCAGTCTCCAGTGAATCCTTCACACTCCTTCAAATTCATGCCAAATTAAGGACAGACTCATTTCCCTTTTCTTATCCACATTCCATTACTTTGTTCATTTATTTATTCTTAACAAAAAAAAAGCCTTTATTCGTCACTGATCCAAGAGAATTCTTCCATGTGAATGATGGAGGCGGAATCCAGCAGGATGGAAATCAATAATTGAGATAACCATATGTCATTTCTTTTTGAAAGGAAAAATGGAAAACAGTAAAAAGGTGATGACAATTAAGAAATAGCTTAGAAATGTGGCATGCAGTATTAATCCAGCCTGATTTAGCTTGCACTAAAATCGTATTGTTCTTTTTTTCTTTAACAACACAAAGAATCTGTTGCAGAAACCAAAGAAAAAAGGAATGCAGATAAAAATCAAAATACCACAAAATAGAACCACATGTATAAACACAAACCCACAGAAAGACTTGAATCTGCTTTTTATTCCATTACATAACATGTCTAAATATACATCTGCACACTTTTATTACTTGTTTTTTGTTTTCATCTAAACTCACTCTATATGCAAGTCTTTTTTATAATAACACTACAAACCACATTAGAGACCTTATTTAGAACCACTAAACTTAAAAATGGGGAAACATGGGATCATATCAGTTTGCTATAGTTTTTTTTTTATTTAGCTCTTAACATTTTTGTGTGAGTTTGTCTTCAAACAGCCTATTTTTTTTAAAAAAAGAAAGAATGACAGTATGAGCAGGAATTCCGTAACTGGATGAAAGTATAGTTTATCAAAAGACTAGAATAATGCTAACTTTTACATACAAATGAAAATGAAAAACAAATAAATGATATATTTTATATATATAATCTCTTCACAGGAGAAGAGATTGAATGCCCACCTGCCTGCAGTCCAAATTTTTCACCAACAGAAAACATTTGGTGCATCATGAAACAAAAAAAAATATCTGTCCACAAAGACCCAGAATGGATGAGAAGTTAGAATCTTGCAACAGTCAAGAATTGAACAACATTGCTCTCCTAAAACTCCAGCAGCTGGTCTCCTCACTTTGCAGATGTTTGCAGACAGATGTTAAAAAAGAGGGGATGCCACACAATGATAAACATCAACCTGTTCCAACTTGTTTGTGATGTGTTCCTGCCACCAAATTCAAACTGAGCCAATATATCTAATGAAATGGTAAAATATCCCAGTTTCAACATCTGATATGTTGTTTATGTTCAACAGTGAATACAAAACAGGTTTATAAGATTTAAAAATCAGTGGATTGTACTTTTATTTACATTTTCAAGTGTATTTCATAAATAAAGCAGCACTATATGTTATTTTGCTTTAAATAATAGTGATGGACACACCCATCAGAGATCCTTGCTTATTTTCTATACAGAGATTGTACTGGCTGCTGTCTACTGCAGTTAAGCCATTAAATTAAGAATAATTCACGTATACCCACTTCAAAAGGAATGAAATAATTCCATCAAAAAATATTAATTTTGTCCTTCAAATAAACTAATTTTTGCAGCAGTATTGTCTACTCTGGATGGTTTTGGGGAGGCTAAATAAGAGAAATGTTATACTTTTCTTTGGCAAACAACTTTGAGCCTGAAAGAATGAAATTTTGCAGGACTGTTGTTTTCGAATCCTCAAGAGAAATAAGCTGATTTACAAGGTGAGAAGTTCAGCTTTGCCAAAGACACAGTGTTTATGCACCTACAACTAATAACCTTCTAAGACCACCCTATAATGAAAAACCAAAAGGAATGCAAGAGTGGAGCTGAGCTGAACTACGCGGAGGAAAATCAGCGCCAGTGATTTGTTGTCATAACATTCTGATAATCATGCTGAGCAGATGTGTCTGAGTGTGAGTTCAGATCAAATTTAGCTGTCTGGCTATGCTCCAGAATCCCACATTGATCATGAAGGTAAAATATAACAGATCTCCCACTGGTCAATTCAATACGAATATTTGAATGGAACACTAAGCACGTCATTATTATTATTACTATTCAGACACATATTTAAACTTGCCACAAAAAGTAAGGAAATGTGTTCAGTCAATCAATTATCCCTCTGTTGCAACTGTTAGAAAGCCTGTTTGTTTGCTTAGTAAATAGTGCCAAATTGCATTTGAAGGGTGATCAGTAGAGTTGTGTATGTGGGTTGAACCCATGAAAAACTTGCCAAATAGCTCAGCCAATGCCAAACACTTTATTCTGGTATTCATTCTTGTAGGGTGTTGACTGTATTAAAATCTGAAACAAACTGAGCATAATGGTGATTTAACAGTTATTCAATTATCAATCAGGGGCATCAGTAGCTTGTAGAAGAATTGGCGCCAGGATCTTGTGGTTGTGTATGGTTCCAGATTGTGGAGATATGGGATTGACACCGGTTGTAGATTCTCATCATGATTTCACTCTGCACTGAAATTACTTCCAGTGCTGACAAGCCTTGATTTTTCCTGTGAGGTAGAATGCCAACCCACACTATCACACTGCCTCCAGTAAAAGGTGTGATTGGTTTTGCAGAACACCAGCTTGACGTTGCCCTATGGAACGGCCTCTATGCAGATCAATCAACTGTAGCAAGCCTGGAGCAGACACCATGTGGTCACTGTAGCATCATTATAACAAAGATATAAGTGTGTTGGGTTTACATCATATGAGGATGCTAGAAGAGTTTACATAAAGTTCACAGTATTGTAAGAAAAACTTTTTCAAATGAGTATATTTTTAGTTTTTTCTTGGAGAAAAATCATACAAACTGGCATGTAAATTATGTAAAACATTTGACACACGACTGGCAATTAAGAAACGTGATTTTTGAAAATATGTTGAATATGTGTTAGAAACTTGCAAAAATATGTTTAGTGTGAGAAATATGTTTTGGAACATTCACTGCAAAAATTTAATGTGTAAAAATCATGTTTTATCATGTAAATATCTTAAATTAGAATTTGAAACATGCATTTGACACATAGAACAAGGATTTTTAATAAAAAATCATGTGCTTCACATAACAACAACAACAACAAAACTTTATTTATAAAGCGCTTTTCAAACAAAGTTTATCAAAGTGCTTTACAGATTAAAAATGACCCCACAACCCCCCAACCCCCCCCTTTACTTAAAAAGTAAAACCCCCATCCCAACCCAACCCATCGACCATATACACACACACACACACACACACACACTTAAAAGCTACAAAAACAGCGGGCTGAGCACAGATGAGCCAGGAAATGCCATCATAGGAGCCATCTGCATCGGTAGCAGCGGATCAGCAGCAGCTGCCAAGGCACCGACCCCGTGCGCCCAGAGTAGGGAGGGCTGGTACCCCCACCCCCACCAAGGCCTTACCTGGGGGGGCACCCAGGCAGCCACAGCCGGCCACCGCCCCCGACACAGAGGGGTCCCGGAGAGGAAACACTGGCAAAAAAAAAAAAAAAAATTTTGTAAAATTTGTAAAACATAAAGTGTATCAAGTATAAAACAATGAGTGTAAAACAATGATAAGATAGAATCAAGATAAAAATGCAAAGCAGATTAATAAAAACAGTTAAAAGCTAAACTAAAAAAAAAAAAAAAAAAAAAAAAAAAAAAAAAAAAAAAAAAAAAAAAAAAAAAAAAAAAAAAAAAAAAAAAAAAGTGGTAAAATATGCTAATCAGTTAAAAAGCGTAATAATGAATAATAATTAGTTAAAAGCTTGGTTAAAAAGGTAGGTCTTGAGCCTGCTCTTAAAAACATGAACGTTCTCTGCGGCCCTGAGGTCCTCCGGCAGCCTGTTCCAGAGGTGAGGGCCATAATAGTGGAAGGACGCCTCACCGTGAGTCCGTGTCCTGACTTTAGGGATGATAAGGAGACGGCTGCCAGAGGAGCGCAGAGGCCGCGAGGGTTCATATGGTAAAAGCATTTCTGAAAGATAAGAAGGCCCAAGACCATTAAAACACTTAAAAATCATTAAAAGAACCTTAAAATCGATCCTAATGTCAAAAAACATGTTTCAGCATGTTGAAATATGAGAAATTAAGCGTGTGAAATATGTCTGGCACAGAAAGTATGTTGCTTTGAAACAAGAAACTTGGTTTTATGGTTTGGGAACATTTCGATATGTGATTACATGATAAATTTGTGTCTTCGTTTTGTATGTATCAGAATATAAATGTAAAAACATTGTGTGTCCACTTGGCTCATGGGTCTGTGGGCACCTTTTCTTACCTTACCTCTGCAGCAGGACTGGTATGACTCAGTGTTGTCTTTCTCTTCTCACTCTATCTCAGCTCGAGCTGTTTGACTTCAGAGGTCGCCTCCATCTTATGCTCTAACTTCCTCATAGTTATTCTTTGATTTTTATTCAATGTTTCTCTGACTCTCGTTATCAGCATTCAGTTAGCCCCTTTCCCCTCCCACCTGCATTTTTTATCTTTTTCATTTTTCCTTTGGATGTTTTATGCCCTTTGAGCAACTGTCTGTCTGATAATTTACTTATAACAATAGGCAACACATTTCCCATAATAAATTGTTTAGAATATGTTTCATTGCCTACCATGTGGGGAATCTGTTTTTACACCTTGCATAAGCCTCTTCCACACAACAGATCCACAATATCCTGAAAAACACAAGCCATCTTTAGGCTGCCCCCAACTGTTCATAAATCTGCACTCATGGCGGCCAAGTCCTACAAGGATTTGAGCAATCATTAATGGAGCCGCCATGGCGGAACCTAAGAAGGCATGGAGTGGAACTCATCGCCTTGAAAGTGGAGAACTAAGTCTCAAATGTGTGACAAATGTGTGACACACGTCTTTAAAAAAGTGGATAAATCTCAATGCCGCCTATACCTATTTGCATTTATCACGTTTGAGAAAAAATACAATACAATTTATTAGAAGTTTTGGCACCCGTTCTCTTTTACTCTGAAATGAAGATGTTTATTGTTGTTTAAGATTTCTGATCATTTTTAAAAATACTACAGAACGACCAGAATGCATTCATAGCCTGGCTTAAAGTGTTTCCTTAAGGGCCAGTGATCATTATCATGTACAGCTAGCATGTAGGAGATAAAATCATCCCATTTTTGTAGTTCGGCTTCAAAAATTATTTTAGTAAGTGGTTTGAAGTTTAAATATCTTTACATTTTTACATTAAGATGTTGGGTTTTATACCTTTAATTGGAAAGAGAAAGGGCCACAATTGTATTACCTCTCTTTTTTTATTTAAATATTGCTATGTGGTTACTTTCCTGTTTTTTTTTAATTCCTCTGACTCATACTATCTACAATCAATCAACCCTTTCTTCCGGCCTCTCTGCCTTTTGCTCTTTTTCATTTTCATCAGTTTACATTATTCCTCTTGTGTTCCTCTCTGTCCCCCCCAGAGCCCCAGCCTGTCTGTCTTTCAGAGTATGAATAATTGAGATGTATTGAGTTTGGCCAGCAGATGGTAAGATGGCCATTATGGATCCGTCCATGCTTTTAAGCAGCATACAGACGCTGAGTGACACCTGTCCAGTTGAGGTCCACAGGAGCTCTGCTGGAGCATGGATCAGTGTGGGGGAGATAGGCAGGGCATGACCAGTAACGCATCTCCTCTAAAAGCACCTCTCTCATGTAGGTGTTTATGCCCACTCGTGGAGAGTAAATATGAACATGTCAGGGTTGAATCTATTCTGTCTCCATCCATTTTTATACACCTGCTAACACCAGTGTACACAGCCACTGCTGAAACCTCCCTGTCTTTCTACTTCTATCTAACACAACATGATTGAAAACTTTCTACCAGTTTCACACTGTTTGGTTTGTTTCTAACACCAAACATGTTCATGAAAAATTATCCACACCATACCATACCATACCATACCATACCATACCATACCATACCATACCATACCATACCATACCATACCATACCATACCATATTTATTTGTAGAGCACATTTTACGAGAATAAACTGTCCAAAGTGATGTACATTGAGTACAAGACACATCATCATTAAGTAAATAAGTTTGGCCTTTATCATAAACTGACTTTTTTTTTAATATGAACTGTATACATCTATGTAAATGCAGGGTCACATTACAATATTCTCCAGTCTGCCAGCTATTATAAAACACTGTAATTCTTAAGCATAATTTGTTGATAATTTAAAGTTTGAAAGATAATTTCTGAGTGTTAACTTTATTATTTATACAAGCATGTCACAGTGACAAATGATCATAACTTAATGTTGTATTCTTGATCCCTTCTTTAGAAATTATTTAAACTAGAATGGCAGCAAAAGTTTGACAATAACAACTCTTTTTCTCTCTATGTCCTCTTGTCACCTGGAAGTCTGATGACAACCAGTCTCCCATATCATTGACACAAAATTACTTTAAGAGGAAGCAAAATAACTTTCCTACTCACACTATCATTCTGTGTGAACATTTATGTGATCACTCTCTCTTATGACTAAATAGTATTAAACTTGGCTTTTATTTATTCATCCTAAAGCTTGACAATATTTTTTTCTACAACAAGATTTCCAGGAAAATCATTTTGATAGTTTCCCCCTCAATTTTCTTGCTACAGATTTTGCTGAAACAAAATATCTCAATTCAAAATTTATCTTTGGAAACATTCCCCTAAGTCTGTTTGGGCCAACAGAGCAGCTGACTTTATTAAACTGCCAGGACAAGGGAGCAGCTTGAGTCTTCAGACAAACTGTGGATGGCATTCTTAGCTGAAGTAAAAACAGTATTTTGGCAGTAAAATGGTGATACTCCATTTTGACTTGCATCAAGGTCATTAACATATTTTAAAGTTTATCTGACATGCTCAGGTTTTAATAAAACATTTAGAATCATTATAAATTATTAAACATATATATACGTTTAACAAATTGTCGTACAAATTTGTTGTTAAAATGGTGAAAAGCAGGTGGCCATAGTACCACTGCTTTCTTAATGTATTTCCCTAAATCAGACCTAGAGAATGATGAACTGACACACGCAGAAAAAAAAGACTTCACAAGAATCAAACATTAGATGTTTTGATCCACTGGGCTAGAATTTGATCCATGGAAAGAATTTATCTGTACAGCCACACTCAAGTCAAACCTATTTTCATGCAACATAGCCATGAGTTAAACATCAAATATCATTTCAATGAACAACACGACCTGTAATCGAGTAATGCACAGAAAAAAGGCAGCCTTATGCACATAGAACACTGCGGAAATTCTTTTTCCCGTGCGTCACACTCTCAACATGCAGCGTTATAAATGAAAAGGGACTGGAGTTTAAAACGAGCTGCAGCTGTCAAGTCAACAGGGTTTGTGTGTGCACTCTGAAACGAGCTGCTGTCGTGAGGATGCATGGTGAACATTACTTTTTTCACCGTTATTACAACACACATACATAAACCTACACATACAGACTCACGCACATCTAAAATTCATAATAATGATGCCCTATAAAACACAGAAAATCAGAAAGAGAAATATTCACAGTTCCACCAGAATCACATGTCAGAGACACTATAAGACTTATATGGATTCATTTGTCCTTCAGATGGTTGTGGGACAAACTAAGAAAATTTGAGTTTTTTTGTTCCCACTAGACACTTTAACATTTAAATCTCAGGGTTGCATGACTATTAACTTGCAAAATAAACTACATCAAATTTTATGCTTGTCCTTTTGATTGATTTGTCTAACAACCTAAAGGCTGATCATTTTGTTTTACAGTTCATGGTGGAGTTAAACTGATCTCACTGAGGAATAATAAGTAAATCGTAACACTAATTGACAGACGGCTGTAAATAAATATGAGTTGGGTTAAAACAATTCAGTTCACATCATTTCAGATTTGCTGTCAGTCCGATTCGTTAATATAATTTTTGATCTGCTTGTATTTCATCTATTTTGTTGGAACTCTCATTTTTTGGTTCCAAAGCATTTATCTTTTCCCACTTATCCCTTTCCAAATCCCCTCTCAACCCCTCAAAACTTGTTACCACCCAACTAATGTACTTTATTTCTCCACGTTTGACAGCACAGCTTGTGGCACTGTAGTCACCACCGCGCCCACCTGACCGTGAAGCCCTCTAACACCCTGTTACGAACCCCACGTTTCTCACCTCAACTCTGTGACCTACAGTACCAGATTCAGATAAGTTAAACTGAGCTTTCTCTCGCACTGCCACAGTATGTTGTAAAGTCATGTGGTTGCCTTTATGGTTTTGGTTCAGTTGATCTTCTTCCTCATTGTAGATTCTCCTAATCCTTCCTGCACCCCCTTTTTCTCATCCTGCAGCACTTTTCTGAAACTGAAAGTTCGCCCTTTTCTTTACCCGCTTCATCAACCCCCTCTTGAGTAAATACATTTCTGACTCAGCTTTTATTAAGAGCACTCAAAAACATCAAAACATAGAAACGTTTAACATAAATGCCTTTCTGATTTGGCTCCGTTGAGACTAAAGATAAAACACTTGAGATTACACTGTATCTCACTTTTCTGATGCTTTTTGTGTCCTCTGTTTCAAAATAAAATTTCCTCCCTGGTAGGTTGTTGTGCGACATCCAAATGTGTCATCTTTCTTACTGTCTTCTCAGTACAGCATCTATGTTTACATCCCGCATAGAGGAAAACAAGATTATGGTGAAAAGTCAAGCGGTAAATTAGATAACACCATATAAGCGCAACGAAAGGAAGAGAGCTGAAACCCTCAGCGGCCTCCATCGGATTGTTCAAAAATCTAATTTCTTACCGTGTCCTGAATTAGAACTGACAAATATTATTTAATTGTGACTTATGAGGAAAATTTTCATTTGTACTCTTTTGGTACACTGTTATTGAGCTATGAATCGGACGCATACTTAGTTATTTTTTCCCACTTTTTTCCCCAAATACTTACAGAACTTATGTTTAAGTGAAGAAATAATTAGAATTTGTTTTAAAATGACATGTAACACTGTCAAATGCATAAGAGTGTTTAAAATCAGGCAACAGGCTACACTACTCTGAATATTTTCTTCTCTTTGCATATCTTGTGCAAACTAAGTTGTTGTGAATATTTTTGAAAATGAAACTTGAAAAAAAAAATCCAATGAAGCAATAATGTAGAAGCTTTTGTATTCTGTATATTTTATATTGTTATCTGAGCACATGTTGATGAGGAGATCAACAATCTGAGTTATAATATAAGTTATACATATTTTATTACTGTGATATGCTCTAACAAATGGCACTGAAGTAACTTAAAAACTTAGAATATGCCAACTATTACTTTGTGGTCTGGAAACCAAATAAATATAATTAATTCAATTGTTTTAGGGAAACTACTTAATCAGTTAAATATTTTTTTTCTATATTTTAAGTTTCCAAGTGGCATGAGTATTTCAGCATTATTGTTATACATAAGTTTAAACAGAGAAAAATCATTTTTTTATATAATGAAGATGAGGTCTCAAAATTAACATTCAAACAAGCTTTGAATTGTTGCTTTAACTGATTAATGTCATTTGCTAATGCATTATTAGGATTTCTTTGTATTTTAAAACATAGATCTATCTATTAATACATATTTCTTTTAGACTCATTTACTTGAGTAATCAAAAAAAAAGTCTCATCTGATGACATGTTTTCACTGTGTGCTGCAAAACCACCAGGTAGAAAATGTTTCTGACTAAACTGTGTTGACAGGTCAAGATGTCTCTCTCCCAGTAACAGCTCTGCATCTCCAGAGGAGGTTGGCGCCCTTGTGTGGGACAAAACATTCCTGATAAGAATAGTGACTCTGTTTTCGCTCATATTTTCAAGACTGGCAAATTCTGCCATTTTTTAAAATTATTAAGAATCATCTTTGAAACTGCTTTTCACTATAGATTTTGGTAGATTATTTTTTTCTAGACACTTTTAATATTTATCACTTTTGTTCACATTCTTCTCATTTGTTCATCTTAATGTTTCTCATTTTCAGTTATCAGGTTCTTTCTTGGTGTTCTTAGTCCACTCTCTCATCTGTTCACCTCAGTTCATCTAGACTCAGATACTCTTCTGTTTTCAGTCCTGCCTATGATGTCCCTGGTATTTATTTTGTAGTTATTTATTTATTTTTTTTAATAAAGCCCTTGAATTATACCTGCCTGCCTGAAATCTAGGTACGTCACAACCGGACAAAAACACCTTTGAACTTGCAATGTCATGTTTAACCCTTATGCCTTCCTATTTTCCTATTTAATTTAATCATTATTTGGGAATGTAGGAGACCATAAACATCTAATAAAATACATAATTTCTCACATTTTAATACCAGATTCTTTATTTTAAAATAATTAACATAATTTTAATTGTATGTAATGAGACCTTCCCGTTTAAGACATTTTGTAGATAAACTTATTTTAATCAATTAACTTAATAAAAATCCCTCATGGGTTTATAATTCAGATCATGTTTCACATATAAAGTCATTATAGAAAGCTGAGAACAGTCGGCATGCAGATGTACTCTGGAGCTACTCTGCGTGCACGTCGTTGTTGTTCATGTCCATTTGTTCATGAGGCTGCACGACAAGGTCAGGGGACATTTTCTTTTCTGGGACTCCATATTTTATTAATCACACAGCAAAGAAGATGGCAGAGAATGAAAAGCAGTGTGAAAAGAAGAACGGCAGGGCTGACATGTAAGTATGATGGTGAGACAGAATGAGCAATAAAGGACTTTAGAAGGTGAAACCCAAAGAAAAATAACAGAAACGGAACAGTGGGAAACATATGGTGCAAGAATGCAAATTATGAAAAAAAGACACTATTTTATTTGCAGAACACATGTTTACCCTGTAAGCCCTCATTCATTCAACTGTATAACTGTGCAATTGCATGCTACTGCTACTTTATATATTCACATCGTTGACCCTGTTGTCCTTGTGTTTACACCTCTGGAATTAATAACACTGCTTCTGCAGTCCTTCAAAATAAACCTTCACTTCAGCCAAACACATCCACCTAGACACAAATACACCACTTATGAACTCCTGAAGGAGAATTCAGTCAAGAAAATGACTACAGTGTTTTGAATACCACTAGGACAACAGTAGTATGTGCATTTACTTATGTGTGTATTTGTAAGAATGAGTTAGAAAAGCAGTTGTCAGGTTTTCAAAGTAAGGCAAATTGACCTCCCATTTAAGACTGCTGCATGCACAAATATGCATGATACACTAAGCATACTTCAGCTCCTGGCTGAAGTTTGAACATTAGAATTTTGTGATACTGACAAGTTGTTGTTGTTATGTTGCTTTTGTAACACAGAAAATAATTTAAACATTTTAGAGTTGAAATGTTCATGAAATTGCAGTATTTCAAACTTAATCTTGCAAACTGAAAAGTGCTGTGCAGCTCTTATGTGGATTTACCATTAGGCAACCTGAGTATATTCACCCTACAGCAGGTGTGAACCTTTACAACAAGAAGAGCTTAAAATACTATGCTCAACACAGACAAGAAGCTCTGTGTGCCCGGAGGCGTGTTGAACTGAACAGGCTTCGATGGAAACACTGGAGATGCTTATTCTCAGTAGGTCTAAGGCTGTTGTGCTCTTTCACTGATCCTGAATTCAAAGACTACATAAATAATATAGATATAAAACATGCAAAATGTTTATGGTGGAGAAAGAAATCTTACCTCCAATTTTAGAAGATGTATACAAAGTAAAAAAAGTCAAAAATAAAAATAGTACATGTGCTGACGTCCTCTATATTATGATTCAGACCCACTCGAGGTGTGAGGAGGTGACATTTTCTGTAGAAATACCATCTCTGCAGGTAATCCAACTGTTTCTCTTATTTTGATCATTTTAAAACGTATTTAAGGCTGAAGCATTTAGACAAAAAAAATACATGGTCTCATCCCTTTTTCATGCCTCCTTTATATGTCTTTGCATTTTATTGATTTATTTATTTGTTTGTTTGTTTGTTTGTTTGTTTATTTTGCAATAAACATAAATAACTTGAATTTGGAAAACAGGGAATCTGATATTTAAAAATGTGAACTGAGGCATGTTTGTTCACATTTTATGGTAACTAAAAACTAAAAAGAAAACGTTTCATATGTTTACAGAAGTTTTTTAGATGTGTTTACAAAAACCAACTGAGTTTCTAGATTTTTTTTAAGTACCTTTCAAAGTGCTATGAATCGTACTTATTATTTCAAATAGCGCAAACAGCCAATGACAGGTGACTCATCACAAATTTTATTCCACTGTTACTAATTCCCAATGTCATGATCACAGTCCTAGGGAGCGCAGCAGGTATTGCAACAGTTTTGAGTAGCAGGCATCAAGTGTTTGCACCCCCAAAATCATTAAAAAAATACATCAATAACAACAAACTACCTAAATCCACTAACTGGTAGTAACTGGTGACTTTTCCAGTGTCAAACTATATTAGCAGCCTCAATAATTCAAGTTTCAAAAAGTCAAACAACAACATCCCATACAGGTGATTCAGGGGATTGTCCACATGTTACACACACAAACAGCACACCTTTATTTCAACTCAGAGTGTTTAAGTATCCTTTGAGGGGGACAAATAATATTAAAAAGCATGGCTGCCACACACTTCAATCTTTAAACAGAGTCAAAGCTCTGTTCATCTGTTTCAGCACCAATAAAAGATCCTTTTATACAGGTATAAAATGCCTCATAAAGACTCAAAGACCCGGAAAATGCGGGAAACAGTCACAGTCTATCATGGACAGCTCCTGCAACTTCTACTAATGTTGAGCTATTGAGCTTTTCATTGGATTATTGAATTACATTGCAGAGAACAAGGTCTTTAAACTCTCCTCATTAGTGTAATACGGCAGTAATTCTTTTGATAGGGCATTTTATTAATAAAGAAAGAAGAAAAAGTACTGAGAAATTCCAGTGTCTTTCTTTATTTACTCCCTTTATGTGTATAAGAATGCTTAAAAAGTTGAAAAAAAGTTGAATTTAATGATTAAGACCCTTAAGAATCTCCTCTCTTCAGGCTCCTCCTCCCTTGTTTTATCCTAATACCTCCACTTCACTGCATAAATGTATCATTACAGTATCATTATGCCTACAGTATCCCCCAGCTTCCATTAACAAGGACTTAGGTACCATGTTATGTGGCTTACACAGACCCATTATATTATTAAGTCATTATGAACCGGGAGAAGGAGAAAATAATACCCTTAATGGGGGCTACACTGGGAACTACTTAAATTTATGCTCCCCAACCTGCCTTCTTTCATGCCCATTTGTCTGTCTGCCAGTAGACCTGAGCGTATGCTGTGTCATGTTACGCATAACGCTGTCACATGATCTTACCCTAAACACAAGATCAAAAGTCAATGCTATTTATTTATTTATTTAACATCACAAATGTTTTCTTGACAACAATCGACTCACCCCAGATGTAGGATACGCTGTCCAGCCCAGTTCTGCCGTGGCCACCCGAGTGTCCATCAACGTCTCTGCAGCAAACAATAGAAAAATGACAAAAGAAAAAAACAGAAGTTAGCATCAAAAATCTATTTTTAGCATCCCTCCGCCAGGATGACTTGCATTCAAGGCCCAGTGATCACTTGACACTATCATCTATGAACAGAAAGGAGATGAAACCCCAGCATGATTCATCTGTCTCTGCTTTACTTCTGTTAAAGGAAAGAAACATGGAAACAAATCCGTGGCACATAGCTGCAAGAAACACCTGAGAGTCTCCGTCATGCTGTTAACTGCTGAACTTTGCGTTGTGAACTCCCCGTGAGCCTGTCTGCGATATGCACATCCTGTCTTTGTTTGTGTGCACATGTATACATGTATCTGAATAACATAAAATCCCTTCTGCACAAAAAAAAGGAACAAAAAAAGATGGATATTTTTGTTTTGTTCTTATTTTTATGCACTTGGATAAAAAACACTGTGTGGTTTTGAGCACTGACTCCGGAGAAAACAGCATGAAACATGGAGGGGGAAGTTTTTCTTTCATCCGCAGTCTGGGAATTTTCTGAAATCAAGGAAGTCAAAGGTTCATGATGCTTTCAGTGTCAGCTCTTCTTAGCTCACACTTCTAAAAATATATACATTTCCAATGCATGAGGTATAATATGTGACTGTTTATGACCCTGAAACAGATGATGAATTTCTGCAGAAGGTTTTTGCAATAAACATAGTAGCATATCTGGTCATTTGAAAAGACAGAAACATTAAATAGATTATTGTCAGTGGAATAAAACTGATAAATAAATGTCTCTGTTTATGCAATTGGTTTTTCAGCACTAGTTCAATGATGTTGTGTTTCATTGGTACAAGGAAATCACACAGTCTGCAGAAGAGGAGACAAATGTGGCAGTTATCACAAGGACAATAATGTTATCTATTTCTCTTAGTCTAACTGGTTTATAGATTGAGAACGAGATGTAAAAGGAATATCAGATATCACCTATAACAGACAGTTTACTCTCAACGCTAAATTAGATTAAGTCAAGCCAAAACACGCCCCGATGAGGTGGTTGTTTTCCCAGACAGATAAAATTGAGAGGCAGAAGGGAGACTGGTATGTCAGATAAGCAGCGGAATTTTTTTTCTGAGGAGCTGTGGTGTTTTCGGTTTGGGCAAAATCCACTCCTTTCCCAGCAAACTGTTGGCTACTGCTACCAGCATGTGTTGTTGATAAGCAAGAAATCTCACTCTGATGAAATGCAAAGACACAATCCTGGCCTGTTTGGGGATTTTACGGAGATATTCAAGACCTTTATCTCCTCAGGCAGAAACCTAACTCTTTTGGAATGACAGTGTTTTTTATTATTGCTCAGTTTTTTGATTTGCAGGGAGAAACTGTCCTTAGTCATAAACTTGTTCAACAAGATAATTAAAAGTAGATACAAGCACTCAGAGAAATGTATAGAAAAGCTGAACACACGGACTGCACATGTACCAGCCAACACAGAGAGCAATTTTCTGCGTACACCTACAGTGACAGCCTTGTTCACACTCGGCTTCCATCAGAGTATTTCAATTTCCTTAAGATCAGCCTTGCCCTGTCTAGTTTCCACAGTCAGCCAGCTTCAGCCTGCCTGCCTCCTTGTAAGACTCGCTGTCAGCTGGTGAGATAGGAGAAAGAAACAGCTCGCAGCGCCAGTGAGCATTGTGGGGAACGCCAACCCCTTTCTCAGGGGAAATCACAAAAGCTTTAGTCAAATCACACGGGCACTTGGTAGGCCGTTTTTTCCATTTCCTTTAAAACAGAAAGGACAGGGGGGAGGAAGAAGTAAAAGACAATGTGGGTGGGGGGACAAAAGAGGTCAAAGGCCCACAGGAAGGGAGGATGAGCTATGTCATGTGACCTAATGTGTACCATTAGCAGAATATGAAAGTAGCACATAAGTAAATGGAGGATAGTAAGTGTCAATTAGCAGGGAGGTGGGGCTCATCGGGTGGGACTCCACAGCTCCCACACCTGTTCACTGACTATGGGGATTTGGAAAATGTCCCTTGTGCACCTGTGTTAGCTTCCATTCAGATGTGGAGCCTTTCTTTTCTGTATTTTTAACATATTTCCTGTCATGAAGGGGGCATGATTGCTTTAAAACAGCATCCACCTGAATATAAATTTTATTCCTAATATATTTTTTAAAACTAATGTTTCCTTTTTAATTGATCTTTTAAACAACCAGCTCTTATCAAAGCCCAAACTGATCTTTTTAGACCCAAATATAGCACAGTACATCTGTACAATGATGCTCAGGCTGACCAGCCAATATCTCAGCCTGTGTTAATATTACATTGTATCTTTTTTTTCCTATAATTTATTCAAAATACAGTTATAAAATGTCATTTTTTCAGGAGTCAAGATTTCATTTGGACTTGATTAACATAACATCACCCTCTATGGACATTTGTTGAAAAGTAAATCCAAATTATAAGTTGATTTGCATTTGAGGAAGTTACTGAAACTAAATACTTAAAGATGCCATGCTAACAAAACAAGAGTTAAAGTAGCACAAAATGGAATCTGATAGCATGAAACACAAACACAAATTTAACTAAATCAACAACAACAAAAACAAGTTCTTAAAACAAAAATGAGGAAAATTTTTACATTTCAAGGTAAATGAGGTAGATGAAATGAGAACTGTTGCAATAATAATAGAGATACTGTGCAATTGTAAAATAAAGGAAGCAATAGAGGACTCTGTAGAGACACAGTCAGCCTATCCTTTAGTGAGAACTGTGAGTGGGATTAGAGAGTGGGTTTTGACATTTGTCAACAGTATCAAGCTTCATGCTTCAAGGCTGAAATGTTTATTGTTGCTTGGCAACCCAATCAACTGCTCCTGAATTTGATTCTTGAATATAAAACTTGTTTCATATTGTCAAGGCCACCCCAGATGACTTTTGGGAGTAGTTTGGGGAGTTTTAGATTCAATTTGTAAAACTATCACATTATCGTATAATATGATCCGAACACTCACTGAGGTCTCTAAACAAATTTCTTCTTTGTGCACAAGGACAGAGGACAAATCTGGAACAAAGAAGTCCAGAACTCCTAAAAACCCTTTAAATCATTTTTTTCATCTGAACACAGTTTCTCTCTTATTTCAAATTAATTTGGAGAACAAGGTAAAACAACACCTATAGATTTACTCCCTTGTGTAGTAGTGAGTGCACACAGGTTATTTGCTAGTTCAGTCTGTGTGAAAATGATCAACATAGAGATCCCAGTGTCTGTGTATAAGGCTCGTAAATCTACTGGGAAAACAATAGCACATAGGATGTCAGGTTTCCAGCTGGCTGTGACTACATCAAGGAATATTATTTACCCTACATCGTTCAAAGGATGTGGGATGTTCTGCAGTGAAGGGCTCAAGCCATCTGATCCACACAACAAGTACACAGAACTGAGAAGTCCCAGAGCCGAGCCACAACCAATACCCAGACAGGAGCTGAACCCAAGAGAGTGCTGCTCCTTCTTATTAGCAGCAAGTGATCGATCGATACCAAATGGTGGGCTGTTTCCACAGATGGGGGGGAGAGATAGAGAATGAGGGAAAGAAATGAAAGAGGGAGAGAGACTGCATTAAACATTGATGGGGTCCTGCGTTATAGATCGATAAGGCACTGGCTTCCTTCACGCAATTACACGTCAGCAAGCAGTCGCATGATACATCACAGAGACACGCATTATTGCATATTACAAGCACCCGTCCAAAGAATGTTTCCTCAAAGGGAGTTTAGTGAGAATAGAATGGCAGCAATGGATCGTCCAATTCATCTATACCTATGCAGCCTAAAAGTAGGAGCTTAATCTCTAAGGATAAGTCACAATGGTGACATGACATGTCTCTACAATTTCTGTCTCTGTTTCTAAAAGACTGTAGAGTTGCCGATCGATAGAGCATGTGCTGAGGCCTCTTTTCAAAGCTTCCAGTCTCCTTAATTAATACATCACACAGTTGTCAAAAGATTTCCATTCCCCTATTCCATCATATCCATCTGTCTATCCATAAACCTCCATCCTGTTTGTCATGCCGTTCAAGGTTGCTGATACAAATTGTGGCTCAATGAGACAATCATTTGCAGATGCTGAATGCTACTCAGGCTCCGAAGGCCTTTTCTTTATGATTGTAGCAACAAAATGGAAAGATCTGAGGCCCTTAGATAACGTCATTTAAGTGGGGGTTTATCTCTTCATGGGGATGGAATCAGGATGGTAGAGAGAAAAAAATATGACAGACAGAGCAGAAGATGAAGATGAGAAACCCACAGGAGAAATCAGCAGGTCTGAAATGAGCACTTAACAATGATGAAACCCCACAGTGGCCTGCTGAGCCAGGAATCCTAATATGGGTCTGAAAACGAAGCGACAAACAAACAGGAGAGAAGTATGTAGCATCCTCCAAATTAATCAGCCGTCCACTCAGGGGATTTATGAATATGAATTTCTTGTTTTTTAAAAAAGAGTGAAGTTTTTTTTTTTCTGACCAAATCACAGAGGTTTCAAAGCTACTGCATTACAAAAACTACAAAAGTATAGGGTCTTTACAATGAACTACGCACTGACACAGCGGAGAACAAACAAGATTGTGAAAATGTCAAACACATGCAGGAATTCAGAACTAACCTGCTATCAGATCAGTTATTGAATGATGATCAAACATGTTATGAAAAGAGCTTGAAATTTATGGATGGACCCTACAAGCAGCCAAAGAGCTAAATCATTTCTTAAGACTGCTTCCCAAACATTTCTGACATTGATACAGTGAAATACTTTGCGCTGGCGGAGAAGCCAGAATCCCCAACAAAACAGTTGAAAGCTTGATGCACACAGCCATTTCTACAAGTTTGTTTGGTCCTTTTTTTTTGTTTGGTTTTTATACAACAAACTCTATATGCTACAAGTCATGAGTTATACAATTTCAAATTTGTACCAACCTACCTCTAACATACACCTCAGTTAGTCTACATGCTGAAAATGCCCTTGACTAAAATTTTAGATTTGTCTGGCATCGCCCTTGCATACACAGCAATACACACTTTTTTTTACCTTTAAACTGTATACTGGTTAGTTTATTCAAAAAAATAAAACAGTGAAAACAACAAATCTGATACAAAACGATCAGCACACAAAGGTAAATTAAGGTCCCTTTTTTCATCCTGATTTAAAAAATGGCCAGTAAGCTTACAACAGCACATAAACGTGGCACTTTGCACTGCACATGAATGAATTTTATCCTCCAACAGGATGGACAGAAAGTTTGCTAACATTAAATGACATGTTGGATCAGAAAGGAGGATCTGGTTGCGGTCAACATACAATATTCACACCACAACGCTTCTTTGTAACAAACAAAAATATAAAGAGGCAGTTTCTGATCGAGCCACCATGTTTAACAAAGAAAACAATCCTCACAAACATGGATGTGAGCGTGTTCTAATCTGCACCGCACTAAAAAGCAGTGTCAGTTTGACTGAATGGGTTTTCGCTTTAAACAGAAAAGACAGTGCAGTCAACAGGAATACATCAAAAGAAATGTGTTATTTCAACATCTCCCTTAAGACACACATGACAATGTGTCTGATTTGAAAATTGGATAGAAAATAATCTACCATCCTCTGAGACATTAGCTCAGAGTGGTGACGAGCGAGCCTCACTGAGCCGCAGACAGGACGATTAAGTGAGAGAGGGTTACAAATTACAGACTGCACACACAGATGCATTAACAGTGTTCAGGGCAAGGAGCTGCAGAGTGAAAATAACATTTTCAGCATGAAAGCAGAACAGGTTGAGACAAAACTAAAAGCCATGAGAGATGAGAGAAGATGGAGAGGGGCAACAAATGGAAACGTGAGAGCAGCGGCAGATGTTGGAGAAAATGCTTTGTAAGGACAATTAATATACATAAAGTCTCCGCAGAACCTGATGAAATTATTTTATAATCAGAGCAAGGTGACATTCTCTTGGCCTCACACATCTGGGCTGCCACGTCACATACGATTTAAGATTCAACCATGCAGCGCTTGGGGAGCAGACGGAGGCTTTTTCCTCACGATTAGCAGTTTTATAATCGAGTTGAAGTAGAAGGAGAAGAGAAGGAGAAGAGTACAACATCCCCCACCACACACACACACATACACCTACACACATACACACAAAAACAGCCAGGTGGGTTGTCAATGAACATCCAGAGGCTATGTAGCAAACATCTAATCTTCATGGTCAGTTTGTCTTCCAACTACAGGCATAATGCAGAGACAGCACATTTTTTATACACATGGCCTAACTGGACATTTATCCCTCCATCCTTCACCATCGTTTTTTATCTGTTTCTCTTCTATTTCTCCTTTTCTCTGCCTTGGTCAAGGGAGAGAGGTTAGGCACATCATTTGCATTCATTAACATTACATTAGCAGACAGAGTGATCTTTAGAAACCAGGCTGCAGGAGAGTGTCATCTTTAATTCATCATAACCCCACCACCCACTCATCCACCCACTTTCTCTTTACCTTCTCTTTATTTGCCTTTCTTCCTCTCTGTCCATCCATCTTCTTTATGCCTTACTCTCTTCTTCCCCCTGATCCAAGGCATCGTTCCTTTTTTTTTTTACATGTTTTTTTACTCCTCATTTAACATTGGCTTTCATCATCTTTACTCTACACATGTCTACTTATAGTTCTTCACCTGTCACAGCTTTGGCCTTCTGCTAATGACATAGTGCAGGAAGTTAACACCCCCCTTTTTTATAGTTGCAAATTGTTTTTGTGTCTGTTTATTTCTTTTTAAGACGTTACATGACTGAATTACACATCAGTTTACTGAAAACACTATAAAACTTATAGGCATTTGTTTTGGAACAACGATGCAGGACCGAATATACATACAAGGCTCTCTGCAAACATCTTCAGTCTTTGCTAACAAACAAGAAAGTGTTGATGCAAAGCTCTGAAATATGTTTACAGCATGTGCAAAAGACTACTTGAGTAACTATATTCTGAGGGATTAGATATGTAAGTGATGCCGTGTGCGTATGCACCTTGATCGAATGTAAAGACAATGAACAGTAAGTACAGTTGTGTGTATTATCTTGACTCAATGAAAAAAAGTGCTGGCTAAAGCCAATAAAAGCTTTTATACTTCTACCCCATTACCAGAAGCAGATGGTAGATGCAAAGCATGATTTCACCCCATTTTATTGGCCACTTTAATTTAATATTAATAAAGTTTAGAATAACAGTAAATGGCTTCCAGCAATTTCATTCCACATAAAATAAGCAGGCAGTAAAAAGATGTAAAAGCAAAGATGTGTAATAGCCACGGCATTATATTCATTTAATATGGCTAGGAAACATTTTTAGAATAAATAATAGTTTTAAATAGTCATTTATTCCCTTTGCTCCAGACAAATAATGTGGATTAATGAAATCTTTTCATAAATATTTCTGTTACAATGACATTTAGGGTTTCACCTATTATTTTAGTAGTCCAAAATCTAACATTAATACTGCTTTTTTCACTTAATTACTGTTGATGGTAAGGATAATGATTGTTTAAACAAGAAATAAACTTTGCATGACAGGTTTTTAAGTGCCATAAGAAAAAAGAAAGAAAAAAAAAATCTGATTTTGTTTTAGTTTGAGTAGCAAGGACTAAGAAAAGAATCATGTTGAAGCAACTCTTCCCTCCAACAAACTCATTACTGCTGATGTTACCGCAGCCTGCCTGTCTGCTGTTAAGAAACCTTCTAAAGTATAGTGATAATAACTCTTATCGGGCTCCTCACCTTACAAAACAGGATTTAGACAGAGGCAGACAAGAACCCACTGGTTCACTGGCTGTTGAACAAGGCTTTGGCTGATTTCCCAGTCTTTCAACCACACCCAATCATTGTCATTTATTCAGATCGGACGTCCTGCTTTTTTTTTTTGTCTTCTTTTGTTTCCAATTGGACCTTCAGAAGTAAGATTCATCATAAAGTAAACAGAGGAATTCCACCATCAAACTCTCCAAATATAGAAGCTGACAGGAACCATCCGATCCAAGGACTATCACTTTGCAGTACAGTACAGCCACTCTAAAGGTGCATTCACACCGGCCCAACCATCAACTTCATAAGCGGCAAGTTTATATGTAAAGTCTATGGTGGACGGGCGTCAGACAGACGTCAACAGCTCTGCGTCGCTTTGTGAGCATTATGAGCGGCAACTTTTCAAGCTTTTCTAGCGTTTCAGGCGTTGACGCTTGAAAAGCTTGAAAAGCTAGAAAAGGTCAAAGTTCAGCTAGCTGAACTTTTGACGCTCTTAACGCTCTTGAAGCGGCATGTCAACCAATCAGAGCGTCTCATCGTAGTGACGTAAGACGTCACAGCACGTAGCCGGAAAGAAGCGGGATCAGCCAAAATGGAAGATAAATGAACCTCATCCAAACGTAGCTCCTGGAGCAAATGGTTAAACTCACCAAACTCAGAACGCATTTGAAGAATGGGGTGTATCCACAAACGGCGCTGATGCACCCGACGTCGACGTTGTCTAGATCTATGAAGTAAATAAATCCAAGCCACTGTCTCAATATGATCCGCCATAGCTCCGAACATCCGATAACAAAGGAAGCCCCGCCTTCACGCTCTTTTTCGGTCAGGTTTTACGAGCTTTAACGCCTATGCGCTCTGACTGGCAGGCGTTATGAGCTTCAACTTCAAACGTCAAATTTGGAGCGTTTTCAGTGTTACTTGACGTTGACAAAGTGGCCGGTGTGAATGCACCATAAGAGTATTCTCTCTTGATTCCCAAACAGGGAGAAGGAAAATTCCTCTATTAGGACCAAACGCCATGTTTGTGTTGGGGAGCTAAAGAAAATGGCACTGTAATAAAATCCTTTGTCCTGGAAAGAATGGCTTTACAAAAAACCTACACATTATCACTGGGTAGGGTGTTATACTGTATGTGTGTGTATACAGACAGACAGACAGACAGACAGACAGACAGAATACTGTGCCAGTAGACTGTAGGACTGTGAGACTGACATTTAACAATAAAAGCTAAAGCTATTAGACCATTCAGAAAGCAGCAATACAATATTTTATAACATTCTATTTTATCACATTTTGTAAACAAATGCTGAACGTACATGTTATGTCTGTCTGTTCAATCCATCAACTTAAAAAAGAACAATGTCTTTAATTTGTTGGACTGAACATTTAATTAGAAAGTTATAATATGAGTATGTAAAAGGAAAAAAAAAGAATTAAAATAATTCAAAACAGTAATTTGATGATTCTTAAGATGGACTTCGCTGGTTGCATTTTCTAGCAATATAGGAGTAATATGAAATATACAGCGCAGACTGCCCTTTACTGTCACCCACTTGAACTGAGATAACCATCTTGTAATATGTGGATCCAATATGGAGGACAAAGAAATTAAGAGATAAAGAAAAAGAGACCAGATAGCGAGACTCAAGCTAGATTGAACGAGGGGATAAAAGAAAGTGGTTGTAGTTCAAACAAAAAAGAGATTCTGAATCCGATATGGACAAGAGTAGAGACACTGTGAGTGCATCACGCAGAAGCATTCAGTGTTATCTTCTTTCGATATGGACTTGACTTCAGTGAAACAAATGAGTCACCTCATTTCTGAGAAACGACCCGATTTCAGCCTACAATCACTTCCTAAAATTTTGTCCCTAAAAATTAGAACAATCTGATAATCCAATAACCCCGAAGAAAACACAGATAAAGAAAATCATAAAGTCTCTAATTTAATCCCTGAAAAGAGTAGCTTAAGACCTCTTGCCTCTGTGGCTGCCAGCTCTACTATGCCAAGAATAGAGCAATGTACTATGGAAAAGTAATAACTAAGCATGTATTTTAAAAAGGGAGAGGCACAAACAAACCAGGTATCCAATTTCATTAAATGCTGTTGTTAACCATGTTTGGATGCACCACAAAATTGACTCCCGAATAATCCCCTTTTAGTTCAGCAGGGTAAACAGACAAAAAAACACAAGAAAGAGTCAGATAGAGTTAGAACCTTGAGGGTTTAGCGCTGTTCTCTCCCTCCATCTCATTTCAGGTAGTAAAAGAATGACCTTCAATCACCTTGAACCCACTGGAGCAGAATTTCAATAAAAGACAAATTATCACCCATACCCATGGGGCTTAGGAAAAGCACTAAGGCTGAATTGACTGCAGATATAAGTCGATTTAACAGTCATATGGAGGTGTGAGTGACTCAATCAGATGCCATACTTCGGTTTCACAGTAAGAGCTGGTCTCAGCGGTAAGTGGCAGTTACTGTACCCTGTCGGGAGAAGATGCCACTGGGATGGATCACTGATTGTTTTCCAAGCATGCACCAAGCCAGATATGCCAGTTTGTGATCAAGGAAGTGTTATTCAATTTGACTGTGTTCTCCCTTGACCCTCACGGTGAGATTCGGGTAATGGATGCCTAAGTTTGATATTCCCCCGCTGTGTGCTCTCCACCATGGGGACAGTGCTGCCTAAGTCAGTGTGAATGAGCGAAGACACGCGGTGAGATCTCGCTCTGTTAAGCACTAGTAAGGTTCTCTTTAGGGATCTCGTTAGTGCAGCTCCTGCACACAAAACAGTCTTGCCAACAATGCATGTACAAGAAATACATCCAAACAGCCAAACCATTGGCAATGGCGACCACAGTCATTCACAGGTTGATATCACTCCTCATTGCCTCCGAGCAAACACAATGCTTTTCATTAAAACCAAACACTAAATCCACTTTCCTGCAGCACATGCTCAGATGCCTGTGGAACTTTATACATTTTTGGCAATGGGCTTTATTTTTCCTCAAGGGCTTTGCTGGAGTCTGTCAGGGAATAGGAGATAGAAAACAGTCCGGAGGCTAAAAGAAAAAGTTTCAGCAGAGGATTTTGACCTTACAGGATGAGTCTAACATATCTGGATGATATTCTCCAATAGGAATCTATAAAAAGAGAGGTGAGGGTAAAGAGGTGAGAAACAGACAGGTGCTTTTTGGCTTTAGGGAGGACGAGCGAGAGACCTTTTTAAGTATATTTCTCTGGAAATCTCATATGAAAACATAACATGGTTCATGCCCTCTCTTTGTTTTCGTTTTCTGTTAAGGATGACTGTAAAAGCAAAAAAATAAATAAAAGGATAGTAAAACGCTTATTTTTTAGCATCGATAAACTATTTGTGTTTTGGTGTTTGTGCTCCTGTTTTTGATGCTGCCGTTTTTTTTAAGTTTGCCATCCACCTGCCCCTGTTTTTTTTTTTCCCCAATCCGTTTCTAAGTTTCTTTATTTCCTTTTGAAACCGTTTTTGTCAGGCTGCTCTGAATGCTACAAGCCACAGTTCAGTGCAACACTTGGCTCATCTGGGAGGCCAAATGTCATTTTTTACACACTAGATTCAGTCTGTTTTGCCACAGGGGAATGTGTGTGGGTAATTTTCATTTTGAACTCTACACACAAACCCGTACACACTAATATCTTTTGGCATCCAGAATGTTTTAGTGCTTGAGCTTTGGCCCATAACACAACCCAAATGTCACAGCTGTCCAGATGCACAAGCAGGGAATGCAAACATCAGCCATCCTTGTTCACTCAGCTCCGTCTCTGCCGAAATCCACTGCCATCTTTTAGACAACACCCATTAACACCACACATATTTTTTTCTCTTCGTTTTAATCCAGTCATTTTGGATACTCAAAGCTGTCTGTGGATTGCTACTGTAATGGAGGCAACATGAGAGGATCAAAGGGCGAGCTTCTTGATGCAGTAAGACAGCCTGTGGTTACCCTCTCTGTTAAAGATCTTCCTTCCAGAGGAAAGAAAAGAGCTTCCAGGCAGCCCTTTTGCTCTGCTCTTGCCAGATGAAGCTTTTCTCTTTTTTTATACTGGTGTGATGGGAGCTGTGCTCCAAGAGTCAAAGTGTGACTCTTGCTACAACAGTTGCAGCAAAAGAACCAAGACGCCTCGTTAAATGTGTAGTGCCACAAACTCACTTCAAGCTGTTCTCTTACTTCACATGGAAAAAAAAAAAAAATGTCGGAAGAAAATGCTTGCATGCTGCTCACTTTGCTCTCTTAGAAGCAGACTTTCCCTACACGTGCACAAATAACACAAGACCAGAGCTGTATGTGCTACTTCATCATAATAAATTGTTTGACCATATGATAAGAGAGAATAGATCCAATGTTTAGATATGTGATAGTCTTGATTGTATATGTTTTTGAGGAATTTTACAAACTCAAAATCTACTTTATCCAAAATTAAATAAATGTTTTAATGAAATAAGTAAATTCAGTTATGAGTTGGGACAAATAATTTGCTGTTTGCCAATATTTGCTGTATTGCAATACATCTACAAATTCAACATTGATCAATCTGAGTAAAATCCATTATTTGATTTTTGTTCTGAAACCTTGAGTAAATTGTACACTGACATTTCAAAATAAAGCTTCTTACATAGCAAAAGCACAGGAATCATGGGAAGCAATGATGACTGCAGGTGTTTCAGTCTTCGATGTAACAGACCTCAACTGAGTTGGAGAAAGCAAACGGGGGCTGACAGACATAAAAAGGCCTAAAGATTTGATCTCAAATGTGAAACAGAGCAGAAAGGCCTTGTATCATCCCTGAAGAAATAAAAACTCAACCCAATGGACACACTCACTCTTTTTGTCCTTGCTTTTACACTCACAAGTTTATATACATTCAATCATTGTTCTGCCAGCAATGATAATGATTGACCTTATTTTTTCTTCAATGTGGATTATAAACAGTTTTGAAAAAAAAAACCTAATGCAGCAATAAAACCACTGACATCCATACAAATGTGTGGCTCATGAATTTCTTCTATAGTCAAGCTGGCTTAAGCTTCTTAGTCCACAGCAAACATAACCCTCTTTACAAGTGAAGTTTCTTATGCCTAAACTAACTAAACAGCTAAGATCCTCATTAAAAAGATGAAAAAAATAATGAAATATATTAGGAAAATGATACATGATAAGACAAACATTTAATTGAACAGTTTAATTGTAGTACCTGGAATCTCCACTAGAAGGCAGACACCAAGTATAAAATGAATTACATCAGGTTTATAGGATTTGCCACAACAGATTCTTTCAGGAAAGTACTAATAATATGTAAGAGGTAGAAGTCATAGAAATAGATTTATAGAATGTAATCGGAATTGTAGGTTTAATTAGCAAAATATATTTTCTTTCATTTCTACTTTGTTTTTTTTAGATGTGCCAAAAACATCTGTTGATTTTATCTTGCTTTGTTCCGTATTAAATAAACATTGTTGATTTAATAAAGCAGACATTAGAAGAATGCGTCTGCTAAAGTAAAATAAAGCTTTTATGTGTTTTTACAGAACTTTTTTTTTTTTTTACAAAGACATCTAAAATCACTCCAAATGTTTTGACGAAATTGAAAGCACGGCCAGGAATTTTCAAAAAAGTGAGTGCCATAATACCTGTGAGGTGAATGAAAAGCAAAACACAAACTATCCTTGATCATTAGCTTCGTACCTAGTGGAAAATCTATGAATATGATAAAACAGCAAATACTTTCAATGATGGAGGCAAGAACAAAGATGTTTCACTTTGCTTGATTTTGAAAGGCAATTTTCTAAATGTTTGCCAGTACACGTTTTAGAAAATACTTTTGCCAAGGTTTAAATGTATGCTGAGCAAATATGACTACCATTTCATAAAGTGTTTGTTATCTGCGGTTGCAGAGTTATTAATGTAGATGGATGTTGGAAAGACTCCTAGAGAGTTTTCACACTCCAGTACACCCGTTTCCCCCATTCCCAGGGGTGATTTTAGCCTCTGTGTCCCCTGACAGCTCACTCCACATAATGATGCTGGTAGATCAAAACAAATACAGGTAAAGAACACGGGTAAAACAAACAGTGACAACTCAAAGCTGGAAAAAAGATGGGGGTGGATTTAAATGCTTGAAATGGGAAGGCTGCTACAGCTGTGAAGGCTGTGGGTACCGGAGATGAAGCTGGAGTTACATCACTGCTTTATTTCGCGTCTGTGCTTTCCCATCATGTTCTTTTATTTCTTTCAATAGTTTTTTTTTTTTATGTTCTTGTACAAAGATGTAGTTGGTCTTGGCCTCTGTAAAGAACAGCTAAAGGTGATGCACTCGTTGTCTCTCGTTTTCTTTATCCCTTGTTTCATTTCTGTCTCTTGCTTCCGTCTCTGTGCCTCTCACCATAACGCTCCCCAGGTGTGCTGGTCGCTGGGACTAAATGATGAGCAGAGCCACAGTGTCTGCTGTCTCTAATGGGGACATTATGCAGGAAGACGGGAGAAGTGCACACACCAGACTCATAAATCACACACTCCTGTAGAGAGGCTCGCTGCAAGACATCAGCGCTCCACTAACCCTGCCATACACACGTATACCATATAAACTGGAAAAACTAAATAAAAAAAACTACAGTATACAAACAAATATTGACTTAACACACTTAAACACACAAGTACAGATTAGAACACATAAAAACAACCAAATATGCGCTTGAGCTACAACTACACACTCGATTTGCCTGACCTGCCGTTAACTTTTGTCTTTTGATACTGAGACACAATTCACCTACATCTGTCCCGTGACAGCCCCCCCCCATTGGACAGTTTGCCACAGCAGAGCTTGTGTCAATGTGACTGAAGTTTGACAGAGCAGTTTAAGCATTATTAGTCCTCCCTGACACAGTCCAGCACACACGCAGGCCTGCCGGTGGCCTAGGTGAGGTAAACAAAGGCCCCATTTAGCATATTAGCCATCAGTCAACATGACAGGCAAAAGAGATAAAGAAATCCACTCCCACTGTGAGTGGGAAAACATGCACACATGCACCCAGTCTGCTCTGTCTCACAAGGATGAAGACATTTCAGCAGGTGTGTGCACAGGCAACCAACATTTTTACACCCACGTTCACAGCCACACGCCAAATAAACAAACAACATGGATAAATGATGAACGAAGCAGTTTCATGGAGAAATCGCACCATGAAATGTCTTGCATAGCAGACTGGATGTCATGCTCCTGCTCTATCTCAATTTCTACTTCATGTCTAGTGAGAAAATCGTGAAAAGACCACAAAACTGTCCAATTGCCCCATTTATTGTTGCTCCAAAACATAACAGTACTGGTTTCCTATAAATGCATTACCTTGACTTGGAAAAATTCAAGACTTCTAACTGATAATTTGTAGCCCTCGTGTAATTAAAATGTTATATAAGGGATTAGGGAGGAAACATGATATTGAAATGCTAAAAAAAATTAGTCCTCAATTAAAATACAAATATTTAAAGGTTTCTAAAGATTGGAACTGGCAACAGACAAAAAAAAGAAAAAAACCTGTCAACCTCTACAAATAATCTTTACAGGAATTAGTGCAAACTGACATTGCTGATCTCTTAACAACGTGCTGCCAATAGACAGCGGGACATGATGTGGTAACAGAGGCTTAGAGAACAGAACTATTTGGACTAGACACAGACAGCTGGGACAGTGTTAGGGAGACTGGTTTAAATGCCCTTTCCTCAGGAAGCCATGTGCTTTAGCTGACTCAGTCAAATGTAGGCAAGCAAAACTGGAATTCTTAAAAAAAAAAAAAAACACCAAGATATATAAAACAAATGCTTAATATGACAAATTTTGACAAGCTTCAGAATCTTTTTTGTTGCATTGTGCTTTTGCTTGTGACACAACTAAGAATGATGAAAAACAACGAAAAATCATTTAAAACGGTTCACAAAAAAAAAACAAGAAAGAAAGAAAGAGACAGGCTGACAAAGCGTTTGATAAGGCAGATGAAAGGGAGACAGCATTCATAATCTATCTGCAATATTTATACGGCCCGCTGATATTTGTCTTACGTCTTTTAAATGGCACGAAGCAACCTTTATCCTGTGAGATTCCTCCCTGAAGATAATGGATTGTGAAGACAAAACCTCCTCCTCAAACATCGTCATCTGCCCCTTCCTCACTTGCTATCATCAACAGACGCAAACATCCACACACTTCACATACACACACGCACGCACACACACCTTTGTCAACACTCCCTGAGGCAGTGGTGTTAATTCCTCTCAGCCTATTCTCAGTCACACATGGCTGTGGAGGCAGTCGCCAGCAGAGCCTCACTGCTGGATTAACCTTTGCTCTCGCCACAGATCTGTTTTTCTGTGGGACCGGCAGTAAGATGGGGCCATGCCTGGCAGATAGTAGCTCATTGTCAGAACACTGTCAGCACTGGGCCCAGCATTAGTGGCTTTTGAAGAAAGGGGCTGTTGACATGGGCAGAGCGCCAGGCAAGAGGAAAAACAGGCCTACTGCCCCACACAGCTCTGAACCTGACCTCTCCCCTCAGGATGTGAGGAAAGGGTGGAGGATTTTGAGAGTGCATTTGTGTGAACGGCCATGTGAAAACGCGTTTGTGTGCAGGACACTCTGGCTTAAAATATTATGAGGAAGTGTGTAATTTTGTTGATGGTAAATCCCTAAGTCAGAAAAAAAAGACATTCTCACATTCTTTTGACTTTCCTTTCATGACTTTCTTACTAGTGTACCGTGTCCAATCCTGTTTTCTCTATTCTCCCCTGTGGTCTGTGTTACATTTACCAGATGAAAAGGTCATATTTCATAGTGAATGTAATGAGCATGTTCTGCAGGAATACAGCCACTGGCACTCAAGCAGTTTAAAGAAAATCAAGCACTAAAAATGTGAAAGCCTCAATAACAACTGAAACTTGACTTGGACTAAAAATGTTATTTTTACTTTGAACATAATTGCATGAATAAATAAGTACATGAAAACCAAAAGGGTTTCCACAGAGGCTTCGTTGGGATTTGTGGCTAAAATGATGCATTTGACCCTCATGTGGAGCATTAGAGCAAAATAGTAACCAAATCATAAGACTTCAAGTATTCTTTGCAGTATTAATCAATGTAAATGCCTTTTACTATAATCAATAGAATGCACTTAGAAGACTCTCCTACTAGTCAGCATCCTTACAGCACTCATTCAAATCAAGAAGATCACTTATAACTCATAAATGAAACAGAAACAATTGAATTAGATACTCAAACACATACTACAAATAGTGCTGAGATTGAGGCCAGGGACACGGTTGCATAGGGGTATCTAAATGTGTTTATGTCAGGCCAGGGCAAAAGAAAAGTGGTATTCAACTAATAAAGACAAGCTTAGATGCAAGTTTTCAGAAAAGCTCACAGTCTTCGGAGATGATGCTTTCTACAGGTCAAATGTTGATTGGTTAAAAGTTAGCTTGAGCAGGAGCGAGACCAATAGGTCAATTAAATTAAATTAATTGAACTAAGGATGACGTCTTAAAAAACAATAAAGAAGAATGGTTGGTAGACAAATGACTACTGCCTGATACTTCAGAGTCATGTTGATGTTTCTCAATTATTATTGTTATTATTATTTTATTTTACAAAGCAGAGGAAAGTTAAAAGGCCACTGGGAGCAACAACATAAGCCAGAGCTGCCCACACCTCAGACAGATTTTTCTTGGTCTGTTTCCATGCTTTACATAGACATTTGTTTGCAAAACACCAATGCAAAGCAGATGCAGAAGCCACTTGCAGCCCTATGCACGTGAGTGAGAAACAATGAGATGAAAAATGTACAAATCCAAGATGAGAGAGCTACTGAATTATTTAGCGTCAATCTTTGTGAAATCAATAAACGTCAACACTAACTTGCAAGACTTTGTTTGCATATGTGATCCACACAGAAATAAAATAGCTTTTAATGAAAGATTTCCCATCAAATGTGCATGCAGAAGACATGACATCACTCACGGAAGTCACGGACTGTACTAATTAGGAAAATGTGTACTGACGTAACCATCAATTTCAGAGTTATTTTCTTAAACTCTAACCCTCTGTTGGAACAGGACTTGTTTCTGTAACTATTCCTTCCTTTTCCTAGGACAGAAGCCAAGTTCATTACAAATATTCTATCTGTCAACCCCTCCATTGTCTACTTATCTATAGTCAGGTCATGCAGGTAACAGATTTATGAGGGAAACCCAGACATATCTCCCTCTTCAACTCCTTTTAGGACATCTCAAGGCATTCCCAGGCTAGACAGGATATATAATCCCTCAAGCGAGTCTACCCAGAGTCTCTTCCCAAAAAACCCTTAGAGGAAGGTGACTTGGAGGAATCTTAATCAGATGACTAAACCACCTCCGCCGACTTCTTTTGATGCCGATTGACAGCACTCTACTCTGATCTCACCCTGCCTAATGGTGCTCCTCACCTTATCTCTAAAATTGAGGGATTTTTTTCAGGATTTTGTTCTTTCAGTCATGAGCCAAATCTCATGAACCAAAGGTGAGGGTCAGCATGTAGGCAGGTCCGTAAATTGAGAGTTTTGTCATTCAACTTTGCTCCATCTTCACCATGACAGACTAGAGCAATGCCCTCATTACTGCAGATGAATCCCCGGTACATCAGTCCATCTCTAACTCTATCCTGCTATCACTCATGAATAAGACACCAAGATACTTCAAAGATGTCTGCTTGAGGCATAGACCCACCCCCAACACAAAGGCTTCAATCCACTTTTTCCCCATTTAAGAAACCATTTCCTCTGACTTGAAGAAGCTAATCTCTGTTGCTTTATCTCAAAATTGTGTATGTGTGATTTTATGTGTTTGTGATGAAGACTAAACACTAGTAAAATAACACACATTTCATGTAAGAACATTTTGGTGATAGACCAATGAACATTTCAGATTCCCCTACCTTTATCACACTCTGTAAAAATCCAGTTTACTCGACATAATACTGTGGAAGGAAGACAGGTTAAAGGGGTGGAGGGCCAGAGGGACTGAGCAGATGGAACAGCTTTGTACCTCATTGTGTGCTTGGATAACAAAGAATGGAAAGATAGCGCCAAACACCAGTGAAACAGGAAAAGGACATTGGTGAGTTCCCTTTACCTGCCCTATGTTTCTTTTATCCCCCACAAACCCTATGTCACCTGGGTGAGTCTTCTTTGCTATGCTGCGTACAAAGGGAGAAGTCATTCCATCCAATGAGATCCCCAGGAGGGTGATGTACTCTTTAGAAAGCCTATTCTCTGCTAAGATCAGGGCAGGGCTGCACATTTATGGAATCAAACTTCTACTTACAACAGGCCCAGCCCATATACTGAGCAGACAGGATGTAGGACTTGTTAGGCTGACAGTTGGAAAGCAATAACTGATAAAGCAATTTGTTTTATAATGAAACCCTGATGAATAGGCCTCAATCTCAAAGCACAGATTTAGACACGAGCCTGGCAGGGAGAAGAGTTCATAGAGTTCACTGCTGCTTCATAGTGGAGCCACAGCGTCTTCATATTTCTTAGTGGAAATCAATATATTTCATTAAAAGTCTTGTGTATAATACAACAAATTGGGTTTGATTTGGAATTGCAGGGCAGTGTTAATGCTCTTGACTGTGAATATTGTTTTTTCCAGCACCATTTGAACCACGAAAATCAGAAACACTTTTACAGTGTTACAGTGTCATTGGTGTAACTTAATCTATAAATACTAAATCTGGCTAGTCCTAGAAGGTAAAGTCAGAACAAACCCAAAGCAGGAGAGATATTAAACTTCACTTTACATCTGCAGATTGCAGCTGATAGTAGAGGAGAAATTCACTTCAATAAACACACAGAGTTGCCACAACATAAGAAGGTGATGATCAGTTTGAAATCCACAGGACAACACTATGCTGTGAATACTGCAAGATAGTTTTTCTTTCTTTTTATGATAAGGTCATTTTATGCCAACACATGCAATAGCTTTACTAGCATTAATCTGCAGAGGGTCAGTGGGGGGCAGAGCCTATCTCAGCTTACAACAGGCTTAAGGCGGGATACGGCTCGACATTTTATCACCTTGAAAACTGAAAGAGAAAGACAATCATGTCCACTCATACTGGGACCTAAAGCAAATTTTAAATTAAAAGAGGAACCCCAGCGTTCACACATTTATATAAAGAAAAAAAGAAAAAAAATGTGCTAACCTTCTGCATCCCTCACTATGATTCATCCAGCATTCAAAATCATTGATTGTTACATTTCATAAAACATTTAATTTCCATTTCGTAATGTTTAGGGTGGATTAAAATTTTAACAGTCAGGAGAATGGTCAAAAAATGTATATGTTCTAATTATGAATAGTTCTGTCAAATGAGTGTGAAAGGTACAACAATAAAATTATTTTTAAAAGTGTAAAAACTTTGTCTAGATTTTTTTTTCTATTACACACTTACTAAATAGCAGACATATTAAGTGTGTCAAACTCACACTGCAAATTGAAATAAACAAATAGAGAAATAAAAAGTTAACACAGACAACACAATAAAATAAATAGTTTGTTTTCACTCTGGGCAAATGTATGCAAATACAGGAAACATGGCCAGCCTAACTAATCAGAATTAATTAAAGAAGAAGCAAAACACTGTCAGTGTAGCTCTACAACTCTGAGAGGTGGAGCAAATCATCAAATCTAAAGCAGTTTTTAAAGCTAAGGATCAATGCAGTTAAACTGTATTATAGACCTTGGGTTTCACTTGCCATCAGAAACCTTGGAGCGCCACTGGAAGCAGATTTTATGCGCTACAAGTTTCACTTTATAAAAACTGGTTTACCTGCATTCAGGAAGCGAGTTGAAGCCGGTGTGAAAGGCTGAGAGATTAAGGTTTGTTTAATTGTAATCGTATGCAATTTGTAGACTTGTTTCATTGTCAGTTCATATGTAATAGGCTGTACATATGAGACCAAACTGTCAACTCAGATAATAACAACAAAAAGATTTTAAAGCTCTTTAGGTTAAGCTTTTTTTTTCACTTTTAAAGTAATACAATAAACATAAAATAGTGGGTTTTAAAATTCTGAAATTCATAATATGTAGATGCAGAAGGAAAGCACTGAATGAAACTTTAACCACACCATACCGTGTACCTGCATTATTGAAAATGTATTATTAATCAAATAACTGACAGATTAAGTGTGGATTGACTGATTGATTGTTTCAGACAAAACACTCCTCTCTCATGTCAGTTATTCTTAAAGGAAATACAATACTCAAAGCATTAACTGGTGACCTGTGATTAAGTTGATTCCAACTAGGCCAGCAAAGACTCACATTTCTACTGGATAAGTTAAGATATAGTTCGTATGTGCACGTGTGTGTGTGCATGCATGAGCAGCCTCTCATTTACTCAGTCACATTTGCATAAAGCATTCCACTTTTAATCATAGGACACCATATGTCTCCTTTGTTTGTCCCTTGCAGCCTCACTCTGAGCCAGACAGCGGAGCTGGTGGGGAGTCCACCACCTGCAAGGGCTCTAATTTCAGCAACGCAACTCTGGTGTCACCACTAAAAACTCTCCACCATGGTCCACTGCCAGGCTAAGTTCAGAGAAGAGCTGATTGGAAAAACCCTACAGCCAAAATTGTGAATACTTATGTCTTAGTAATTAAGAAAATCCTCTGGCTACATGAAGCTTTTTCCTACTCATGCTTCTAATTTATGTGTACCCCCTTGCAGTCTTATAAACAGATCAGTCTAGACAAGCAGAGCAGACTGGGAAACAGAAGGATGGTGGATTGTACCTGGGCTTTTAGGAATTCCAAGACAAACCTCAGGCAAATTTACAGCACAGAATCTGTGCCAGAGGAAGTACACATCTGCCTTACATCTGCTCATTTCAGGTGATTAGTGCTGTATTACAGTGTATTTACAATGTTTTAAATGCCACTTGAAAGTAAGATTACTTGCTTTTACCTTGTATAATATGCAGCACTTAATTGAACAAACTCGTTCAATAAAAGCCAAAATAAGTTATTAAAAAGTAAATATGTCCTGTTCTTTTAGTGCATCTCACCTTGAAAGTCCAAAAACACTGCGAGATAAAAAAAAAAAAAAAAAAAACTGTCAGACATAACACCTACATAACAGAAGATGACCCAGCAAGGCAACACATATATGCAGGACTGACTCAATGATCAGCCCACATAGAAGCTGGAGGGAAGCTCTGAGTTTGAGCCTGGAAGACCAAACATGAAATTTCAAATCCTCAAGTTGCCTGTCGTATCACCTATGTGTGGATTGCAGCACAGATAAAAGGTGGCCCTGCAAAGCATCCATCCTTTAAGCCGTTTGGCTAAGTGAGAAGGACAGAAAGCCAAACCAAGTGTGACGAATAGCCAACCACTCTAATGTGAAACAAACCACAGTAAAATACAAAGGAGCAGACAGAAGCACACTCTATTCTTCGACAACCATGAAATCAAAGATGAGCTTTATTCTGTGCATCTCTCTCTTAGCGGCTTAGATATAATGACAACTTTATTAACCATACCATTAACAAAACAAAAAGAAAATTGAGCTCAGAGTTAAGATGTGATTTCATAGGACTCCAAACTGAAAGTCACAGACAACAAATACAGAGTAAATTGCCATTAATATCAGTAATTGAAGCAATTAACTTTTGTTTTGTTGTGGTAACCATTTAGACACTCATGCGTGGAAGAACACACAAACAAACTCTCTGACTCAGACATGCACACACAGAAAAAAAAAAAAAAAGCAGACACACACCTTTACTGAGGTGCACATAATGATTGATCAGCTCCAGCTAGCAGGGGGTCTATCATTTATGCTTCTAAGGTTTTTCAAAACACACCACTGAAATGCTTTAATAGGCATGTATAGCTACTAACAAGAGGACACTTAAAATTCAGATTAATATTTCACAAGCTGTTAAAAGGAATTCCAAGATCAGAGTTTCCTCGCGCTCTTCACAGTGAACCAGATGGCAGTCTTTTCACTCCTTTGTTAACACTTTTTTTTTCTCCCTTCTTTTGTGTTATTTTTTGTGTTCACTATACCTCAATCGACCAAAAGCCAGATGAGGCCCTTAAAGCACACCTAAAGTCTGCACCCCACAGTTTCCAACAATAGCTGCTTAGATATAAAACATGATTTCCTTCATCCAGTGATGTAAAGCTCTTACTAGTCACGGAGGGGAATTTCCAACTGCGTGTTTTTAACAGGAAGACCTTCTTTAAAGACAAAGCCACATAAGGCAAAGATCCCCAGATGTTTTCCATTATTATAACACAATTTTCATACAATGTTCTCATTGCATTTATACAGAGCATGAGAATTTTACTAATCATTGAGCAAATTATAATTCTTCTAAGTCGTTTTTATTATTTTTTAGAGTATGACCTTGATTTTTTTGGGTAAAATTACAGTGGACGTGTAAAGTAAGAGAGCAAATAAGACACAAATAAAAATATAAATCTAAGTCAGTAATATCAATCAACAGCTAATAATTAGAAACTAACAACATCGATTCATTAATTATCGTGTTTGTAGCATTCTCTCATGTTGCACAACCTTGCATTCATGTGAGAATGTGAACGCATTGACGTTGCCTCTCGGAACACGTGAGCAACCTGCATGAGCAGCAATAACAATATTTTAAGTAAAATAATGTTTCTTCAAAAACAAGCAGTTGCTACAAAAATGGATCATATTGAGGATTTTAAGACAGTATTACTAGTAAGTCTTTATTTTCTTTTTAGAATTTGCTTTTTGATAAGAAAAAGTGAAATTTCCTGTTGGCCTGTTATTATTAATCCTTACAGTGAACATGTTCTACAACAGCTAAAACAAGCAGGGCAGCCCTCTGGTATGTGTATGAATAACACAGGTGCTGATCAGGGAGTTTAGTGGCTGGCAGGCAGATTTCATTACAGCTCAACAAAGCGACGTTGTTTATCTCTTGCAAAAAGCTTTTTTGTGCTAGAAGCTAACCAGTGGTTGGCAGTGGCCTTGAATTTAATGGCCAGATGTGAGGGTGGTATCAATCTTTTCCTTTAAATACTATTTGGCACACAATATGTTCTAAGTCACTCCTTTAAACATACATACAACAGCATCTGTCTCATTTTTGCTTAATACTTGACTGAATACCTTGAATCGAATTCTGTGATCTATCTATAGGATAACCATTGCAAGCCTGATCATACCTCTGAGAAAGTCTGTGTTCTCAAAGTTTCTGCTCAACTGAATTCATCAAAGAGAGAAATAATCCTGCCGAGGTTTTGGATATCATATCTCTGTTCTTTTCTGACCCTGCGTCTTCTCCATGTTCACATTTGGTCTGCTAATCCTTTGCTTTCATGCAAACAGGAATAGGCAGATTAAGACTGGAAAAGTATTTACACAAATGTCTTGTGCTGCAGCTACGCATTTCTTTTTTTAACGCAATGATTCCTCAAAGATTTTTTTTTTCCTTTTAGTGTGTATTCGTGTGTATAAGTAAGGAGCTTATGTGCACCACTATGGAATTTCCAAGTATACAAAGTATAGTTGAAAAATATGTGTGGGTAGTACAGTGTTTCGACAATGTAAACAGCCCATCATCACTTCCTCTAATCTTATTTAAGTTAGTCAGTCTTATTGAAGCTGTACAACACATATAGAAATATACACTTTAGGGCGTTCTTGTTTTTAAAATCCTATGACTCACAGTGGTTTACTGAAGATTCTCCAAACCCTAATGTAAAGTTTTACACTTACGTTTTCTAAATGACTTTATGTATGAAAGTTTGCTTTTTGCCACCAGAACACATGTGAGTACCTACACTATGACTGTGTAAGACCTCCCTTCATGCTGAAAGACAATACAGTGTGAAAAATCATCAAGAATAAAGATGGCCTTTGCAGGGTTTTGACTAGGTCTTCAGACATGTATTAACAAAGCAGTTGACTTTCCATTAGGTGTTATAGAGTGTTATATAGGTCAACAATAGCTTTGAGCATCTACAAAACTTCTGTAACGGTGTCATGGTGGTTTAACATCATAATAGCAGCATAGCAGTATCCTAAGTGGAGTGTGAGGGAGCATGGTGGCAGCAGTGGCAATGTGGGGTCTGAATACCTGCATGGCTTGGTTGTTGGGAATTTGAAGCAGGACTAGGCATGCTGGCCACATACTTAGGCTACGACCCCAATCACTTGGTAGTATCATGCTAGAGTGGCATGATTTTTCTGGGACAGATGTGCAACCTGGTGTGGTACAAGAGAGTAATGTCATGCAGATTCCAGATCCCAGTGTAATCGTGAGGGTATGTGGTAGGGTCTTCATCCAAACTTGATGCTGACATAATGGTGGATAGTGAGGGTGCAGGAGAGGGTTTTGGGGACATGCAAAATAGAAGGAAAAAAAATTGGCAAGTACTTGAGAGTGTAGCATTGTTATGATTGTGCTTACACTGAGAAAGGTTATAAAAATTTGTTGTTTTCTAGCCAATTTCTAATAGTTTGTGTTGGCCTTGGAGACTGTGGATTTTTTAACTTCTGTGAAGAGGGCCTTAACAGACTAAAACTGAGTCAGTCAGTCATTTTCTGTGCCTGCTTAGTCTTGTTCAGGGTCACAGGGAGATGGTACGTATCTCCAGTGGTAGAGTAAAAGTCCTTCCCCTGAATTAAGTATAGCAAGTACACAGTTAACATCCAAATACAACAATTTACTATTTGCTTTCTTTCTTCCTTTTGTTCTCAATCACATTCAAGAAAAATCCTATCTTGGAGTTTTTTGCAACTTTGGAAAAGAATAAACACACCTGTTAGGAACAGACCTGTCTGTCTTTAGACACAGTCTAAATGGAGTTAGTTTTTAATTCCTTCCACTCTCCCCTGTTGTCTTTGGGCTTGCTTCATCTGTGGGTAGAGCACAGACCAGGCAAGCTGCAAATGCACACAAGCTGCGGTAGCACTCTTGCTGAGCCTTTGTGGGACTGAAATGGCAAACCAAGCCGTCTTTCACAGATGATGGGTAGAAGACTGGCAGCATCTAATAAAATGGTATTAGACCATCCAATCTGTCCAATTTCTTTAGGACTGATGCCTCTGCATTCCTTGTCATTGCAGATGGTTTGAGATATGGAGTAATTTTCAAAATGACTTCAAAAGGCATGCTCGCACAGGGAAAATAAATGACCCTCTTTTCAGGTTACTTTCACTTGTTTGATAAGGCACAGATGCACACAAATACCCTTTTCATGGACTGGTGTGGGTGCCATTTCTAATCACGATCAGTGGCTTAAACTTGGGCTCCAAAATTCCATGTAACATTTTGAAAAACAAGTCCTTTCAGAACGTTAGAGACTGAAAACTGACCTTAAGCCAGTTCACTTTGCAGTTTCAAATAATGTCCATAAACACCCACAGCATCCATCGTAGTTACAGCAATAAAAAAGACAAGGTCTCACCACACATACACACACACATTTCAGTGTAAAATCATAGAAATATTACAAGACTAACACCAGCACATTCACATAAAAAGCAATGTCAAACTAGCTAGACTATCACACCATTTGAAAAATAAAAACGTATCCATGATTTTCTTTGTAGGTAATGACAGAACTCTGTTCCACCAGCTACACAAGCTCATTTGATCCTCTCCTACATGGCTACCTGTCTGTGATTTATAGTGCTGGTACAACAAATCCTTAATGGATAAGTAGGGGTGAATCTTGCACACACCAGACGAAATGGTGCCATTGCCATATGTGAAAAGCCAAAACAAGAAATACCAACATTTAATTAACATTTAGAATTGTGCCCTGAAGGCTGCCTCAAATTACTGGAGGTCTCATCCACAGCTGATTATGTTGCAATGATGAGGTTAATGATGCTGAATATTTAGTTGCTTGGCAAACAGTAAAGAAGAGGGTGCTGCAGGGTTGCTGTTGCCCCTGGTAACCCCATATTTACATATGAGTGAACACGTATAATCATATTGCAGCCTCTTTATGTGACCATGACAAAGTCACTTGCTTTTTTTAGTGCAGTCTACTTAGTCATTTTCTTTATGGCAGGGATTGGCTTTTAGAAGGGTTGCCCAGATCCTAAGCAGCAATTCTGCAGTTCTGCTGCATTTACAAACATCACTTGTACCAGACAGTCATATGGTAAATTGAGTCAGATTCTAAATCCCAGTCACAGTTAGTTGCTTTTTGCATCATGAAGAACTCTGATAAAAACTGACACAAAGTTGTTGAGCCACTCATATGAAGCAAATTCTGTTGAAACCTACAGAATAATGGGTTGTGCAAACACCCACACACAGATCCACAAACATGCACGCATATACATGTACTTGTGGGTAAGGCACTTTTCAGCTCACCACACTCAGGCCATATTATTCTGCTTCACTGAGCTCACTTGACTTTCTGCCAGAATAAAAAGTAAAAGTCACAGCCTTTTCTTTCCCACTTCTGTTTATACTTTTGTCCTGACTTTACCCTCCTTTTCCCTTTTCTTTTCTTAACTTCCTTCTCGCAATTAAAACAAAAAAAACATAATGAACATAAAGCAACTGAATACAATTTTCGACAGGGCTGAACACCGAGCACACAAGATAACAGCTGTAGGGTAAAAAGAATATATGTATTTCTTTTAACACACTCATAAGAAACGGACACAGTTACCCAGAAATCGGAACGCTATTAAATGCAATGCTGGTTTGGTGAAATGGGATCTGCTATGGCCTATTTTTGTGGACTGTGCATCTCATCAGCGGCTCTCCCTCCAGTCCCAATGTTGTCTGATTTATTTGGCCTTAAAGTCCCTCTTTATCTTTATCAGGTGAGCGCAACTGTGACCGTGTGCAAGCCTTCCTCATCTAGGTATTCCATCATGGAAATGCCTTGAGCCCACTTGTCATACAGATGAGCCACAGGTGCTTCTGTGGCTCCCTGGACATTTGGGAAATCATAATGAAACTGGGAGAATAAAAATGTTTTGTACAGAATTTCTTCTTGGACATGAACATTCTCAGACTTTGTCAAAAATACTGTTGTGACTCTAAATTTCAGCATATGCTGGGTCAGTCTGGTATGTTTCATGGTTTCATTCTTTGAGCCCCGCAGCTAGTAGTAGAATATGACCTAATTAAAAACACAAAAGATAAAAACCCAGCAGAAAAATTTAAAACATAATTTTAGCAGATGATTGTTTATAATAGAATCAAGAATGTTCACAAAAGCGTATCCTTGTCTATTAAATTACGTCCTTTTTCTAGCTTTACCTGAGTAAGGTAACAGTGGACTACAACCACTCAAAGTTGAGTGTGAAGCGAGCAATACATACTGGAAATTTTGTCAGCTCATCAGAGAGCCAAAAGTGTGAGCGTTAAATGTGAACTTACTGCAACTTGTAAAAATCAAGCTCCTGTTGTAGAGATAATTTAGAGACCCGAATCCCTTGTGCTTTAAGATGTAATAAATTTGGAAATCCAAGATGGACATTTTAAAATATTGAAAACTGGATTTTATTCACTCAATTTTGTAAAAGCTACTTTTAGATTTACACTGACTTCTAAGAGTATGTCTGCATTTAGGGGGACAAATACTTCAACAGCGGTTAGAAGTATGTTGACTTCTAAGAGTAGCGTAGAAAGTATGTTGAAACTTCTTCTAGAAAATTCAGGGCAAATAAATTAATGTTGTTGCTTTTTCAAAATAATTGTTCCTTTTTCTAATCCAAGTTGTGAGAATCAGTATAAATTATACCAGGATAAAGTTAAAAAACCACTGAAGGCTTTTTTTATTATAAAAAAAAAAAAATAATAATTAAATACAAAACACGATTAAAATCAAAATTAACAATCTTCCATCCATCTGTGATGTAACTTATTCCACTGGGGTCATTTTTGTGAGGATTTTTGTTCATGTTAATTGAATGTGCTGGTGTTACTGTTAAAAAGTACTTAATTAATGTATAAAACAAGATAAAATAAAACTAAAACTTTACTATGGGCAGTTGAACTTTGTAAGCGAATCCATAACAGAGCTGCTAAAAAAGTTGCTTCCCCTTAATAGGTTTCTTGTGTTTCGGCTGTTTAGCCAGACTTAAATGTTTCAAATCAGAAAATAAAGTTTGATATTAGACAATAACACCTCAGTAAATATAAAATGCAGTTTTTAAATTATAGTTTTATTTATTAAGGGAGTTTTTTTACCTGTACTGCATGACGCAACACACACCACAAGAAGCTAAATCCCTTGTGCAGTTTATTGAGTTTATTTAGTTATATCTTACAAGCACAAAAAGCTGAAACATGACATAAAATGAAGATCTACAACAATCAGAAGTTAGGATCCCAAACTTTTGCTTATGTGACCTTTGTGGTGATCTCCCTGCCACAGATGAAACACCAGAACAGGGAACACAGAGTTAACATTTGTCTTTCCTGTGTTCACCACTGAGAGACAGGAAATGAGCTACAGTGTCCACCAATCAGTTTATATAATGCAGAGTTTATTAGAACAAGGCTGCTGCTGTGCCAACCCTAATTAATTTTGTTGACTGCTACAGACAATGAAAGAAATGAGAATAAGATATAGAAGTGGGATTATTAGTGAATGTACATGAATGGAATTTATTTTTTGGATACACTTTGTTTAGGTGGCAGCAACAGGTTTTAGCCAGACGTGTATTTGTGAGACAGTAAGACATCCTGAAGGAGAGTCAGCGGTCAGAGAGCAAGTATTATTTATTGTTGAAGAAAATGGATAGACTGTGAGTGAGAAATTTTGAACTCCCAATATCATTTTTCAAACTTTTCCAACCGTTATTGCTCATGAACAAGATCAAGCTGCTTCAGATCGATGAGACGAGGTTCACTCAAACCTTCATTTTCTTTTTAACACAAACAAAATGCATCTTGTTGATTTTATTGTTATTCATTCTTCATTTTTTTTATTCCTGCACAGAAAGAGTTTTTTTTTCCTCAACAAATTTCTGAAGAACTGCCTGACCCATCTTCCTTTCCCACATTCACACCTCAAGCTTTATAATGGTTATTTGATGAGAATTACATTGCCTCATCTCCTCTCTGACAAATCACTGCCCTCAATTTCTCTATGGGTGACCTGTTCTTTTCTCCTATCAATCTTAACTTATGCCACCACTTATTTTCCTACCCCTCGATTTTCTATCAAACTGTTCCTTATCTCGTTTTGGTTCCACAAAAGAATTAAACACTGTTTGTGTTATTTTTACTCATCTACCTTCTTTTTTTACCCCGTTAACCTCAAACCTCAATAAGCAGCTGGACATTAGATGGTGGTTACTGAATGTTGACCATATGGGTAGATGAACCAGAATGGAATTGGCCCAACAGCCTGAGTTTATTTGTAATAATGTCATTCTCTTAAGAAAATATCGGTAAGCTGCCATAGTTGATCATAGCTGATGTCTGTCTGTGTGTGTGTTTGACAAATGCATACAGGTCACACACAAGCAGATGTAATTTGTAACTAAAGATACTGTAACTCACTCATCATAGATCTTTTATGATGTGTGTGTGAGTATACATGTGCGTTGCAAGCAAGAAAGAGAGACTGTGTGAGTGATTGTTCTTTGATGCTGTGCTCTACCACACAATACATCTTCTGTTGTGGCAGGGTGACTGGCCAGGCCCCCTTCTAGATGATACTGTGGTATAAATCAGAGTTGATTTGGCCCTCTGCCACAAATGTGTCATCTCGCCCTGTCCAAAGAGGATCCAACAAATATCATACAATGTCAGGCTGATATCACACTCCATAGATCTTACAGATGGCTATAGAGTCTCTGACTTTGTGAAATTCAACAAGTCTGCTGGTAGTCCCCCCCCAACACCCCCCCTCCAGCATGTGGCTTCTCTGGATTTGCTGTGAGACAATGTCATCTCTCTTCCGTTGGCCTGTCAAACAAGGCTGTCACAGTGTTTCCACTGGATCAAAAGCACAGATGGCTACAGTCAGCTGGAGAGAGAAGAAAAGCTCTCCGTGTAAACAGGAACAGAATCGGGTGACACTTTATGTTCTGGGTTTAAAACCTCATTGTACTGGGAAAAAAATGAAAAAAAAAAAAAAACAGGGATAGGGCTGTACTAATGAGCAACTCGAATGAGTCTACACATGAGGAAAAAGTAAAGTGTCAAAGAAAAGTGGGATATCTTTTTTTTGATATCTCAATTTTATTAGTTGTAAAAAAAAACCTTCAGCGCGTTTGCATCTTGAACAAAAAGTAATGCATCAATTCGCTCCTATGGTTAAATTAATATTGCAAAGCAATCGAACAAGCATGTTTTCTTTTGTGGGGAAAAACTGTACCACCTGGGGGAAACTCGCTCAAACACATGCAAACCTCAAAGAAAACAGTGCATAGCTGAGAACTGAACCGTAGACCTTCTTTCTGTGAGCTAACAAACCATCACACCAGCATGGTGCCCGTTTCTGCTGTTCTTTGAGTTTAAAAAGACAAGGTCCAAACCCTTATGATGGTTTGGTTCACAGCCTTTCATTTGTAAACAACAAACAGTTTGGGGGACTCTGCTCTGCTGTGATTGGCCATTTCAAAAGCATTGCTGTATTTCCCAGGTGTATTTTTTTCCATATAAATAAGAAAAACTGTTTATAAAAAAATCCGTCTTCAGATTTTCAAAATTAGTTTGTTCCTCAACTAAACACCTTTTAACAAAATTTTCTAAATAACTGAAACATAAAACTGGAGAATTTTAAAAGTGTTACAGCATTAAAAAGTAATAAAATATGTGAGGATATTTCTCGAATTTTCATCCTAGTGCAAAAATGGACAACTTTCCACTAATGGAGTAACAGAAAATCATCAAGACTCTACAGCCTAATTACAAAACCGCAGCACACGATCATCACTTTTGAGTGTTTTTAGCCTCAGCAGAACAAAAAAAGTCTCAATGGGATAGCAGACTTGTTTAATAATGTACAGTACAAAGATTGGTCATACAAACATGCAGGAAATATTCTTACAACATAGCTTATCGCTTGTTTTGTCTTCAGCCTTACCATTCATGCCTACTTTTGATCATGATCTGCCTTGTTACACATAAAAAAGCATCAAATTAAAATTTTGACAAAATCAAAAAAAGTCAAAGTACAGCAATACTTCCTTAGATCCTGTCATTGACACTGTGATGGAAGTAAGGATGTGCAATTCTTAGTTTACTCAATATGTTCATTTATGTTAACCTTGTATCTGACTGAAGATTTTGCATTGTTGTCTGGGTGAGCTTACTGCGTAGACTCCTCTTTTTGTGTATCTTCTCCAGTGACTCCAAACATCTGCACAAAGGGATTGATGATAGATTTGTATGTTCAGGTTGCCGTTGTCTTCCTGTCTCTGTTGCAGGAGACGCAGACTGATGCTAGAGCTCCAAAGCACTATTTTGATAACATGTCAGGTCACTAGCTGCCTCGGGAGACCACAGACGCACACGGCTCCGTCCTTGTCTATGTTGTTCTCCTCCACAGGAATCTCTTTCAACTAAAGTTAACAAATTTGATGAAGTGCCACCTGGTATCTTCAAAATTCTACTGCCTGCAGGCAGAGCAAGTTTCCTCCAGTGTCAGCTTCATGTGGATCAAACAAAAGACTGTAGGAGCCAATGAAGTCAATACAAGATACATTGCAGCTGAATGAAGAAAGACAAACTGCAAGAGGGCTTTTGACACATTTACTGTAGAGAAGTTGTAAGCATCACTTCCAACCACTAACTGATTTTAAAACATCAAATCTTCAAGAGTAAATAATTTGAGAAACGCAAACAGCATCTACAAACACAGCTAAACCAGAGAAGCAGTAAGAGATCTGTGATCAGCCTGAGCCTCATGGATCGGCTTGAATTAGCATGAAAATCACATGAGCAGACAGTGATAAAGCCAAGATTCCTTTGATGCAAAGGGGGAGATAAAAGTATCAGTTCACAAGGGAAAGAAAAAAAAAGGGCAAGAGAAATGTGGGATGTTACCAAACCACTTGATATTTTTCACCCCCATATCTAGATTTTTATAATTTACTTAAAAGGGTAAGCCAGCCGGCGTGAACATATAAATGTTTTTGTTTTTTTTTTGGGGGGGGGGCAACAAAGTGAGCAAAAAGAATATTAAGAGCTAGGATGAGAGGAGATTCCTCTTAGAAACAAAATAAATAAATAAATAACTGCAAGAGAAGAAAAATGAGAGAGTCAGACAGGGGAACTCATTAACTTCTCTTTAATAAAGCCCAAGTCACATGGGGACCCTTTCATTCCTTTATTCATCCAGTCTCACACACACACACATAGGAAACACACACACAACACATTCTAGTGCCAAACTGATCATCTCCAGATTGCTGCACAGACTGTGATCATAACCTAAGCTCTATAATCATTTGACTCGCTTTAAAAATCACTCACCTAAAACTAAAAAAAAACTAAAAAAACTCCCGGATGTTAGTTACTTTGAAGTTTTAAGTTACCTCTTGCAGCCCTTTAGCTGCAATGCAGGAAATAAAATCTCAATGTGTTTATTGCTTCAATAATTCACAACAGTGCAGATGGTGAAAACCTCCATTGTAAATATTATATAAGGTGTGGACAGTACAAAAGAAAATAAACATCCCAAAGCACAAGAAACTTTGTAAACACAAAGGAGCAGCAACATTTTTTTTTTTCTTATTTTATCTCCTTTTTTTATTTACAGTCAGTCTTTTGTAGTTACTGTTTGTGGGAAATGCTCAGCCTGACTTCAATATTGAGGATCAAGATACCTCCACTGGAAAGGAAAGTAGGGACTGTAGCACTAAAGCTCCATCTAACTGAACATCCATGCCTTCCCCTGGGGCCAGACAGCAAGGCTAATTTAAGAAGCGTGGGCCCTGTCAGCTGTCATCTGCATGCGCATTCATAGACACACACATACACAAGCGCACACAGGGGTACACTCATCCAAAACACACACAGAGTACATGCATGTGCTCATCTTGACACAAAGCTAGTTCCAAAGTGTGGGCTTCTGACAGAAGTCACCGTCTGTGAGTACAAAGCCAAGCAACATGTTACGCAACCTGCCACTCTAATGTGTGGACAGTGGGACAAAGAGAAAGAGAGAGACAGACAATGCTCAAGAGGGGGAAATATTGATTGGATGCATGACAAAATTAATGAAAACTGAAAAAAAAAATGCTGCCAGTGGTTCTGGTTGGGTATAGAAGAGATATGCCTACAACAATAGGCATAAAATTATTTGTAATTGCTATTATATTAAGTTAACAGGTAGGTCACAAATGTATAGCAGTTACTTTGCTATAATTGGGAAACTTTGTCTTCTTTGGTATGTTCCTTAATAAAACATTATAGTATCTGCGCATGAGACTGCACAAGGGGTTTCACCTTTAAAAAAGCTATCTATGGTGCTCTGGTGCCCCTTTTCCTACATCCACTGAATGATGCCATTTCCATTAAAAATAGATCAAGTGCATAATTCTATTGGAGCAGACCAACGAGAAACTTCAATTCTAAAATGTATTTTTAAGTATTGACTGTAAGTTTTGCATCAACTCCGGGAACTGTACTAAAGATGTACCACTTCATATCCCAGCTCAGTGGAGAAAAACCTTTACAGGTCATTTGGTCAACTTGTAGATTTATAAAATAAGGTATCTGTTTGAGGTTCATCTTAGCCAGATTTGACAATATTCCAGACCATTTCTGACATATTCCAGAATATGGAATGTATGAGATGCTAGGGTTCAAAGTCACTGACTGTGAATAACAAATAATTACTGTTGATTATTAGTTAATTATGTTGTATTTTCTTCCACTAACCAGTTTCATTGGACTGAATTGGGTCTGCAGCATTTGGTCAAAACTGCAGTAAAATTTGCACTCCAGTCACAGGATAGTTCACAATAATTTAGCAACTATGACAGAAATGGCACAATCAAACAGCAGCGGGGTGTTAGGGTATGTGTTCTTCCGTGGGAGTTTAGACTAAAGGCCCCCAGTTTGTTTGACATTTTGGTGAATTGGTACAAATGACTTTTTTTTTCCAACAGAGAGCCAGAAAAGCAGAACAGCCTGCCTTTCTCCTGGAACCTTGACGTATGCTCACCCCCCTTCAAGATATTTATATCTGTAAAAAAGTGCTGTACATAAAGCTGGAAATAAATGCTGCTCTGTATGTGTAACCAGATGTAAGAGAGGTGTGGAGAAATTACAATGGTCTGCCTTTCCTGGAAGTACCAATAGTGGGTCTGTCAACAGACAAATCATCTGACAGTTGGAATGAAATACAAATACTCTGATATTTAAATCCCTGTGAGTAAAAGAGATTAAGGTAATCTCCTGATACATTTCACATTTTCAATAATCACATCCAGGTGTTCAATGATCAAGCAGGATATCAAGGCAAGGACATAAAACTGTCATTCTCCCAGGGTGACTGTAGCCTAACCAACCCATCAGTTTTATGTAACATCAGTCTTTCAGTAGAGAGACATGCAAGTGACTTTTAAACTTCAATCAGGTAATTACCAAATAGGATGCAAAGGCTACTGCTGAAAAAGTCCATATGGCATTAGCTGTGCGACGCAATTTCTTAGCGACTGTGTGTGTGCAACAATTCATTTTCCCAAGATACTTTATGACACAACTCAAGCAGATTTCCATCTCATTGTCACTGCGTGCACCATCGCTCATTCACTGAGATGATACAACTTAGAGGTTTGACACTGAAACACATTAGCATTTTAGAATAAATTAGCATACGCAAAGGGATCTGTGGTAACATTGATTACAAGTAATCACATGCATTTAGATGCTGCTCTGCCTGAGATCACACAAATTTCTGAATCGCTACACCGTGCTCTCCCTCCTTTTTACACAGACACACACTTTATCTTGGTGAGGTGCTCCAACCACCTGCTGTGTAGCAGGTGCCGTGACATGATTCCATCCCCACCCTCCATGCATTCATACACATATATGTCTTCAAAGACAAAGCTGTGAAGCTGAAGTGACACGTCTCTGGTTCCATGCCATCCTTTGCGAATGTAGCGCTAATTGTCATCCCTTCACTGTTAGAGAGCAGCATGGATTCAACATGAGGTCCATATGGAGCTCGAGATGGAGTCATCTCCTGCTAGTAGAGCATCATGGGTAAAGAGAACAACTGAATAGGGGGCTCACCTTGAAATATAACTCACTGTAGGAAATTTCACAAGATATTTTAAGCTTTCGCTAGCTCTGTGTAATCAGCTTGAACACATTAAGTCTCTGTTGGCAGCTGGGCACAGACACGTGTAGAAGTTGGTGTTGTTGGGATGACAGCTGATTAGAAAGATGAGAGATTTGACTGTGACACCTCTAATGATCTTTCCATCTGACTGACAGGCTAGGCAAGGCTCCAATTCACACATCTCGTACTTCACAGAATGTGGTCCACACACAGCAACAAAGGTCAGCATGTCAGACACACACATTTCACGCAGACACATGTAGACAGTTTGCACAGCTCCATTAGATGCTGGAAAAGGACTATTTGCTTCCATAAATCTCTCCTGTGGCTACCAGAATATTCCACTATTATGTGCAGCCTAGCAGGGCTATTTCCTTCCCTAGTTAGCCTGTCATCAAGGGTATTGTGCTGTATTGTCTGGTAGTGAGCCTAAATGGGTGCCTTTCAGGGGTATTTTCAGGTGCTTTCATGAAAGAATGGAGAGGATATTCATATCATATTTCAGTTTTTCTATTGCCGAGCGGACAGAGTTTAGGAAAGCACACAGACACACAAACACACCGCCACTTCCTTCACTGACCTAAATGACCAAGTCAAGCACATTCCAGCTCCAAGCAATTTCCTCCATCTTTTTCCCAATGGACAGGATCTGTTAAAAAGCACCTGGCTTTAATCTTTCAAAGAGAACGCAACAAATACTGTTGTACCCATTGCAAAGAGAATGTCCAATACAAGTCAATTTGAAATATTTCTAAAAATTGCTTTTGGAAAAAAAAAAAACATACTGGTTTATCCTTTAAAAGGGTAAAATGAAAGTCATAAAGAGACTGGCATGCAGCAGCAAGCTCTCTAACCACAACCACACCAATCTATCTTATGGTTACTGGCAATTATCAGACAATTAGTTATGTGCTGATGTCACTTTGATGTGAAAGGTGAAGCAATCTGGAGCGGTTAGCAAAGAAATGCTCATCCTTAGAGCACACAGCATCCACAGGAGACTGTTAAATTTAAGCTGTATGTTGTTTAAAACACCAGGGAGAGGAAGGATTACTATGTTTCTGCATGAGCATGAGTTTTAAAGAGTGTAAGTAATATTTGAATGAAAAGATGGGGAAAATGTCAAGCTTTCATCATACCAACATATGGTCAAGATGTTAAATATCCAGATGTTATGTTGTCTTGCTGTTAGAAACTTGGTCTCAACTTAACCCTAACCCAGGTCACAATGTGGTTTACAGTGTGAAGCCCAAACATTTGTTACTAAGCAAAAGGTTCCGGTGGGCAACTCATGGTAAACTTTTATTCAACGGGTCATTTCAAAGACATAACAGGAAAAGAAGTACGCAAGTATGACCAAAAGCAGATGGAAAAAGACAACATAAATAACGTGAGGATGTTTACCATCATCCGCAATTCTACAATATGTTTGTTGAAGGCAACTATAACAATGAAATTCCAATGAATTACGTTTCCTTTGAATGTAGAATAAAGAACCAGCTTGTGGCCATGTACTGGGCTGGAGTGTGAAATTGTGGATCAGTGAGATGAATGCTAGGCTGCAGCTGACCTCAAAATATTATGAATGCATGTGAGTCAATAATGACGTCTTAGCCATGGGAACAAAAGCCATGCAGCACCTCTTGGTGACAAAAAACTCTTTTCATACTCATCTGAGATGTAGTGTTACTGCATCTTTACAACATTACACTTACAGTTTCATACAGCTCATTAAAAAGAAAAGTCTTTCAAATCGTTCCTTTACAGATTTATATGACTGATGAGGACGGTACAGATGAATCAGGTGATTCTAATGTATTTTTTGCTGACAAAAGGTTAGGACCTGCTCACGCCTGCAGGGATGACTCATGATGTTTATGAGGACGGGAAACAAACAAATATATTTCTCTCTGGGAACAAAAAATTGCATAGAAAACTCATTTGCACACTTGAGTGCAAACTTTGAATGTGAAGTACATCTGCTGCATGAGATATTAACTGATACAGAGATGAAATTGTGACTTGCCAGCCACCATCATGTTAGTTGAAAAACTTCTTAAAACCCAAATAAGAAAGTAGAATTGAAAAAAGAAGAGAAAATTTGAGTGCAATCTTTATAAATGTGTTTAATTAAATTCAACTTACAGGTACAGTGTCAACAAAAATTTTATGAATTACAAGGGTAAGTGTTCCCTTTATCTCGAGTCAACTATTAGACTGATAAGTACTCATATTGATTTTTACCAAAAATTAAAATGAAATGCAGCATAATTTTGTTTTATTTGTAGTTCTTTGGTTTTAATTTGTGGTAATTGTCTTACTAAATGCGTTGGTTGTAAATGACTCTGTAAATAATTGCAGAAAATTAAGAGCTATTTTAGTTTGAAGGATAGGCTCAAGATAAAATCGATAATTTATTTAATAACTTGGTTCAAAAATCTGTATTTACCACAATTATTTTGTTCTTTTAAAACACTAATTAACATTCAATTGCTTTGCTTCGTGATTTCTGTAGCTCGAATTTGTTGAACTGCTCTCAAAGCATCTAAAACCTTGGACTCTGAGGGGAAGATTTTTTGCCAAGACAAATACTGTATTTCATTATTTTCACAAAGGCACTCTTGATAAGCTCGGTTTTCTTAAAGGTTCTTTTATTATTCCAACTCTCCACCAAGTTTCATAAACCTAGCCTGGAGGTAATCATGCAAAACAAGAACATACACAGAAAAAAGGACAGTCTGACTATAGCAATTCTATAATTACACACACAATAATTAAATTAAAATGGGAAAAAAGGAATCAACTACATTGTGTGTCAGCTTAATTAGGTATATCATGTTTTGAGATGGTGTTTCTTGGAGTTTCAGTTTAGAGCACCAGCACTTAAAGTAAAAAACAAAAACAAGTCAGTCTGAACTCTGGATTACAGCATCAGACAGTTTTTAAAATATATGTTTCAAGTCTATACTTTTCAGGAGGTTTAAGGGATCTTAAATAGAGTACATGTGCTACTTAAATCTACTTTGACTCTATCAAGTTTAACCCCTCCTCCAATAGCTCCCCAACCACCCATCGCCCTAGTGAGGTGCCCCATTTCTTTGAGTTATGTTAGGTCTGGAAAGAATATTCATGCCATGCAATTTAATTTGATATGGCCTATGCTTAGGGAGCTAGTGGATGTTGATCCCAAAGAAAAAATAAACTTTTAGGTATAGAAAAGTCCATCTTTAAGCTCAATTTTCTTTTTTTTTCATCTTTGAATTGATAAAACTGGTAACTTTGGGGCATTTTCTGTAAACATGTCAAACTTTTTGTTTGTTCTGTTGAAAGTTCAGAAAAACACTGAAATATGCAAGAGATAACAAATCATCCACATATGCATCAAACAACCAAACCATCAGTCACACACTCACCCCTTAAAATAAACAAAGAACACTTACGACACATGTCACTTTTTCTCAGTGCTGTGATCCATGAGATGATTGAAACACTCGTATATCCTGGACAACGCACAATCAATCTTTAGAGCCGAGAAAACAAAGAGAAATGGAGGTTTCTTGTTTGCCTTTTGTCTTTTTTCCACGTTTAAGAAACATTATCCGTCCATCAGACAATTTATCATGCCTTTCCCATTTAGAAACTGCCGAATGATGTTTATCAAAGGTAGCAACAGATTCTCTGAGCATTACCGGAACATCAAATAGATTGAAAACATGTGCAGAGATGCAAGTCACACTTCCACACTCCCCCCTGCTTTTCCATCCATCAATAACAGCAAGGGGTCCTCTTTCATCCAATCATTGACAGGTGTCTGACAGACCTTTAAAAGCAAGCTGAAAGATTTTTTTTTTCTTCCAAATATGCTTGAATCTACTTGCACAAATACACACAAGGACACACTGCCAGACTCACACCTTGACCTTGTCAGGAGTGATAACCGTCACATGAAGAAGGCAGTGCACATCAAACTCGTAGTTCCAACTTGAGTTTGGCATGTAGACATATCAAGTAGATTTCAGAAATGAATAGATTGCATTGGCATATTTTGTGGACATAAAAGCCCATTTTTTGGGAGGGGGGGGCATAAAACATTTGTTTGACAAACCTTGTAAACAAAGTGAGTATGGCTAGTACCAGACACACCACCACTTCATTTATAAAGAGATGAGTCATTGTATCTTAGATACGCTATTTCCACACAAAATACTTTAAATCAAATGCCAACATCACTATCACTCACGATTACCTGAAAAAAAAAAATCTGTCTGCAAAAGCACCCAAAAATATTTAATTAAGTAGAAAACATTTAAGTACAAATAGGAGTAGAAGTCTACAAATCACAGCTGTCTTACACATCCAGCCAAACTTTTTTTTTAAATATGCAGATGTAAACAGAATTCCTTCATCGTTCTAACCTGTTCTGTTCTTTCTGATGAAACTGAGACTAAAGCCTCGGCATGATTAACAAAAGCTTGGGAGACTGTCACTCCACAACACACCCATCTAAGAATGACTTTGCTCAGCCAGATGCTTTAGTCCAGGATGTTTTGTGATTTGTGTTACACAGTCAGCGTTGTCGTTTACACAGGTTGGAACATGATCTATCCATCTGAAAGAGGTTGGGAGGAACTCTGAAATGTGATTCTTTCAATCCTAAGTACTCTTAAGACTGAAATGATGCCCTTATGCAAAGAAAACATGATGCATTCGTTGTCACATACTGTGTCACAGAACAGAAATGGCACGTGAAAAGATCTCAGAGACCTCCCTGAAAGAGATTGGTTTTGTTTTGAATATGCTTCAGCAGTCTGGCATTGATCCACAGATATTAATCTTAGATTTACCGTGTGGTTGTGCAATATTTTGATTAAAAAGAAATGGACCTTGCGTGATGAGTAATACCTATACAGGGAATAACAACTGGAAACAACGCTGGTGGCCAAACATAAAACAAGACTGTGTTTTAACATTTAAGACAACTGCTTGTTAAACAGTTTGATACCCTTTAATTTGTTCTGTCTGAAACATAAACATCCACAAAGTTCTGTACCTTTAAGTATGACTGCACACAAATTATAATGTACCGCACATCACAGAGTCACAGATAAACGTGCAGAGATAAAGTCGGAAGCTAAGAGATTCTATTAAATTATATGTGATAATTTGCACAATATACACCCACACACCTCACACATCTCCTGTGTAGTTAAGCTTCTACAAAGCGTCCATAATTTCCTGAGCATGTAGTAAAGCGCTACTGCTGGGCTAGTGTTACATTCTGATTGCAAATTTTGGGATATAAAAAAAAAAGAGGCTGGCTTTTGATAATTTAGATTAACTGACTTCTATCCCACTGTCTTTGTCAGGAATGTATCTTTTGGTATTAACCGAACATCCCTTAAAACCGATGTGACACAGTTGTAAAACACAGAGAAAACTGCTGTACAATTACATTCAGCTTGACTTAGTGGGAACGTTTATCATTTTGACATGTCATCAGCACACTGCTTCACGGCCACAGAGGAAAAACGAGCACATCTGTTCATTCAGCTCCACATCCTGCTTTACCTTATTTAAAACTACCTGATTGCACACGGTTTGTGTGTGTATGTGTGTGTGTGTGTGAGGAGAACACTCAAACACTTCATTTTCACAGCTTTCAGAAAGGGGCTGCCCAGAAATCATACGTCAACCTGCTGAGTGGCTCTTTAACAGCGCGTGAAGCTCAGATCAAAGGCGTGCCTCTTTAAATGTTCAGCCTTGGTAAAAAGCGGGGTGGGGACAGACTTCCTAGGAATAAAGGGACAATTAGAAAGGGGCTATGAATTTTAGAACGTTCAGCGAGTCCCAATGCATAAGAGTATATAAGTGAAAGTCTATGACTGCTGAGCTAATGACTCAAAACAAGGACACTTACTGTAAATGCTGTCTGGGAAAACAGGATGTAAGGATGTGTCTTATCACATCCTGTAAACTGAGATCATATTGTCGCCTCACCGATACACCTGTTTGCATGTTATTTGTTTATTTTTTACCTTGAAATAATTTTCTGAACAGGAGTGGACCTTTTTTTTCTGATAACCGCTGTGATAAATTTCACAAAAAGTGGAACTTTTGCTCTTTGAATTCTCCATCAGGAGCAGCATGGTGACACAGTTGGTTAGCTTTGTTGTCTTGTCCCAGCTGCGAACTTCCTGGAGTTTGCATGTTCTCCCTGTTTTTTTTTTTGTCGTTTTTTTTGTGGATTTTCTCTGGGTATTTTAGTTTCATCTCAAATAACAAAAAAAAAATGTATGCTACTGTAGGTCATATGGTCAATTCAAGTTGTCCATAGATGCATGTGTTCATCTTTGTGTGGCAATGTTGACAACCTGAACTGGGTTCACCCCAACTCTAGCTCAGTGATCAGTGGAGATGGACAACAGCTACACAGGATAGACAAAGGTTGAAGGGAAACATCCTTTCTTACTATCTATACTCCCAAACATGTATATTACCAATTAGGGTATTGCTAGTCTTCTTTAAAATGTGTGTATAATTTTAATAAAAAGATGAGCCAAAATCTTCTCAGAAATCCAGGGCAGGTACTCACTAAGGAATGCATATTCTAAAGAGCTGGATGTGCTTAAAGGTTGGCAATGAGGTTCCTAATTAGTACCTATAAGATTAAAACAAGCATATTCTTCGATCCTTGTTAGTCTCTTTGCCCTTCATCACTATTCATCTACTTTCTTGCACAGATTAATCAAAATCTTTGTCTAAAACAAAAGGCTCATGCAAACTTAGGACACAGAAGATGAGTTTTAGCAGCATATCCATTTGGTTAATTTGCTTGGGTTTTTTTCTGGTTTTGCTTTAGGTATAGGGTCAAAATGTCCTTAATATTGGTTTTAATAACAAGGATACGCATTGCTTTTTTAATTAGTGAACACTGGATAAGAAAAAAAAAAAATGAAAACATTAATCTAAAATTTAAGGGGAAATGGTTTTCTCACTCTGTCTTTTTTTTTTTTCACCGTTCACCCATGAGCCAGGTTGGTGAATTGGGATACTGTCCTCTTATTTCCTATTACCCTTTGTGCTTCAGATCAATAGTTAATTACCTCCACAAATGCTCTTCTTATCCAGCTAGAGAAGTGGACAGCACAGAGCAGGTTGAAATTTCCCTGCCTGTGTTACGCAGGGTGAGAACTGTCCTCCCACTACTGCTACTTATTGGCCCATCAGTGTCTCTCTTGGAAGCTGGCATTCCATTTTGCACTATGACGGCACTTCAATTTTTTTTTCGAATCCACTTTTCATTTCTCATGCTAACACAGTCACACATACACACGCTCATACACACCTACACACACACAAATATTCATTCACAATCTCTCTACTACTTTATCTTGCAAAGAGAACAGTGTTTAAAAAGAGATTACATTTATGGTGAGGAGAAGGGCAGGCGGGTGGTGAAATATATCCACATGTCCTGAACCTGGAACAGGCGCTGGTATTTACTCATTGATAATGGGACAGGCCCCAGGCCCGGGCCCTCAGCTCTCCATCTCTACTCATTTCCTGTCTACACATCCAAGACCTGTATGTATGGATGTGTATTGAAGTTCATACACATTCACATCTGTGTGTGTGTGTATGTGCTTGTCAGTCCCTTTGAGAAACAGCCTGTGGAGGAGGAGGCTTTTATTTAATCAGAAGTGGAACAGCTTCCACCACTATTCGTAATTTTAGCCCTATTAACACTCTGTCTTTAATTCCTCTGAGCACTGGAGACGCAGCATCCTCTGAGCAGCTAATTCACTTTACACTCAAAAATTACCTCAAGTTTCTCTCTGTACAGCTGAAACCTCATGTATTGTTAATTTTACCTTGAGGGACAAGGGATTAGCGAAAAAGAAACAGGATGTGTGGTTAACAAATGCATGCAGTGCGTTAGACCTATAACTATGTCACTTTAAAATTGAAGTTGAAAAAGTTTCCCAGTTACATACTGACGTTGCCTTTTGACAAGCACATCATGAATTTGACTCCCAGCTGGGACCATTCTGTATGGACTTTGCAAGGTATGCATGAGTTGGTGTTGTCTGCACTCTGGTTTCCTTCTGCAGACTATAAACATTAACGTTGGGTTGATTGGTGTCTCAAGAACATCCCTGAGTATGTGTGTTTGTATAGTTATTTGCATTTACATGACCCTTGGATGTACTGGCAAACCATCCAGGATACCCCCCTCCCAACCAATGACTGCTGGAGACAGGCACCAACCCCACATGACCCTGCACAGGATCAAGCAAGTACAGAAAATGGATGGATTAAAGTAAAACGTTTCCATACCTCACCACTATACCTGCAATTCTCATTATCTCTTGTACGTCCACCAGTCTTTTTTAACTCTAGCCCCGTAAATCTTGACTTTAATATTTATATCAAATGATACTGAGCCCAACACAAAAATAGATCTAAATGAACTTCATTATTCTGCCAATCCCACAACCCCAGTTGCCTCTTTCCTCTTTTCCTGTTCTTGCAAATGCTACACCTATTATATCTGTTTTTCCTTTTCTTTAAAGACATACTCATGTTTCACATGTTCTTCCTTGTAATATTCTCTGCAACGCTTCAAAGTTACATCTGTTTTTGACCAGAACAATTTTGAGGAAAAAGCAGGTGAGGTGTGGGGTGTGTGTGGGGGATGGGAGTAGAAAAGAGGCAGAAAACTTTAAAAAAAAGAGCCAATTATTTCCAGACAGGAAAGTTTGGGGGACAAGGGTGGAGACCTTGTAACTACTCAGTGATTTAATTAAAAAGAGCAATCTGGCAGGCAAGGAGAAATGTTAAGGAAGTAAAGTTCACAACAGGGTTTTGCAGACCCAGACTGGTTGGAGTTCGTCATGTAAGGGTTGGAGTTTACACAAGCTAAAGGTGCCCACAGTGTAGAGGACAAGTGGTGGAAATTGGGCTGTAAATATAGAAGCCTCAGGAGCCAGGGGGTGTGAACGATAGAAGCATAACACTCAATAATCAATTGCTTTTGTTCTCACCTCTTAATTCAACAAATATTGTAGAAGCTCCCCTTTTCCTGCTGACTGAAGAACTGTAGCCCAATCAGTAAGACAGGTGCTAATGGAGAAAAAAAAAGCAATGGAAGCAGGAAAAGAAAGAGGAAAAGCACATTTTTCACTCCACTGTCTCTGAGAAGTGAGGTTAGCTGGGTCACTGCAGCCAATCAATGACGAGCATTTTTTATTTTTTCTAGGTGTGGCCTAGAAGGTTATCTCTTAGTTTCTGCTACTGCACGTATCGAGCCTAACCGGTCTTTGCAGATATGTGCATGTGTCTTTATCTATGATGTGCTTGCAAAATTTGATAGATTTGGCTTTTCCAGCAAACAGATGACTCACACAGTCTTGAGGTTGAACTGTGTCACAAGCGTTGCTGCTTCCACTCCCGCGGTCTAATATGTTACATGTGTTGGCGATGCTGTGTGTCTGCTTATCCCTCAGATTGGACAGATAAGGGCCTTAGCACTCGTCCCACAGACTACCACCTGTGTTGATAAGGGCCGAGAGCAAAGCCAGACAGGTGGAATCTTAGACTGCTGATAGAATCGCCGCTGCAAATCTCTGGACACCGGAATGTTAGGAAGACACAGGCAGGCAACACGGTAAACAACATGAGATATCTGCACATAAAGCCCAAGTCTTGAATGGAAAAAACACAAAAACACAGATAAACACAAGCACACACATTCAGGCAAAGGGCGCAATATCATTTTTTTTTTTGTTTTATTTTTTCCAGTTTCCTGTGATACTGTTTATTTTCACATTGGGAGGGTAAAAAAAAAAGTGCAAATGCACAACCTCCCAGTCTGCATCCACCATCTGGCCCTCCCAAGGCTCAGATGTCTCTGGGGTAAGGTGAGCTGCGGGGGGACGGCTTTCTGTGTTTATATATGATACGTGGATGTGTTTGCATGTTTGTATCTATGTATGTATCGAAGAGGAAAATAGCAGCGATCACAAAAGCCATATGAGAAAATATGCAACACACTTTGTTGCTATAAGAGGAAAAAAAAAAAAGTGAACAGATCAGACATTCTAGCCACGCTTTCTGCATTCAAGCATGACAGTTTCACAAAAAAGAATGTGCAACATACTTACAACACTGCAGCCACATCTACTGCTGGGATGAGTTTGCAATAGGGTCGTCATAGGTGACTAGCCTGCCTAAGTGCACCTTTACACCAAGTAAAGCCCCCATTACGAGATGAGGCCATGACTACCAGCTCAGCCAGCTGTAATCGTTTTAGTACTACAGCACATGAACACAAATAGAACACAAAACAAGAAAAGAATTGAATTCTACTTCAGGTGGTCCCAGGTCAGCAGTAGTGCCTCTGGCCAAAATAGACTCGTGTGAGAACTCAACACATAATCCTTTGCGTCTTTTCAGCCCTGCTGCTTTATGTCACCTGCCCATGTTGCACCATTTTCTTCTATTTTTCCTCATAGATGTTTGTTTTCATATACAAATGCAAAATGAGAAAAGAGTAAAGGAGCAATTTTACATACTAAAAGACTCTTTTTACAATCTGTGTCCTCCATAGAAGCTGGTGAGCTCATGCAAGTTAAACATTGGATAGTAGGGAACTGTTAATGCTACACTAGCATCACAGGGTGGTTCTACATTTATGCAGCATCCGTTGACACAGTCAAAGTAAAGTGTGAGAAATAACCGAGAATTAAAGGAGTCTGACAAGAAACGTTAGACCAAACTGAGAAAATATTCTGCATGCTACAGACTTGGCTGATTTTCAGTAATATTTTGATGATATTAAGCTTTTTTTTTCATTTGAAGATGAAAATAAAAAGCAGATGAGAGCCCTCATGTTTGTTTATCCAGTCAGTTGTCCAAGGAGTTCCATTTAATTTAATTTGTGAAAGAAGCAGAGAATCAGCAGCTAAATGTTGTAAAGCACTATACACTTTTTTTTTGCTTACAAAGATGTTTCCTGAGCTTCATTAAGTAAAGATAAACACAGCAACTTGGTAATCCATTTACTGTGTGAAGGTTGAAGCCTTCTGGTTTGTGGAAAACCCCTTTGAAATCCAAAGTATGTCATTTAAGCTCTTGTCAGCTTTGGATTTTGAGACTGGCAAAATAAAATATCTATATGTAAGTTGTGACAATATTTAACGATTTATTTAGCCATCTTGTTGAACCAATTCTTGCTTTTCACCTCATTATTTGTGATGAAATACTGTTAAAGAAGCCTAACTGATCCTTTAGTGGTTCTAGTATACCTTCTGTGCTGCCATTGCATAAGTTTGTCATATGTAAAACTCATTAACTACCATTACAGAGTACTGGTCAGACTCAAAAAGCAGAGTTTTTCCAACAAGACATAATTTGGATCTTTGCAAGAAAGATTCCTTTTTTGTGTGTCTTTTTTGCAAATCTGGAGAAAATGCAGGTTTTTAAACAACTCTAAGTGGCATCATAAAGGAAGTGCAGTTTTAAGAATTCAGCTCCCGAAGTTGCCACATGATGTAATCTAGCTATAGCACACGGTAGTTTGGTTAATAAACTTTGACATGAAAGATTCTCAAAACTGCAGTGTGTTCACAAGACTTTTTTTTTGGAGAAAGAAATCCATCAAGGTGTCTGCAAAGTCAGCTTCAAGAGAATGTCCCCGGAGCTGACTCAATGTCTACCTCAAAGTTTTGCCCTTCAACGTTCTGTCAAAACCTCTTTAATCAACATAGCTAATAAAAGTAACAGATAAATCTGCACCTGCATCATCTTTTTCATTCAGGCTGCCAACACTGCACTGCATCTTTTGAAGATAAAGGACTTCTACGTTGTAATACAGGCACAAGGATCCAGAGGGACTGTGTACATAACACTAACATATTCTCACACACCGCATTTTAAGTGTGAGTGCTGTTTTACACCACAAAGCACGGCTCAGGCATCTACTGTATGTCAAATAACTGAGACAAGACTTTTTTTTTTTAATTCTCCTAACCTTGATCGCATCACTCGACTCATTTGTAAAGCATCCATACTGTGTTTCTTCTTCTGTCTCTCTCATCTTTTCGTTTCCATCTGTCTATCGTCAACCGCTGTTTAATCTCTCCTTCCCCTGCATCCCCCCCACCCCCACCCAGTTCCGGGCCGTTAAATGAGCGGGTTTATCTAAGCCTAATTGGTTTAAGGGCAAACAGAAATAAGCAAAGGCTCTCCAAGTAGAGAAGAATTACTGCGGCTGTTGGCAACAATGATCCGTGCGCCACGGAGGCGGCAAAGAGGGAGGCGAGAGTGGAATGGGGAGATTAGAGAGTAAAACTGTGGAAGGCAGAGTAGAGCAGAGGAATGAAGAATGGTGGAAGTGCAGGGGAAAGTAGGTAAGGTGAAAAGACAGGAAGGAATAGAGAGAGAAAACAAATAGTGCTGAAGAGGAGCACCGCACATGTTTTTCTGTAATGTTATGCAAATCCTTGTTTCCAATCTCAATGTTTGCTTTCTGCTTTGGGGTCTGACTGGCCCTCTTCAATAATTTGTTTGTGAATATATATCCTGCTATGTGTGTAATGTAGCATGTGTATGCTGATAGAGCTGAGGTATGAATCCAAACTGTTTGATCCTTCAGCTCAGTTTGCTCTGGCAAATAAACAGACATTTACAGAAACCTCTGCATGCTTATGCTTCATTTTTTTACTTTATATTATAACTATGATCAGCTGTCCTCAACCTATCCAACCCCATTCGGGAACTTTCCATCCTTTTAGTTTTCAAGTTCATCAGTTAATCAATAATCCATCAGGTATTCTGGGTGCAAACAAGAAGTTTAAAAAAGTCATTCTATTGATGCATCCATATGGTCAGGGCTGCTCAGTCCTCAAACTTTACAAATTATACTAAAACACATGCAAACAAACAATTTGTGACTCTCATCTGATTTAAACGTGTAATTAGATCAGCTGTGACAGGATGGGAGGGATAATGTGGTGAGTGGCTCCGCTTTTTCTTCCACACACACCACAATACAGAAAGAAAAAAGTGGGGGGAAAAAGGAAAACAGCAACAGATTGGAGTTTAGATCAGTGAAGATTTTAACTTTCCCATGGGGTAACTTCCTTTCAATTAGCAACCCAAACAAGAAAATCACTTTCATCTTTGTTACTGAGGTAACCCAGGGGCCATCTCCGTGCCCATCTGCTTGATTCTCATCTCATCTTTTTAAAGCTGAAATCACACCCCTTAACCCCACCCCCCCCGTCCAAAAAAACAGAAAAAAAATCTCCCATCCTTTTCATACAGAGTAACCGTTTAAAACCCTAAAGTATCTATTTCTCGCAAAGGTAGCAATTTGGTCCTTGGCTTGGTATCTGCAGCCTGTGTTACAATCTGATGAGCACAAACAAGAAAGCCACCGCCAAATTATAGAGTACTGCCAGAGCTGAGAACAATTCTGGAGCAGACTTTTAACTGAAAGAGAAGAAACTTTCATATGAGAAAAAAATCATTCTAATAGTGCGCTAGATTGATACATTTATAAGAGCGGATACAGACAGCCTCGGGGAAGCTAGAGAGTTCCTGTCTATGTTTTATTAGAGAGGATGACTGACTGAACTGTGACATGGGAGGAGACACTGTAACCATGAGTGGAGCCAAAAGATACTGGTTGAGGCTGCAGCCCAGTGTCCGGTCCCTAAGGTCCCACAGCGGAAATGAAAAACATGTTTGACTGAGAAGATAATAGCTACTGTACTTGTGGCACTGCAGCTTGCTCAGGTGTCTCAGGATGAACAAAGAAAACAGGAAACGATAAGCAATAAGGTGGATAAAATAAGAGAAACTTTTTTTTTAATCCCATCAAATCCATCACAAGAAGTCTTTCCATCAATACTGTTCACAGTCTTAAAGAGTTTGCCAAAGCATCCCAAAATGCTGATAAATAAACATTTCCCAAAGGTGTTTCGAATTGTAAAGTGCTTTTTTATACAAAGAAGTGAAAAAACCCTGGAATCTTGCTGGTTTTACTGGCAGTTAGAGAAAAGCGTTTATGCCCCGCTGAGAAGAAGTAATTGCTTTTCAGATAATAACAATCTAAAGTAACACATTTAATGAAGATGATGTATAAAGCTTTTTGTAGCACAGATGAAAAGGCAGATTTTACTGAATGTACATGGAACCTTAAGGATGCGCACACTTTTAAAACACGCGCACACATTACAGTGTTTTTTTTTTTGTTTTTTTTTTTAAAAAGAGCAAGTGGTAGTCAGTGGAGCAGGAGGATGCTGCTCCGAAATAAAGGGACAACCAAAGCATTCCGCTGCGATCCACGTGTAAAACATCCCAGAATGTCGGAGACGCAGCGCGCTGCCCAGCAGAAAGCGTCACAAGCATCCCCAAGACACGCGCCACGGCAAGCAAGGCTCGCGCATCTTACACAGACAGAAGACTTTTAGTCTCGAATTCTTATTTACCTTCCATCGCAGAGGATGTGGTGACCAGCACGCATAAAAGCGCAAACAAATCCACTGTCATGGCAGAAGGGTAGTCTCCACAGCCTGTCCCCAAATAATCAAGACGCACGGCGCGCGTCAAAAGAATCCCTTTGGTTGTCAGAGCGGTACTCCAGCAGACAGCCTCTGTTGTGAGTCACATTTCAAGCCGTAGTAAACAATGTGTGACAATCAGCGCAAGGGACAAGCGGAGTATAGGGGCCGAGGGGGTGCATGGAACAGGGGGTGGATTGGGGAGGAGTGGGGGTGGGGGGTCCTAGAAGTGGGTGGGGGGAGACCCGATATCGCCTGCTCACAGTCCCATTAGATGCCCAGAACCAATCAACGACTGGTAGCTGAAACTCACTAACCAATGGCTAACCCGCCGCTCCGCCCACCTCACACTGTCAAAACACCAAACTTTTCCTTGACCTATTTGAAGCGGTGTCCGCTGCACTGAAGGGAAATAACACCACCAGTCGGTTTACTGATGCTACTACAACCTGAGTGAACTTAAAAAAATCAGAGCTGTTCCCCATCAGGTGAGGGGATCGGAACAGGTTGTGGAGTTCATTCCACTGCCCACATTTGTTCATGTTAATCATATTATTGAACAATTTATTAGTTTATTTATCTCCCACTCGAAGTTTGAGCGCTTTTCGGTCGTTACTGGAATATTGTGCACAGCTGATACCGACGAGTGATGTATTTTCAAACTATCTGAAGATGCTTTGATGTGACATTTTTACTCCCTTTCTACTCACACAAGCGCGAAGCCCATTTGCATTAAAATTCTTTGAACAGCTTTGACAAATTCAGCTTCACCTCCTAATGATATTAAACAGGCGCTGCACATCAGCTCCATCCTTTGGACCTCTCACCCCTCTTTTGTGTGCGCGTGTTGCAACAGATGGTACGCACAATGGGTTTTTCCCTGCAGGGACACAGAGGACCAGAGCCTGCTTCAACAGAGGAAGAGGCCGTTCCCGCCTTGTAGCCCAGAACCATACACCTGTCTTGAGCTAGATATGTTTCCCCCATCCCCGCCAAGTCCCTGGAGCTGAAGAACTGGGATGGAGTTGTTAATCTTCAACCTGAATAGGTCTGGTTTTTCTCCGGGCCACTGGATGGCCTAATACTTTAGTGCTGTCCCTTTGCAGAAGACTGGCCCAGATACTTTTCACCTGCTTTAGTTTTTTATAGACTTAAAGAATGGACTAAGATTTAGAAAATTAGGTGAAATTTATAATTTTAATAGCGTCAGTATTAAGCTTCAGGGCCATTCTCAAAATGTATGTTATATTGTAAAGGGTTTTGTTGATCACCAAAGCCCCCTGGCATTTCATTTGCTATTTTCAAACATTTTAAATCAAATTAAAGTGCCAGTGTATTATATTTTTAACTCTTTGTTTAAAAAAATGCAAGATGCAAACATGTTGAAAGTTTTCCTCAGATCATATTTGGGATATCACTTACTTACAACCTTAAAAATCCTTATAAATCCTGAATGAAACCACAGCCCTGAGCTCCTGTGTGCTGCTGCCAAGCATGACTAATAACAAAATAAATGATGCTCACAAACACAAGAAGGTTACGAGCAACGCTGTGACGAGTTGAGAAGACAAAGATAACTTAAATATGACATTCATGAGACAGTCATGAGAGGAACAACATCCCAGCTTCCAAGTCACAGTATTCAGCATTTGAGAGGAACATCAGAAGTCAAACAGGTAGACGGATCATGCGTTGGATTTGTACTGCATGGTGGTGGCTTAGTCCAGTGATGGTGGGAAGCATTCATTCAATCAAATTCAAGGAAAGTCTGGAAACAAACATTACAGCATTAGTGAAGCTGATGAAAATTAGTGTCAAAAGCAAGAAAATGATACATACACATCAAAGAAAGTGTTAATGAAGCTAACAAACAAACGAACAAAAATCAATACATAAAATATAGGGTTACGATGAACGTCAGTAACACATGTTTGCATTTGTTTCGTTTGTGTCAAACTTGTTTTGAGAGAAAAATAAAGGTATTTTAAATTATATATATATATATATATATATATATATTTTATCTTGAACATGACAAAATTGGGTCATTTTTTATAAAAACACCAGGCTTTCCTAGATTTTTGAGTCCCTCCAAAGTACTTGTATTGTAATGTGATAATTTCAATTGAATATCCAGCTTTTTTCCATCTGCCTTAAATCATTCTGACTGCAACCCTCTCTCTTGACCCTTTGTGATTTGACTCCTAACCTTTCCAATGACAGAAATCAAACACATTGTAAATGAAAGATGACTTCCACAGAATAAATGATTGTTCCAGTTGTGGCAAACAGATGAACTGGGCCAGACACAGGGCTCGGGGAGCACCAAGCAGCAGTTTCTAACCTGGGAAAGCAGTAGATGAGCGCATTTGTCATTTTTAATGGTGTGGTGAGGAGTGGTACTAAAGTGAGGCATTGCATGGCACAGCACAGCATGGCCCCTGGTGCTGACTGGTTTGTTGGCCTCTCATAGCTGCCTAGTCCTATTTTTCACCCAACAGTCATCATCCCATACGCCTCCACGGGTCATCTCCACAAAGGCCGGTAGGAGAAACTGTCTCTGTTTGCTGTCTGCACCCTGGGGAAAAGAAAGGAAGGAAGAATATGGGGAGAGTTAGGAACAATGGCACTTCTGCTGCTGCACATCCTCCCTTACAATGGCACACGCAGAAATGATAACACACTTGTTTGCAGTCTTCCACCGACACAATACTCCAAAAATGATCCACACAAAGCCATACAAGCGCTTACCTACTTCAGCTGAAGAGCCTCCACCTAATACCAACACTGAGCCCAAACACATAGCAGGGAGCTTCTCATTCCCACTGTGGCTTTTTTCTTGGTTTATTTATTTATTTTTAGGCAAACCTGTAGAAACATTAAACTAGTTTCTCTATCAAGAAAAAAAGGTAAATGCTGATTTGAATTTAAATAAATGTAATTTATTCCTTTCGTTCCAATCTTGCGATTCATCCATCTTTATGCCGACATCTGCACATTGGCTATAGACAATTAGAGAGAGTTTTGAGGACTGAATTCTGATGTGCTTTAGATTGGTGTTGCCCAAATAAAGGGTTAAAACTCAGTCGTAAGTCCCAGACATAGTTGGACTTTTTGGGTTACAGTGCAGATTGACAAATAGCTTAATTATGAAATATAGCTTAATAACAGGGAACACATTGGATAGATTTTTTGCTTAAAATTTATTTTTAAAGATGACATTCATCATCATCATCATCATCATCATCATCATCATCATCATCAATTTATTTATAAAGCACATTTGAAAACTGCAGTGATGCAGACCAAAGTGCTGTACACAAATAAAAACAGCAAATACAGAGATAAAAATAAACATACTATAAAAACAAACATAAAAACAATAAAATAAGGTCAGCAAGGAGTTAGACTGCCCCAACAGAGTTAAAAGCCTGAGAATAAAAGTAAGTCTTTAAACGGATCTTCAAAATACTAAGTGATGGGGCGAGTCTGACCGTCAGGGGGAGCTGGTTCCATAAACTAGGGGCGCAAACTGAGAACGCCCGCTCACCGCGGGCCTTATAGCGGGCTGGACGAACCTGCATTCATAAAGGTTATGTCTCCTTGGAGTTGTGGCAAAGCTGAAACTAAAGGTGAAACTAAAGGTTTCTCAGCAGCCAAAACAAAAAACAAAAAAATAAAAAAAACCACAAAGAAATTAGCATGTCGAATTTAGCCCCTAAAGAGATTGAGGTTATTTAGAAAAACAAATCTACAAATTTTCTTTTTTTTATAAACTGCAAGAGTAGTATGACTTTGAATGACAGCAGAACAGACAGTGAGATGTGTCAGTTGCTAAATAAAGCACTCTCATTAATCTGCCACTGATGCCGTAAGTAAAGGTACCCAGTGCCCTGCTAACAGCACAAAGACATTAACTGCATTTCTGACTCAGAGCGACTCACAGAAAGAAAAATTTTAGCGCAAAACCATCCAAACTGCCAAGAAGTGCCCATGCCCACCTGTAAAGGTAAAATAAAACTTTGTCTTTTGAATGAGAGTACAAAGGAGTAAGAAGTATTGCATTTTGTTTCCACTTGCAGAAACATAATCACAGCTTGACTAACATTTTTTTTACCTCTCGTTTGTTTTATTCACAATTTCTTTAGCTGACATTAATCCAAACAGCACTTTATGGCGCTTTCTGCTCAGCATTGAAAGAGTAAGAGCATCATTATGATCATTGTGTGAGTTTGTGAGAAAATGATTGTGAGTTGATACAAGCTGAAGAGCCCATGTTTTTTGTATGTGCACACATTTACATAATCAAAGTGCATGTGCGATATGGTTCATTGACACACAGACCAGTGGCCAATAGATTACTGCACTGCCCACCTCAGTCGCTCCATTACCTCCATTCCAGCGTTGATCTGTCCCTCAATTCATTAAACACACTAAACAATATTATGCATAAACAAATAAAACTCAAAAAATCCCAACCTGTCTGAGGTCATGGCATTTAGGATACATTCAGTTTGCTCATGAGTAGTGATGGAATCTCAGATTAGGTTAATAGGGTTAATTGTTCTCAGCTCCATCCCTTTAAGAAGTATTAATATACATATTTTTATAAAAACATCAATCTCTTTTCAATCAAAACAGGGGTCCTGTAGAAAATAACATGTGATATGTGTTAAATTGTTTTTAAATTTGGTAAAAGTATATTTAAGGGTTGGCTGAGTTAAGAGCTTAAGAAAGTAGTTTTTTGGCCACAGATGTGTCATTTAAGTGATGAAACTCCTTAATGAGGAAAAGTAAAACTGGGCTGACAGCTCATTGCTTCATGTCAGCCTCCAGTGGCAGCCCATCCCACTTGTTTTTGTTGAGTTGTTTGTCTCACAGGGACACTATCAAAATGCAGCCCCTTGTCTTCTTCGACCTGTCTTTTTCCTCCTCTCCTCTGGTCCAGTGACAGATAGCTGAGTGCAATCTATCAACCACAGTCCGCCTCAGTCAGGGCCAGAGCTTTGTTAAAGCCGCATACGGACAGAACGCTTGCACAAGAGAGTGCTCATTCCTTACTTTGTCACACTAAATGGGATAAACATCTGGTGGAAGAGGTAGAGAGAAAAACCTGAGGTGAAATCCATCTGCCCTCGGCCTGCCATACACTGATCCCCTGTCACAGACTGACCTCTGATATAAATGAAACTCCTGTGCTGCATTTGAATATAATGAGTGGAGCACTGTCGTATAGTTTAGCACAGTGGATAAAGTGGATGAACCCACCAGTCAACTCAAATGTCTATTTAATGATTATTTGTTGGGTCTTAAATAAGTGGTGCAAAAAAGATGATGGAAAAAGTGTGATTGCATTAAAAAAAAAGTTACATAAACATTCTTACAATAAATAGAAATCATTAGGGGCTTGTACTTTTGACACGGAATGAGACTAATTTTTGAAGAAAATGACTTTCTTCAATCTAAGCATATGATGTGATCATTCTAAGTTGCTAGAAAACCAAAGACATAAATATTAACAGTTTTTTGTGGAAACTGTTATAAAATCAATTTCCTTTGACTGGACATAAAATGTTAAAATTAGCATTAAATATTCTCTTTTTATTTAGTGTTTCATGTGGCATAGGGATGGAAATGCCTTAATTAGGTTTTAAAAATTGAAAATAAACTTTATTGTTCATTGTTTCATTTGCAACATATTCTATGAAAGCAGAAAGTCTGGTTTCCATCTTCAGCATGTGCTGCTGATTGAACTGGACTTGCAGTCATTACTCAAGGAAAAGGATAGTTTTACGCCGTTATTGTAGTTTTTTAAAGGAAGTTTTGATGCTTTACTGACCTGTAAATGTTTATAACCATTTTTAAAAGCCAACCTAACCATGTGCTTTTTGTGCTTGTTAAGTTTGTAACATGTGAAACAACAAATACTCCTGTGTGCAGTTCCATGTATCCAAGTCTACTTTCCACCAAATCTAAAAAAAATGAAGTTAATGAAGTTTCCACAGAAGTCCTTTGAGGATGCTGAAATTCACTTTAAATTCTACACTACTTATTTTTGTGATTTCTTTTTGTCAGCAAAAAGGGGGCAAAGAGCCCATCTGTAGAGACAAATCATTGGATTAGGTTTTTCTGTTTTTCACTGCATTCTTGCTTTGAGACTGGGAATAAAATCTGTCCGTGAGTAAAAATAAACAAGGCAGTACATGGAGAAGGGCCATTAGACAATTTGTGACAGGAGGTGCGAACTGGAAGAAAAAAAAAAAAAAAACAAAGTTGAATGGACTTAGTCACATGAAGATGAATGGTTATAAAATACAAAACAGGGAGTGTAAGTTACATAAAATAACAACAAATAAAATGTGCATTGTGAGTAAAGATAAGTACCAGAGTTTATGGAACAATTATTTATCTGGGATTGTTCTTTGAAACCACTTTGAGCTGTTTTTGAGGCATGCTCGTAACCTAACAAATCATTCATTTCATCAATTGACAAATATAGCTGGGTATCATCTGCGTGATGAATGATGAAATAGAACAAAATACAGACCAACACATGGACAAGCGTGTGAAAATAAACAAAAATGTTTAAGGATAAAAATCTGACATCAAAACAATATACAGCAACCTGGATGGCCACAACAATCACAAAGAGCAGGGGGAACATAATGGCAAGTGGTGAAAGATGGTGGGACCTGACAATGAGGAAAAGAACCAATAAGTATTTATGCTTGGACAAGGTGATTACTGAAATAGGAGCAGCTGAGTGGGAAGACAAAAGAGCTAATCAGACAGATGTTCATTTGATGTGGCAGAGTAGGTGAACTCAGGAACAAAAGAAAACATAGCAAAAAGAAACAAAAACAAGAAACAAACTGAATTAATCACATAAGAAATACACAAGTTAAAAAACTAATAACAACAGAAAGCTATGACTAATATGGTCTTACAATAATATACACTAATAGTCAAAAGATTGGACACATTTTCTTATTCAATTAAAAGAAAACGTATATCCAAACTTTAGACTGGGATTATAAACACTGAGTAAAGAATGAAAAATAATCAAGACATATATGTGAAGGAGGAATAACACAACACCAATGCCCCATGGCTAAAAGACCTAAGAGCTGAGTATGGCAGTCACCCAGAGCAGGAACTAGTCCACATTACAATGGCAGACATCCAAGACAGAGTCTCAAGTATTAGGAACTGGACCACGTCAGGCCCTGATATGACACACACCTGCTGGCTAAAGAAACTGTTGTGCTCTGCAGCACTAATGACTCGGTTGCTAATAGTTGGGATCTACTCAGAGTGGTTGATCCAAGGTTTATCCTGATCATAAAGGATCCCCTGAAAGGTGCAATACCATCTAACAACCAGTCAATCGCCTGCATTGTACAACATGGAAGCTCCTGTCAGGTATAATGGCAGCTAAGGTGAATAAGCACTTGGCTTAGTACATAAGCAAGAGCACAGATAAGAATTGGCAAAGACACTAGAGGAGCCAAACAATGCATGGAGGATCTCATTCCAAGTCCAGCACCCAAAGACTGCACATGAGCAGTATGTAAGATGCAGCCAGGCAAAGTGTACACAGGAAACCTGGAGTGATGTACAGAATTATCTGTGTCTAATATCGACTAGAAGTTCCACAGTCTGAGTGGGAACGTCCATCAAGAGAAGTGAAGAATAAGGGATTTAAGATACTGTGGAACTTCCTGATCCAGACGGACAAACACGTGATGGCAAATCAACCGGACATAGTGGCTGTGTAAAAACAAACAAAACAAACAAAAAAAAACAACAGGAAAATACATTAGTGATCAATATAGTGATCCTAATTCATAGTGACAACAAAAAAAAAGAACATGAGAAGCTTCAGAAATACCATGAGACTAAAGAGAAAATTCTGAAAATCAAGTCTTAAGTGGGTGAGTGCGAGATTATTCTAAGCAAACAACATGTACATGTTAAAACATTCCAAATTGAAGTTTATTTTTATTAAAATTCTGTTTGATTTGCTTTAGGATTTTGCACAACCTTTACTTATTATCTGCTCTGCTAATGGAGTGTTGTTTTTTAAGATTGTATTTTCAGCTTTGGATGTGATGTTGGGATTTTGTTTTCTCCTGTTCTGTCAGTTGTAACATTTTGAGACATCAAGCTAAAATGCATAATAAATCATGCAGAAACACCTAAAATGCGTACAATGTATTAACAACCCCAGGTGCAGATGAGACTTGTTTTTGTTGCAGGATGTGTTCAAGTTCTGCATTTCAATCGCAGAAGACGATGAAAGAAATCTGAAATGATACAGAAAATATCAATGAATGTTACAACTGTGCTCAAAACTTTCTGAGGACTGAAAATATAAATGTTCTAAAAAGTACCACTGGACATTTATTATTCAGATAACGAGCTTATTTAAGACACGTGCACATATACAACAACAGTAATGCAGTCAAGTATACAAAATAAAACAAACAACCAAATTAACAAGCTGACCTTTTGATAGTAACACTGACCTTTCAAAGCAATCTTTACTCCCAGCATGCATCGTCAGATCAATAATCATTGCTGCCAGGTGATGCTTGGAGGATAATCGGCCTGTTGCAGGCTCAGTAACAGGAAACGTACACCCACACATAAATGCTGCAAAGTCTATGTTAAATCTAAAATGTCAAAACCATGTGCCGCACATGAAATATGCATGACTGTTGTAATTGTTAACGGTGAGTCTTATTTTTTTAAACACAGTTAGTCTTGCATCAGTTGTTGACTGGATGTCATTGTTTTGTAATATATGAACAGAAACTCAGAATTTAGACAAGAAAAGCCATTAACAGTTCCATTTATATTTTTGTCTGCTTTTTTTTGTCTTTTCAATCTCAATTTTAGCTTTGACCCCTAGTGCATAAAATGTAGGCAGCTCAGCCACCTCTCTTCGATTTCTTTATCCAATCAGAAGCAGATCCCATTACCACAGTTCCCAAGTCAATGACTCCTCATTTAGCTCACACTTCCAAGCTTCTTTGCTCAATAAGACCTTGATGGATGACCTGACAGAATGCATACACTATGCATGTGTGTCTGTGTGTGTATGGAGTAGGTGCTTGTGCATGTGTATGAGCAAAAGACAAGGACGTGCAGATCAAAAAGTTGTGAATTTTAGGTCAAATTTAAGGGACAGACTAGTCAGTTTTCCAGTTCACGCATTTCTAAATATATTCCACTGTAAATAATGGAATTCCAACTTAGTGTTTAGAATATTTAACTCAGAAGCCAAAGGGACATAGCTTTGCGCTGCAAGATGGATTCTCGTTAGATTTGGGGTTGTCCAAACCTTTGAAAATCCATCTTGTATAGCTTCAACTAAACTGTCCGACTTGACTCCACTGGTGATTCAGACCAATCATGTGTTTGCATTGTGTTTTGGGGCGGGTGTTTATGTAGCCTATGATTGGCAGCAAGTGTCCAAGCAAAGCAAAACAAACATGGTTGTGTCAGTGGACGTCCTATTCAATCTGCTTTAGGACAATTAGAGGCGTTTTCTTAGTTGAAAAGGGAGCAAAGGGAAGCACTTTGTACATTTCTTGATAGTAAAAATGTGTTGTGCATTTCTTGATGGTAACGATGTGTGTGCTTTTCTCCCAACTGGATTTGGCAAGACCTTGACTTACTGTGATTGGCTAATGACAAGTCATGGTAGGCACTTGCTGGTGCGTCCTCCAATCAGCTTAAAATATTATACCTGCTGTCCCTCCCTTTATTACACGCTTTCAGATGGAACAATCCCAAATCTATGTGTAGCACCAACTGGACATGTGGAGCTACACATAGATCTTGGTCATATTTGTTGGTTGTATCCGTTTGTAAAGTTATTGCAGCATTGTGTTCAATTTAAGAGTATTAATATGTTTATTGAGTGTGTTTCTGTATGATAGGTCTGTTATAGACTGAAGAGGAACATGGTGTATTTATTTATTTATTTATTTATTTTTATATAGTTATTTTTTGCATTCACACTCAAATTTCTGTATTCAATGTATTGACAATCTTTATTCAAAATGTTGTATATATTTACTAAAAATTATTCTAAAGTCCTAAAATCAAGTTCAGATACTTTGCCAATATATTCTCATACTCTAAATCACTTGAATGAGAAAGTAAGTCCAAATGTTTGACTGGATGTGTATATTTAATTGATCATGTGCTCCCACTTCATTATTTCTTTACTTGTCTTCCACTCAAGGAAGAGAAAGGTGTCTGGCTAATAGGCATCTCACTGTGGCCAGACCATTGAACAGCAGGGCATCAAGAATCAGAGGTTAATATGGATTGTTTAATGTCACTAAAGGATATAAGTCCTGTGGGTTGATCGTATACCAGCTTGATTCACGACATGTCACAGGGAATTGTTTTGTGCTACTTAACAGCTGTGCTGACAACACAAACATTATGTCAATCAGTGTTGTAGTTGTGTTTTGTTTGTTTTCTTATTGTTTTCCCTTGTGTAAAGGGCATTAATAAAGCATGTCTGCTGGTGACTAGCAGTCAAACTGGATTCACTTCATTGTTTGCATGAGACTGTGGTGCCATCTGGTGACCAAGATTGATCACAGCAGTGTGTCATGTCTGTCTGATTGCCAAATGTTGAGCAGGTTCACAACATTAGGAAATTACTGCAGTATTTTGGGCAACATACAATAGTCAAACACTTATAAGAATGCAATAAATTAAAATAAAAATGGGATAAACAGATTGCTACATACATGAGTGCAGGTGATGATCAGTGCAACAAGAAAATCAGAAAGGTGCAGAGAACACAGGGTCACGTGTTTAAAACAGACCAGGTGGTGGGTACAATCTGAGACAGGGTTATTGTCCATGAGTCCAACAGCAGAGGGAAAGAAACTGTTCTTGTGGTCAGAGGTTCTGATCCAAATGAACCAGAGCCTCTTTCCTGAGGGGAGCAGGTCAAAAAGTATGTGTCCAGGGGGAGACAGGCCAGCTGTGATCTGGCCTGCACACCCCAGAGTCCTGGAGATATACAGGTCCTGAAGAGAGAGGAGACTGCAGCCAATCACCTTCTCAGTGCACAACATGCTGCAGTCTCTGTTTGTCCCTGATGGTGGCTCCAGCATACCACACGGTGATGCAGGAGGTGAGGATGGACTCGCTGGTGGCAGTGTATGGTTGAACTGTAATATTGTCAGTGTTGGCAGGTTGAATTTCCTCAGCTGCCTCAGGAAGTACATCCTATGCAGGGCTTTCTTTATAACAGAGGTGATCCACTTGAGGTCCTGGGTGATGGTGGTACCCAGGAAATAGAATGAGTCCAAAGGGGTGATAGCGGCATCAGTCAGGGTGGGGAAGAGGTGGGGACTAAGAACACAGTCCTGAGAGGAGCCGGTGCTGATGGTCCACGAGTCTGAGCCTCACATGCTGCTTCCTGTCCATCAGAAAGAGAGTAATCCACCTGCAGATGGGATCAGATATGTTCATCGGGGAAAGCTTGCCATGGAATAGGCCTGGAAGGATGGTGTTGAAGGTAGATCTGAAGTCCAGAAACATGATCCTGATCTAGGTTCCCAGAGAGTCCAGATGATGCAGTATGAAGTGTAGTAAAATGCAGAAATAAGTATAAAAAGATAAGAAAATCCTTCTGTTCTTCAGAAGGTCATTGATTCAAAAGCTAGTCTGGACCCCACAGCATAAAGTTTGTGTTCCTCCCTTTCATGCATGGGTTTTCTTCATGAACTATAGTTTCCTCTGATCTATGTTAGCTTAAATGGCAACCCTAAAGTGGCCCTAAGTGGGCCTCCATTTGCGTTTGAATTGTTTTTAGTTTTTTTTTGTAACAAACCCTTCTTCCACTGGGTGGCAGTAATTACATTTGTCCAGAGTGGTTTAGTGTTGCTTTCTGGTTGTGTGAATCATCACACATTCAGCCTTCTGACAGGAGCGTGACGTTAAACCCTTGATCTCAAGTGCAGTTGCTGATGTAAAAATCATATAATTACTAAGTGCATCTGATATCAGGAAGCTTCAAAGAGGCAGAACAGAATAAGGCTGAGGGAGGCACTGATTTATTTACAAGGTCAGACAAAAAACAATTTGTTTAATACTATTAGCCTAGAGGAAATAACAAATAAGGGATTGCAAATTACAGAACATACACAGAAAAGCTTTTAGTTTTTGTGACTTTGATCCATTTTTTTTCACAATATACTAAATGTTGTTTTAAGGGAATCTTATAACAATCTAAAAATAAAGAAATTCAGCTTTTTATGTAGTAAATAACTGTGTTCAACTTTGTGCACCTCCTTAAAATAAATTCTCATGATTAGCATACAGCTATGTCTTAGTGTCAAACTTTAAGTAAGAGAAAATCAAAGGAAAAGCAGGTGGACCGAGTTGAGGAGATTTTATTGACAAGTGTTTTTGCTTTGTGAGCTGCTACTTCAGATATAGAAGCCATGTAACTTTGTGAGGCAGTGGCTCATAAAAGCATCAAGAATCAAAGGGCAAGCTAAAACTCACAAGGCTCAAAGCAAGCTGTGTGTTTGTGCAGCCGTCGGCTCAGAAAGTAAGACACGATCAATAGCTGTAAATGTGTCTGTCTATACACAGAACACGGAATATGACTGCAGAAAGTATAGTGGTTATTTTAGTGAAACTAAATTACTACATTTAGTTGTAATGCACTTATTCCACTCTGAGAAGGTTGTAAAAGTTTAAGTGTTTCTGGTTGAAATTTGTTACTGAGTTGAGTAGAAACAGTTTTAAAGAGACCATTTCATACAAGTTTCAGGACTTTGTGGTTATTTCTTAAGTATTAACCTGTAATATGAAACATTTTATATCTAAAAAACGTCAGGAAACACTTATTAACAGACCTTTCAATCTGTCTGCGTTAAAATTCGGGTGGTTCCGGCTCCTTCCGTCAGGCTTTGGCAGCAGCTTGTTCATAATCATGATTCGAATTTGCTGGACTCCGATTGGCTAACAAACTAGCCTATGAGAGCAAGGTATACTGTTTCCTGCCCCGCTGTGCATGGCAACGTCACACATCGTGTCTTCCTGTTTGCTACGTCTTATGCTACATCTTTTTAGTGAGCCACATGCTAGGTGTGGTTTCAACTGCAGGAGCTGCTGAATACTAACGGACAAAGGAGTTGTGACGAAACAGATACAGGCCGTTCGGACTCAAGCGAACTCGGGTTTTATCGCCACCTGCGTAGTTTGAGAGATAAAAAATGAAAGAGAAGTTGTTGACCTGTTTTCACAACCACTATGAAGTTAAGAACACCTGTAGAGCTAAAATATTCAACAGAAACCTCAGAAAAAGCCTTTTTAATGGAAGGGTCTCTTTAAAGGGAGAAAATTTTAAAAAAGAAACAAGCACACTAGTTTTTTAGATTATTTTTATCTGAATTTTGTCATGATCTTGTAACACACGTCACTCAGAATTAAATGAATATTATGTGAACGCCTGATAAAACTGACATGCTTCTCTTGTCTTAGAAAAGAACTTGTTGAAGTCTAAAAAGCAAGAAAACATGAACAAAAAGCTGTTTCAGGAAGTTCTATTGGAGAGTGATTTTAGAAATGGCAGATAAAAAGTCACAGCAGAGGTCAAGTGGAGATATTGAAGATCATTTATAAAAGGGACAAAAAAACACTTTTTGGAGAATGGATTGTAAGACTGCTGAAAAAGCAAAATGACAAAAATATCCTCCTAATGGGAAAATGAGAAACAGTTTTCTGCTTCTTCATCATTAACTTCACTGTCATACAACCTAAAATAAACATCTAAACAAGTCTGATGATTTCTGGAAACAAGCTCTATACAACTACCTTTGACTGAAATAAACAAAGATTAAGCTTTGTTTGATGAATTGTACCAAATGTGATAAAAACAACACTTATCCAACTCTTATGTCGTGGTGTAAGTCAAACTTGTCTGGGCCATTTCTGAAGAATAGTTTCTCTCAATTATCAGCCTGGAAAACGCTTCAGACTGCAAATAAAGCATGAAGACGAAGACATTTTAACAACATATCGAGTTGCATCTGAGATGTAAGCTGATCTTGAACATTGATACAGATCTGAGTGAGGACATCAAAAGAGGCCAAAATCTCATAGAACTTTAGTAAGAAGCAAAGATTCAGGAAAAAATTGGATAAAAGGTTATTATTCATTAATGTTCATTCACATCACTTTTGCAATTGTAACTTTCTGTGTCATTGTGGAACTATAAATAATGAAAATAAAACTGAAAAACAAAATCTAATTTCATTAATTTTCTCATCAAATTAGGTCGCTGTTTAGTCAGAAGAAAATCCACAGTTCCAAGAGAAGGTATCCAAATCCTTGTAGGTTCAAATAAAAGAAGCTGCATATATTTATTTTTAAGGATGTTTCACTTCTCATCTGAGGAGCTTTATTAATTCAAACACAAAAATTTGGATGTCAAACGTCAAATAAATGAATTAATAACTGGAATCATATGAATCTAATTGTCATGACCTGGGCGACTGAGAATCTGAACCATGAGGTGCCCAAAATGTTGTATAGCACTTCAGATCAGTAGGTACCACTTGAGTATTTTTATTTCTCCAACTTCAGATCCCTGTGTTTGTTACCTCCTTAGAAGAAATAAATTAGAATCATCATATATAATATATATAGTGTTAATTTGTCCTGAAATATAACTTATATATTTCCATGAGTGCTGCCCCTCGAGCTGCCTGAATAAAATGGTGAATAAATTCCTGTAATAAGGAAAAAGCATCACAGAATGGTTAAACAGCTTCAAAAAGTTGATGCATGATACAGGACCTTTAAAATATGTATTAGGTTACTGCAACTGAAGAGTGATTTTTTGAGGCTTTGCAAGATTTTTCTTCATATTTAGATTTTTTACAGTTTTGATATGTGGACTGTTTCCACTCTTTACACACAGAAACAGGGCAGATCATTTGCTGGACTTCAGATTTTGTTTTGTCTGAGAGATGCAAGGCGGCGGCTGTCATACCTGACACCCTTACTGATGGACTTCAGACAGGTTTTAAGCTCAGGCTCGTCTCTTTGTGAGGCAACAGTGTTAACACGTTAAAGCAGCTAGACTTCACACCTTTTCTGTTTAAGTTTTTTTTTACTCACACATTACTAACTTGTATATATACTGTTTTGAAACTTTATAAAATCATGTACATGTGTAAAAATGTCAAGTTTAGTTTTTTTTAACTTTATTTGTTTCAAAAATCATCAATAGAAACACCTTTTATTAAAGAAAACTGGACACAGGAATGTTGAAAATTTTACAATGTATGTAATTGACACAATATTGAAGGTACAACAGCAAAATGAGACATTTTAGAGTTCTGTTAACTCTTTTCTGTCATCTGTCTATACCATTAAAACAAACTCTTCCATAGATTTCTGGTAGCGATACAACCAAAGCAAATCAAAATGAGACAAAAAAAAATCCTCATAAACTGGCACCATTCAGATATACCTCCACATTCATAGCTCAGTTTGGAAAACAAACAAACAGAGAGAAGAAAAAAAGTTGTTTTTAAATAGATGGATAATGAGCTTTGCATTTATTTTTTGGGCCACTTACAGACATGACTCAAGGCAGGGTTAAGAAATCCAAACTGACTCGAGGTCAGTCAGATCGCTTGTTCTGCTTCCTCTCACATGCAGTGGCTTCGTGTTTACACTCTTTCACCACCCTCAAACAGGAGTCGGCTAGCTCGGCCACATCTATCTGCATCCACACATCCCCAATCAATAGTCGTTTGAGGAAGGTGTTGACTCTCTTATTGATCGACCATCCCGTGAAGTCTTTGTGCAGCCAGTGCCATTTAGTGGCCTCATAAAAGTGCGTGTTTGGTAAAAATAGGGGGGAAAAAAAAGGATTTAGAAGAATGAGTTTAGAAAATGAAAGAATGAGGAGCAGGGTTGTGCAAATTTCAGCCAATGACACTGGGAGGCAGTCACTGAAACTTAAGTGATCAGTTTAAAGAAGTTGCTGGTCGTCTTTAAGCTGGAATGTCACCATCAGGTTATGAGTAAATTCTTCTTATTTCAGGGCCGCATGTGTACTTTCCCCAACTGATGTTCAGATCTTCCTAAAAAGTCACAAATATAGGACTTATGTGGTTCACTTGCCACTTGTTTTTATCTCTTTTTTTGCTTATTTTTGTTAAAATATGTCATTTTTATTCCAGTAAAAAAACTAATGTCAGAACATTTCTTCTTCTATTTTTATCTTGAAACTTGCCCTGAAGTGTCAAAGGCAGTCACAGGCAGATGTCTTAACAAGGGATGAGAAGAGAAACAAGACACAAACACACATCCACACAGCATCATATCACTCATTAATAAATCACATCAGAAAAGATAGTACCATTAAAGATAGATCATCTCACACATATGAAAAGAAAATATGTATGAACAATTCTTAGGAGCAGGAACTAAAAACTCAAAGAGTTGTCACTTGTCTTAGTACATACAGATCATTACTGTTATGTTTGTGTATTTATTTATTCCATGTGGATTGTCCAAGTGCACAACTGAAACAATGACACACTTTGAAAAAAAGCATGTCAGTTTGAATCCTCCATATTAGGAAATTCTGACAGTCCTGACACCATTAATACAGACAGTAAGCTATTACAGTGGTGGTTTGAGAATACGATTTTTTTGAAAAATGGGCTATATTAATCTCCTATTGCTGTCAGTTTAATAGGTATCTGTCATACACTGTTAGTCCAACACATTTTTAATAGGTTTCATTTCTGTGCCATCCAAACAAGATTTATATAGGCTCTAACGTCTGTCCTTCTTTGCTCTGTTGGTTGTGGACAGCAACACTCATTCACACACAGACTCACACAAACATGCAGGAGTTGTCCCATAATCCTGCACACAAATTCTTTCAAATGAAAGCTTTAACATTTCTTTGAATTAATATGCAGTCGATGACTTCTCCCCAGCAAGGATCTGATTAGGAAAGGGTTTACTGAAATAAAAAAAAAACCTTCCTGGGAAGGTTGACACATAATGAAGCACTGTGTCACTGTCATATTGCCTTGCCATCATGTAGAAGCACGAGGAGAGCTCTAAAGGTCATTACAACTGATGAGTGAGGAAAAGAGTTGATGTGAGAAGTGAGGAGCACTCACACAGAAAAGTTGCAGATAAATGAAAAGCAAAACTAGATATTCAGATAACGGGTGATGTAAAAAAAAAAAAAAAAAAAAAAAAAAGAA
>SSNP01000021.1:1916166-2072900 GCA_006937955.1 Pachypanchax playfairii
TAAAAAAAAAAAAAAAAAAAAAAAAAAGAAGGAAATCGACAGACGCCCACAACGATCTGACCAGTTTTTAAAATTAGGCATCAATTTCAGAATTCTGATCCGCAATTATTTATTTTCTAGAAGAGAAAAAATGAGAAATGAAATGAAAAGAAAGAGGACAACAAAAGATTGTACACTGGTTTGTTAAATGAACTAAGTTGTTCATTTCAAAGACGTACATAATTTGGCTTTTTATATGATATCGATCGTTGCTACAGTTGAACAAAAAGCCAGTGGTGCTGCAGTTTGGATGGTGATAATAACATCAAGCTGTTGCAAGCAAAACATAAAATGATGTGTTGTTTCTAATTTGCATTGAAGGAAAACAAAGTGCTGCAGCAAAGCAGTGTTTCTGCTTTTGTTCTAAGTTTTGTCATTTGAGACTTGTCTTTGACCAAAACAGCAGTCACACGTTGATACTGCCTTCTGGGGAACAGGATGGGGGGAGGGGCTTGAGCAGAAGGTAATGTAGTTGGATAGACATTTTGAAGGAGATATTTCGCTTCTTTACATCTTTCTTGAGTTAAAGGTTTTTTTTTTGTCTTTATGAACATAGTGCTCTTATTAATCCAATTAGTTCTCTGCTGATGATTGTTAATAAATAAATAATTTCTACTCAATATAAGTGGAATTCAAATATCCATACAAAGGCAACTGTAACATTCTTTTCTCCCTCTTTCTGCAGCCTCAACATAAATGTCATGTTAGCAATTTATTCTTACATGTCTTAGGTGCAAATATAATCTCAGTGAACCCGACACTATAGAAACAAACATATGTAGATGCAGAAAGACCAGCTCTAATAGTGTCATAGAACAGCAACAAAGAAAAGGACAAGGGAAAAACAAAAATAATGAAAACACATGGATCCAATTTTCTTCTAATCCAAATTAAAAGGAAGTTCACCTAAGTGATATTTTTTGTAGTTGTTCCTAAGCTCACTTACTTTTGGCAAAGTAACTAACCCAACATTTCCTCTCTCCCTTTTAAACTTCTCCACCTCCCCCTGTTCCAAACTTAGTCCCAGTTACAAGATTCTCCCTTTAATTATCGTCTGAGCAGCAACATGAGCGCTGAAAGCAGGTAGATGGCAATGGAAGGACAGGTTTGCTGCGCTGAACCTTTAACTTGCTTGTTTTCTGGCTGATAGGCATAAAATGGTGGGTTAGTGACAGAAGCGACAAGGCGAGGCTCCCGCGAGCACATTTCATCTGAGCACATTCCACTACCCGACCCACTGCCATCATCACCTGTAAAACATGAAACGAGATATAAGTGTAATCCTAAACTTAGAAATAATAAAAAAAAAAATCATATTTATGAGATTGAGTAAAACCAGAAACATTCAAGATGGGAAAACATCTCCGTTCTAAGTTGCATCAAGTGTTTAGGTATCTCCAAATAAGAAACAATGTACCATAAAGCAGGTGTCTTGCATTTAGTGATGTTAGCATGTTAGTGTCTTTTGTAAGTCTATTGAGATTTTAACTTAAAAGACAGCCAAAAAAATAGATTAATATACAAAAACTGGAGTTATGCTGCTTCCTAGGAGCCAAATTTCTTTGTAGTGATTTAGATGTTTTAAATTTGTTATAAAAATAAAATAAAATAAAATAAAATAAAATAAAATAAAATAAAATAAAATAAAATAAAATAAAATAAAATAAAATAAAATAAAATAAATGAGACAAACACCCATACACATACAAAAAGATGAGCACTGCCATTTTCTATATGGAATGAAGACTAGTATTAGTTAATTTAAAAAGTGTTGTTTTACAGTAAAAAAAAAGTACTTTTCAACTGACTTTGGATATATTCTTTATTATTACTTTTTCTTTTAGACGTTTATCAATTGGGGAAAAGTAAGCTCATAGGAGATTTCTTGTTTGTGAAAAGTATTTTACAAGTTGTCATTTTCAAATTACTCACTGGTGTCCTGAAAGTCCACATCCTGTCCATTGAGAGCATTCTTGAGGCGGTGAGCCACAATCTTCATCTGCATTATCTGTTGTCGTATTACCATGTCTGGTTTTGTGATATCAACTTCCACTTCAGGATTGTTGTTCTGATTGGCCAGGCCATCACCTATCACCTCAGGCAGATACCTGATTCACAAACCCGTTTGATTGGTACAGAAAAAAACAAACTAAAATTAATAAAATAAAATAAAATCTAAAGCTATTACAGATCATTGCAATCTATGTGACTATTTCGTAAAGGTTGTTTGCATATGAATTTTAAATATCATCATTCTGTGGTAAAACAGACATCAACATCCAAACTGAGAGATGGGTGAATGGAAGTCTAATCTGTAAAGGAGTTGCATGAATGTTTATGCAATTTGGCAGAGCCGCTTCTTGGCATTAGCCATTTAAGCGGTCACCTAAGGTGCCAACTGTGGGAGGGGGTACTGCACTCCTCTCCATACACCTAATTGTAGTGAGGTGAGGATGTAGGGAAATGGGGATGTGTTTTGTTATGAATCATTATTTTAATTTAGCATTTTTTCACAAGTTTATCACTTCTACCTTGCACGAGTAATGCCATTCCAACACTTATCCTCTGCTCCAGCTCCACGGGCCACTCTGCCACTGCAGAGGATCTCTGGTAGAGAAACCCAGTATGGCTTATTGTTTCTGAGTTTTGTGGTGACATTAGACATCTGAAACTGAAAGGGACAAGGACTAATCAATAATGGCACCAAGATACCACATTTAAACAGGGGAGTGAGAAAAACTATTGCTATAGCTCTCAGTCATCCAAGTCATTTTTCCTCCCAAACATTCATATCCATCTAATCACCATATAGTTATCTGCACTAGTAGCTACATTGATTTAATTTACCATGATATGCAATGGCTCCCTTTTCTTCAAAACATTTGTTTAAGGGGGCTAAGTAATGTAATCAAAAGTAATTAAACAATTAATTGTGTTCAATACTAACCACTTTTGAAATTTTGTTTGAGCTGTCTACCAATCCATCCCCCACTATGATACTTCTTCTCTTCAAGATTTCCTCCAACCTTGTGCTGCTGGATCCCCTGTCTCCAAGATTGCCGCATGCTTGAAACACCTAGAAAATAGAGTGATTTGAAATAAAATATAACAAGTACATGTCATTAAAAGACTTAGTAAAACGGGTGATATGCATCTTGACCAACACCTTTTTGTGCATGTCAGTGTACATGTCTATATCACAGAGCCAAAAAAGATACATGGTGTTGGTTTTTAGTATGACCCAAAGTGTGAACCACTGCACCACATTAGAAGACACAACTTAGTTTATTGTATATAAAGAAAGTACATTTTCCAGTAATATATTTAACTGAATCTGTTATCTGGTAGATATTTGAATAAGCCCACCAGATACGTATTTCATGTCATAAATGGTTTTATGTGGAAGCAACACATCGTATGGCTTTTAACGTCACCAGATTATGTACAAAGAGAAGATAATCTCTTCAGCACTAGCTGACTTCTGTGTCATCACCACAGCACTTTTTCTATGGGACAAGGATCAAAGTCTAAAGTGGTGTGTGATCACCACATTTGAGCCAGGATTACCTCAAAACCAACCAAGCTTCAGGATACTGGTATAAAGACAGTTTTAATTTTACTATCCGCGTTCTTTTCCACTTTTAAAATACAATCGAGTTGCTTTTTTTTTTCAGCTGCCAGTTGCAATTAAGGATCATATAAAACTGTTACCCAAACACCATTAAAGAGTAAAGAAAAGCTTGGCCTTCAGACTCTGCTGTGACTCACATCCTTTAATTCAAATGTAGATATGGGAAGCATTACGACAAGCCAACAAGTGGTGAGAGGTTAGATGTTAATTATACAAACAAAGAAAGAGGAGTAAAGACACAATACTGCTTCTAAATGGGAGAGTGTGGAGAGTTTCTTTTTCTGCAACACAAGTTTTATTGCTTTGGAAAATTAAATTTCTATTCCTAAAAACCTTACAAGATTGATGCAACAACTACTTTAAGTTAAATTATGTGTGCTTAAATAACCATCAGTTAACTTATATGCAAAACCCATTACAAAAATATAATGTCCCATTTGTCCAGAAATGCTAACTCCAGATAAGTGCAGGACATTTTTTCGTTTTGTAGATTAAATAATACTCAATTCACAGAGAAAAGAGCACAAGCCTAGAGAAAAAAATATATAAAAAAGCAAACAAATCTCTTGTCAACAAGGAAGGAAAAAAGCAATGTTGGCAGAAAATGATGGTCTATGTAGACACACATCCCTCAAAGCCCAAATAGATAAAGAAACCAGGTTTTCAGGGCATTTTGAAATACATTCTAAACTGTTTTTTAGAAGAATGTTTGCCAATTACAGTTTGATCGTCTTTGCTAAAGCTGGAATAAAAGACACATTTAAGTCCCACTAGAGAATAAGGAATGACTGAAACCCGTTAGCACTATTGCTTTTTGCCAAAAATCTGACAAATGCAGGCCAGAAATTGTTTTAACCTATACTCACTTTTTCCAACATGTTTCTTTGATTTACCTTTTGTTTTACATCACGGAATTGTTTCAATATGACATGTGAGACAACTCTTTTTAAGAATGGCCTAGATTTGACACTTTAAGCATTATTTTTCTGTCAAAAGAAGGTTTATAGTGCTTTTATTAGGTCATCGTTGGTATGGCACAAAGAAAATTGCTTTAAAGAAGACAACATACTTTCAAGGTCTTTTTAAAATGGCTAATTTCTTTTTTTCTTAATGTATAGTATATTTTTTTAGTAAAAGTTCTGCTTACAAGCCTAAAGGAATATCTTTACTCATGAAAGACATTGAAACCTATTGTTGTCCATGGTTTTTTACATTCTTTTTTTATATTGCTTTTTACAGTATGTCTATGCAGACAGTTTTAGTTTTTGTTTCATCCATTTACACCTGTAAGTGTTTACCAATGTGCAATCTGACCTTGCTGTTGATGGTGCCCATGTTCTCCATCATGGTAAACATGGCTTCCGATATGTCATTTGGGAGGGAAAGGATCACATTATCAACGTCGTCCAAGCGGCGCTCAGCTATCTCTATCATTATATCTACAAAAACACAAAAAACAGTGATGGTGCAAGAAAGCAAGAAACCTAACGTATGTAAGACACTGGCTGCTATACCTACAAGATTTTAGAAGAACATGCAGTGCAACATCGCTGCTAAATATTGCAATGATGGAATTAGTTGCTTTAAATCAAAATTTCCCTTTTTCCTCTTGCTCTGTTTGTTATCACAATAGTCACACCACTTTTCATGTATGGGCATCTATAGCAATAAGAATCCATCACATTTCCCAAATAAATTACTGTAGTGTACAGCTTAAATGCATGGTGGTTGAAATAACTGCAAATGATCTATTGTTTTCCAAACAATCCATTGCAATTTTGACATTGATCACATGTTTAATCAACACATTTTTGGGTTTGTGTGTGCCTTAACCTGCTAGATGTGTCCACTCAGTGTTGAGGTCAGCTTGATTGGAGAAACAACCCTTCATGACGTTGCTGCAGTAGTTGTAACAAGGCTTAGCGGTGGGCATGCCACGGCAGACAGGACAATAAGTCATCTTCATGAGAGCTTGCACACAGTTCTGGCTCAGCTGAACCTGGAATAAGGCACAGGCAAAAAAATGCCCAACATCACTCACATAACAGAGAATGTAGTTTGTTCTAGCAAACAGCTTTCTTACAAATTTGGATGCACCAATTGATACATCATTTGATCATTTCACCTTTTTCAAAGTATGCTACTTTGCAAAAAGGTGACATAAGGCACATAAAGGATCTTACAAACCCATTCAATGATTTGATGTAAAAAGAGTTTCTTAGTTTAGGCAATAACACCCATAGGGCCACAAGAGGTCACCTCATGTGCTGACCTTTGTGTTTGCGCCATGGTTTTCTATAGAATGGTTTCCTTGGAAAAGAAGGGGGAATTTACCTTTTCTTTCACATGTGATAAAAAACATCCTGAAATCTATACAAATATTTTAAATCCCTCACTCCGTCCTTTTTGCTTCTTCCAGATTTCTCCCTATTCCACAAGGCTGTTCCCAAAGGGGAAACAGGCCTTCGTGCATGAAAAGTGAAACTGGGTTAATACCAGTAAGCTGTGTTCACAAGAGAGTACAGCTATGCATACAAAACCTTAAGAAGTATGGTGTGTGTGTGTCTGTAGGAGAGAGAATAAGAGGGAGAGAGATGGAACAAACCCAGCTACGCATACAAAGTCTTCTAAGCTGACATCTGGGCCAGCTTGATGCTTTTCCTGGAAACTCCTCCTCCAACAATACAGTCACAGTGAAAACCAAATTTGAACAAATATACAGCTAAAAAAGGAAAACAATAGGGAATCACACAAGATATGCCCTAATTACTTTGAAGATTGTACAAACTTGTCAATGACGGATAGAAAAACCCTAGAGTTAAGAAACATACATTGTCATCTTAAAAAAAATCAGATTACGCAACAAAATTACCAAATTCCTCCAAACAAAAGACACAAGTTAGTTTTGCCAGTGACACCAGAAAGGCAAGTCAAGGAAAAAACAGAGAATAGCAATAATCCCATTTCCAAGCATTACCCTGTGTCATGTTATAAAAGTCAAGTTGCCATTCCTCCATACTCTATCTCCCTTGCTTTCCTCCATAATTTGATACTCATTAGCTAGGGATGACTAAAATGAATGTTTTTTTGTTGAGAAGTATAAGAGAAGGGAGCGTCCGGGACCCAGTGGGGAGATTGACTGAAAATTAGGAAAATGATGGGATGATTAAAAAGCTTTGAAACACCTTGAGTGTTATTAATGAAATTCTTATTATGAACAGGCAGCCAGTAATATGTTTCCTGTTACCTGATGTGTATGGGCAAAAGAAAGATCTATTAAAGTTTGATGCAGATTGGGAACCATTTAAAACAGTTAGTTCCACAGAGAATGGGTTTTGGTTCCTTTAAGATTAGATTAATAAGTTAAGGATATTTCTGATATCCCAGAAACATTATATTAAATATTTCCTCACATTATATACAAACCCAATACCCAGGAAACAAAATAATTTCCAGTAGTTTTTAATTATAAAGATAAAGATCTATTATTATAATTAAGGTGAAAAAATAATGTTAAAAAATATAATTTAATTAAATGGTATGCACACGACATTTACATAACAAAGGATGCAAGTTGATGTCATCTTAATGCTTAATCAATAGGTATTATGAGAAACTTCCATGATGCCAATACTCAAACATGTCACCTCTTTCAACTTTAAATCATTTTTACTAAACCTTCCATCTACATCTCAGAGTTCCAGCTTGTCTTCTTTCTGTAATTGCTAAGAATATATAAACTATCTTGCCCTATTGTGTTACAGAGCGAGACGATCTAGGCCCATTGCCTCCAGAGTGAGCTTTGTGGCTCGTGGCCTACTTCCTCCATTTTCCTTCCTGAGGGAATAAAGCAGTCCAGAAGAAAAAAAGTTCAGGACACACTGGCAAAGCCTGAAGTAAGGCAAAGAAGAAATAATTGCCACATAGGAAAAAGAAGTGACAACAAGTTCTGGCTGAGATCTACTTTACTGTTTAAAAAAATGGTCCTTAAAAATCATTCAGTTTTTGCCCTGCTGGAAAATGGAGCTAACTAATAAGTGGCACATGTGCCACTTATTAGTTAGCTCCATTTTCCACCTATACCGCACAAGATTCATCAACTTTTACTCCTTTCTCCCTGCATTTATGTGCATCACTGATAATAAAATAGTAGGAATCTTTGCAAAAACACTGTCTAGACATTTTATAACAAGTTCTTAACCATTTTACCCATCTTGGGTGTAACAAAGATAAGATCTTGATCAACAAGCATCTTTAATCTGAATGAAGTCCTCTCATTAGGACCTAGTCATTACTGATTTGATAAATCAAGTCAATCTATATATATATATATATATATATATATATATAATCTATAGAATCAATTCTCACAACATTGAGTTTTGTGCTACCAAAACTAAAGCAGGACTGCAAGCAATGACATACTTTGTAACATGAACATATGCTAGGTTCTTCCCACAAAAACACAAACCACAAAGTGAGGGGAAAGAATCATGTCTATTCTTTTCTTTGATGTGTTTCTAAATGTAATGTCCCATTTTTTTCACCTAATATTTAAAGCAGCACATCTCTGCTAAATGCATGTCTTCATTCCTCACAAGGCCATTGCTCTGCTTTTCCGGTGTCTGAGAAGAGATGATTTTAGCTCAACCATCAAAACTGGCCACCTCCCTGAAATGATTTCTCGGTCTTGCACTGATCTAAACCTCACTCTTGTCTTATGTACAGAAAAAAACATTTCTCTTGAGACATATTAACTTTCCCACAGCCAGAAGAGGCATTTTTCAGTTGAGAGTTGACATTAACTGCTAGTGCAGGGGCTGATTGTTTGCACCACAGGCCATACTTTATGGAGCTTCTCACTTCTTCTGACATCAATCTGTCACTGATTTATACAGTACATGTGGAATGCTAGAAACAAGTCTGTGTAGACGTGTGTGTACTTGGAAATCGTGTATGGTAATTTTATAATCAGTGAGATAAGAAGTATCCGCTTCAGTGCACTAAATTTAAAAGTGATAAGAAGATTCAATTTCCAGGTAATTCGACACCAGGAGGATGAAGGAATTTGTCCAAAACAGTAAAATGAATCAAGCTGAAAACAGAAGAAAATAACTATAATTTCATGCAAATTTCAGGCAAGGTTTTACCTGTGACACTTTACGCACAACTTCTTCACTGACCAGCAGTCCCTGATGAAATGAGCGTGCTGCCAATAATGTTCGCTTCACCTGTCCATTTATTTTATGGGGAGCATCACCAAAAGGCTTTAAGATTTCTATTTGCTTTGATGCACATTCCATGTAGTCCTCACCTGTAACAAGAAGATAAATAATTTAAAAGTTGTTATCTATGAATTAAATGGTAATACATGAAAGACTTAATATAAATGATTAAGGATGTCCAGATCCGATCACGTGATCGGAAATCGGGCCGGACTCGAATCAGACTGGACGGAATCGGACGTTACCTCCCGATCAGGACTCGGACATATATGTGTATACATTCCCATTAGTTTTTAACGCATCTATATACTTTTTTGTGTTACGTCAGCATCCGAGACACATTTTAAGAGGGGATGCGTTTCCATGATACCGCAATGTATGTGAAAATGTGAATGTGAACTTCTTAACAGTCCTGTAGTCTACACAACAGTTGAGAAGATGAGGACTTATAAAAGCCTCGATGTTGAGAATGTTGCCACGTTAGCTCCACTAGCTTCGCTAGCCACGTTAGCATGAGTCCCGTAGTTTATAGTCATATTAAATCCCTTTGATGTTATCTTAAACTCGTTCATGGAGTGGAGGTTATCACTTAGCCTACTGCATGCAGAGGACAGCCCATAATCATATCACTTTTTCTTCAGTGCCTGCTGTTCTGATCTGTTTATTTAATTACATAACATAATTGTTTTATTTAATACCGTATTGTCCGTCCACCAGTTTGTGTGCTTTCGGACTGTTTGCCTGCTCATAGTACAGAAATGCGTTCTCGTCATGTTTATTTTTACACACAACAACTTCATGACTCCCCAACAGGAGGAAGCCCAGGGGAAACCCCAGGACGCGCTGGAGTGGCCGCAACCGGCTGTCGTCCCAGGACTGCTGGCTGTCCTGTCCCTGCAGCTAAATATTAAAATAGGGTGAATTAAATACAAAATAAAGAGCATTCTGGATCTGTTTATTTGTTCCTTTATATTCTTTTTTTAATGTATTATAGATCAGATCGGGACTCAGTATCGGCAGATACTCAAAATCAAAAGACTCAGACTTGATCGGGACATCGCTATAAATGATCATAGTGTGCTTTTTATTGACTTATAATACATGGCATAGGATTGTAGCTCTCTGGCAATAAATGACCTTGTAGCCATAATTGGAAATTGTGCAAACATACCTATTGAACTCTGCTTGTGTATCTGGTAAAATATTTTCTCCAGCAGCTTGGACCAGAATTCATTAAGCACCTCTTCCAGATTGCTATTGGAAGCCTGGTAGTAGTCTTTCAATTCGTGGTAAAATTCCTCAAAACCCCTAGAAGTATCTGAGTATTGTAAACCCCAAGTTGACATGAAAGCATCCTGAAGGTTTGATAGGGAGTGGTTCAGCAACTCGAACATGTAGTCTGAAAAACAAAAGAAAAGAAAGCTTAAAATCAATTAATTTGTTATTTAAATCAATATGGCAGCACGAGTTAAGCTAAAGCATGTCACTTCCTAGAGCTGTCACATAATAACTAGACACAACTTCAGGTAAAGAACCTCAGATATATCAGAAAGGTTGCAATCAAGCCAACAAACTGGTTTTATTAACGCTAAATATTTGCTAGTTAACAAGGGCACACAATATGATACAAAGCAGATTAGCCAAAAACCTTTAAATGAAATTGCATCAAGTTTGTGTTTTTAAAGACTAAAAATAGCGACTCATAGCATTTGACAATTGCAATGGAAAGTATAATTTTCTCTTCAGCGTGGCTCACATTTTGAATTGATTTTATAGACTGTGGCATACATGTGTTTGCATCTGCTTTGCAACTTAACACTTGGGAATAAATTAGGCCTTTTTGGCAGCCGTTCTGATAAGGATATGACAGCAAAAGGTTCAGCAAACAATAATGTGAATGGACATGTGTGGGGTGTGTATGTTAAAGAGAGACAACTTTAGTCTGCAATGTTTACTCTGTAAGTTTCTTGTTCTTGGCTCACATCAACCAAAGGAAATGCTAAAAAAGTAAGAAAAGTGGTTGCAGCCACAAGGGACATTATTCATGTACTTGGCTTGTTCGTCTACAGCGTTACTTTTACACGAGGAAAAAAAAGTGTACATTTAAATGTAATAAAAACACTTGTTTTGCAAATACTTTCACTGAATATAGAATACAAATAAGATCAAAGTGGCAGAATGATCAGATCCACATATAGATAATTGAAAGCAAATTAATAGACACTCATTTGAAATGTAATGTGTGAATTACAATTTTGAAACAGTAGTACTTTGATGTTAAGTTGAATCAAATTGAACAGGCGATTGTTGTTGAATGAACAAATGATCTAAGTTTTATATGTATTGTATCCAAGCGATTGAAAAAAGAGTTAGAGTTTTGAAAAAATGTGCATTTTGATCATTGGTTGTGAGTTTTGTGTCTAGAGTTGAGAAACATGACAACAAGGTTGTGAAAATTGTAGCAAAGTGATTGAAAAAAACTGTAATATAAGTTCATGGCTTGTGCATGTATGTGTAATCTGATCTTGTTGGATATTATTTCCCAGCTTTAATGTCCCACTCTTTAGTAAACAGTAGCAATTTTTTTTTCACGGATGCAGTTAGTAGATTTTTGCTAGCATCTACCAGCCATTGTTGCAAAACATTCACTGTCACTGAAGTCAATGAAAGGGTCCAAATAATCTACTCTGCCATATAGACAGCCATTCAATAGGTTATTTTCTTTTCTTGATCTTATATTGATTGATATTCTTTTAATTTTTACTAAGTGAAAAAAACTTACATAAATAATTCAACGAAAAATAAATTTAGGATTATTTAAATGTTTTACTTTTTTTTATTTTTCCTCTGAATGTCATTATAAAAACACCTTAGAGCAAGAAAAAGACAAAAGCTATATATTTTGTTTGTATTTCATGAATGAATGAATGAATGAACTACACACCTAAGACTATTAGAAAATAAACCAAAAAAAGCCACAATTTGAAGAGAAAATTGTTTGTTAATCACAAAGCAATGGTAGAAACCATAAGCCACATTACATCATGCAAGTAATATGTGAAAGAGAATCATTCGTTTAAAGAACTGCTGTCAGAGAGAAGTTAAAAACATATATATCGGTGTTTTGGGGCAAAGGTTTTGAACAAAACACAGAAAAGCTTTGTGAACACAGACATATAAGGACATTGAGAGTCTTGAAAGAAACAGGGCTACTACATCACTGCACATTTACCTTACATTAAATACTAGAAATGAGTTTTAATTCTGCAAATTCTGGATTTACTTTTTCTGATATGGCACCATTTGAACTGTCTCATCTTGTTCAGTTCTGTCACAGAGACTAACCACACAGTTTATACTCTAATAATTAAGAGTGAAAATGTTCCTATACTGAGACGGCAGATCAGAGAAAGGCTCATACCACTCTCCTCCCACAATCATACTGTGGCTTTAACATAGACATGAACACACACATGCACATCTAAAATGAGCTAAGTGAAGCATGCCTGCCTTAATGACTTTCTTCCTGCGGTGAGAGGGGAGTTAATGATTTCATTTGTAATCACTCGGAGCTTCACATCCAGGCCACCTTGACATGTCAGTCTTATTATAATTCTATGTCTACCTTTCATTTAAAATCATACAAATATTTGTCAAACATAAAATGACAATATTTATGTGTAAAATGACTCCATCCCACATTCCTCCGCTGCCTTTGAGCATTCAAAATCAATACTGAACCTCCACTGACTTAAACTCTTTCCCATTCTGTCACTGTTGGAGTCTCACTGTTTTCAGTCTCCACCATGTGTCCTGTGGTTTGTGTTGTTGGGAAGAGATTACATGGAGGATTATATTAACATTGATATGTTTTTTTTTTCTTTTTTTTCCCTTTTCCAGAAACTCCAAATAATTATTATGGGTTTTGATATCTGTATTATCTGAAAGAGGGTTGTACAGCATATTCCTATAAAAGGGCCTTTTCAGAATGTACAAGTGTTTATTAAGATGGATCTCAAACCAATAGACTGAAAAAAAAAATCCATTATAAATAAGTATGTGATTCTAACCAACGACTGTCCAAAAAGAGAAAAAGAAAAAAGGTATTATATTGTCTCTCTTTTCTTGGTTTCTTTTGTCTTTGAAATAAAATCACAGTTTTTTGTTGATTCTGCAGGAAAGATTTTCCTATTTAAAAATATTACAGAATATTAAAAGCACTTTTTAGAGATATTAAATCAACGTTTTGTGAACAGCTTAATTATAATTGAGCATAAGAACAATTATTTTGGTGCCAGCGTTAATGCTAGCACCTAGCAGTGGCTCATGACAGAGCACAGCAGCCTACAAAAAAGAATACAAGTGCTGAAAAAGTAGTAGAAAAATGGGACGTTTAGGAAGCTGCATCAGGTTAACAGGATTTTTCACGTTGGACTGTTTGGAATTATTTTTGTCACTGATAAATCAAAATGATGTGATGATTATGATTATCTGACCACACGATTAAAATTTGAGAATTAAAACCACTTTAAATGAATCAGGAAAGCAGAGTTTCTTCTACAGAGATGCTCTCAAAATATCCATTAACTCAGTTTTATAGTTCTGTGGTTATGCACCAGCTATAAAAAGACACTCAACATAAATGAGTTATTTTGAAGAACAGTTTAAAGGTGAAAACAGTCTAATGGTCTCCAACAAATACAATTCTGCACTGAGACAACAAAAATTAAGGAGATAAAATTCAATTATACAGCAATTCAACAAGGATCCATCCATAAAGTATTTGTTATTTCTCTGCTTTTGCAAGGTCAATGAGAAAAAAAACACAACGGGCAAAAAAACTAACACCATCCTGAATACAGTTCATACACAAATAGATATCTGGGAGCCATTAGACTGCTCATGAGTCAAACTGACTCTATTTAAAACATTTATCACCTACAGTGTGCCCTTGGAATGCTGCAAGAATAAGTAAGAATTTAGATGCTAATAAAAAATGTCTTATATTAAACAAGCCAAACTCTCATTAAATGAAAAGGATTTTCACAGGCTCTCGTTGTTAGTATTATTATTCTTTTCATTATTTTCTTTTCTCTGGAGTACATTATGCATCATTTACTAATGTCTGTTTCTTCACTAATCCACCTGGTTCTCTTTATCTGTGTCTTTTCCCCATTACTTGTTTTTACCAAAACTCTTACCTTCCTATCTTCCCCCAATTCCATTCTTTCTAAGATACTTTCCTATTTGCAGATCTAAGTTTGTCATACTTTTCATTTTACTTTCCCAAGGTGTCATAACTTCTATAGTGAATAGTGTTATTTGGCATAATTGGGCCAGTGTACTCCATGTCCCCATGGACATGATTTGCATTCAGATAAAACGAGTCAATCAAGCCCTGTGGTTGGTGGCAGATGTCCTTGTCTCTTATGACATTATCAGAGGTGACCCTGAAAGAAGGAAATTAGATTTCGGATGGAAGGAGGTGGCAGTGGATAAAGCAGTTTGAATATTGCATAAAAGTAGACGGTGTCCTATCTTAGTAAGCACTTATATGGTAAATTAAAGGTGTATTATTGTGCAATATTTAGGTAGAAAAACCTGCTTTTAAATTATTCAGTACAAACCTTCGTGAGGGGTATTTAAGCATCAGTTTTGTTTTTTTGCTCTTCTCACTTGAGCTTAATGTGGAATAAGGTAAATAAGTGTCCCTTCATACAAAGTGAAAGACAGGCATTTGAATTATGCAAAAGCAATACAGGAGACCATTTACACACAAACACACACACACACACACACTCACACAGCGTTCACATACATTTCCAGATGTCACTGAAGGCAATATTAGGCCAAACACCACCTGTCGGGTTTCGGGCTTTCGTCTGTCTAACACACCTGGCTGCCATCGAACACACAGTTCCCTTCGGTGCCGTCACTCCCTGTGTCCTCCTTGACTCCCCCACGCCCCCTCACACTTTCCATTTCTTTTTCTATTTATTTCTTTCACGCTCATTCTGCCTGTCACTGTCCATTTCTACCATCTGTTGTTTTTTTTTCACCCTCTGTTCTTTTTTGTTCCTATTCTTTTTTTTTTTTAGTTAGTTTTAATCTTTTATGCTGTTTTTATTCACCTTGTCTTCTCCTTTATTTGTTTGTTTGAAGGTTTTACTTTACTTAGTCTTATTTGCAGCATTTTCATTTTAAATCTAATTTTGTTCCTAAATTACTGTTATAATTTGAGATATTCAACTTGAAATCTCACTTATATTACAACTAAACTGTTTTTTTTTTTTTTCCCAAGGTGTCAGCATTGCAAATTACAAACTTACAAACACATGCATGTAGAGACACATGCTGAAACTGTTGGTCCCAGAGCCAGCTGTATATGTGAGCATGTTAGTCCTCTAATCTGTGGCTTCATTGGTGCTTCTTCCACAGTTCCTGGACTCCAAAAAAATAGCCAAGCCTGACTGGGCTGGAACAGTAACACCCTGCATTTAGCCACATGGCGCTGGTTAGCCCACACCCCACTAAACACAGCCAGATGTGCCGGGACTGGAAACATGGTACAATGTCACAGTAAAAGTCATGTGCTCTGAAGAATGAGGAATCTTTTCAGAACATGGCTGAGAAACAGGAAACACTTTGGGCCTTGTTTTCAACAAACTTCCTAATTTTTTGAACAGGTGACACTTTTTCAGCAATTATAACCTAAAACACATCTTAATTCTGGTTTATCAAAACATGGAAAACAGATTGTTTTTAGCAGGCATGACTGCATCCTGCCAAACTGCTATTTATGTGGCAGCAAATGTGACATATCATGGTCCATTTAACTCCCATCTATTGCTCAGCTCTCCTCCAGGATGCAGCCTAGAGCAGACGGTTTTCAGACCTCAAGGTCTCTAAAGACTTCTCCTTCTGTCTGCTCTTCCATCTCCATCTGATATCTTCTGAGACACAATAAGAGATTATTTTAAGACATGCAACAGCCAGACGCGTAAACAGTGGCTCAGCATCTGAACACCCATTTGTTTATTTTTATTCCCTCCTCTTAACCAAATACATTGGTTAGAGCTACAATGTCTCTAGGGATAAAACTGAAAACAAAAACCCTTTTTCTTAACCACCGTCTGAGTAAAAAGAGCAGCCAGTTTAATCTGAGAGAGACGAGACACAAGTGCAGTAAGTTGTCCTCAGCATGATAGTGTGCCAAATGTCCATTCACAGTCATAGCACTTCCACGTTCCTCTATATAATTATTATTCATATATTTTAAAGGACAAGTTTTAAAGACATCACTTAATCTTCTTTAGTAATTTCAACTTCAATTATCTGTTTCAACAGATTCCATTAAAAATGTGTAGCAAACATGTCTGTCAGTATAACTTGTTTAACAGCACAATTAATAATATGTCAGCAAGTATTTTTCTATTAACACCTCAATGTAAAACAAAAGAACATCTGAAACAACCAAGTTTTGTGTGACCAAGCCTTTCTGTTGTCTGTGATGTTTACTTGCTGTGCTGCGGCCAGTAAGGTGTTTTTCCTAAAAAAAGTGTGAAATTTTAAGAGCTGCTGAGGATTATAGGCTTAAAAAGGTAAATCAAATTGTATGTCTTGGAAAATCTAATCAATCTTTTTTGCGGTTCTGTTTTGAAAAGTTAACCACATGTCTCTTTTACACAGCTGCAACAATCAAGTGGAAAAAAAGAGGTCAGGAGAAAGAAGAAAACAAAAGGCGAAATGCAAACAAATTCCAATCAGCTACTAATTAGTGTGTTCTCACAGGGCAGGCTAACTAGTGAAGCTCACACATACAGCTGGCAGACCTTTGGTCATGAACTGACCTCGGAAACAACTTCAGCAAGACTGAAGCAAGTCCTTACACACAAAACAAATATTTGTATTTGAACAATGAAATAGTTAACAGTGAAATAAAGACCCTATGTTTGCATCCTTCAATTTACTTGAATCATTGCTCTCATATAACTCACCATCAAAGGCGTTCCTGAGTGCATTAAGCGATGCCTTTAGGGGTTGCCTCACTTCTCTGAAGAGTCCTTCCGTCTCCCTATGGCTGAGCATGGTTAGCTTGTCCTCCATCCCGCTGGTACAGCATGTGTAACCCTGAGGACAAATGCGCAGGTGCTCCCCTGGGGGAGATACAGGAGGAGACACATGATTAGACAACGTGGTGAGAAAGTTAAGGACAGCACTTTGCATCAAAACGATCGAATTGCTTATAATTAACTAGACAGTGAGTTAGAATTGTATTATTTTAAAGACTGTCTTGTTATTTTAGTTATATTTAGTTTACCTAAATCAAATGCACAATTTAGGAATACATTTCCATGTATGTTCCAAAAGAAGAAAGGATAAAACAGAAAGGACTGAAATTATAAGGACATTTTCTTGAAAACTTATAGTTATTTTTTACAGCATCTAATATACTGTATATATACATACAGTACAATAACTAAAACAGACTCCTGCAGAGAAATGCTAACCACACACCAATTTGATGGAATCAGTGTGAATTTGATTGAGGCAAGTCTCATCAACAAACCACAGCTTTAATTGTCCCATGTGCCCAAACAAAAAGTTCTTTGGACAAATTTGAAAAATCGGGTCTGTTTTGACAAAAAATAACACATTCAGTATTAACTGGGGAGTTGAGTAGTTAGGAGTGATCACAATAGTATTTAAATCTTTAACAGTAATACTATGTATATGTGAGCAAATTCTCTATATGTTTATTCTATTTTTCCCCACAACTATCTGCCATGATGCAGTTCATATGAATTGACTATTATTAGAACAGCCCAAAAATATACTTTCTCAAAATACATAGTATTTAAATTATGTATACAGTCTCCTAAAATGATGTTAAATTGCCGGAAAAGTGTGTTCTCTTGTTTCTCTAAAACTCTCTTTATAAGCTCCTGGTTGAGTGCTGAATTAACCATATTCTTCAGTGTACAATGGGTTGCATTTGCATAAAACATCATTTGTAGGGCTCCGTGAAATCAGTTTTATTTTTCCCTAAATTAAACTTTTTTTTTTTCAGTTTTTATTTTTCTGAATCCCACATTTTATGTTATAATCATATTTATTCAAAGAAGTATTTAAATATGGAGTGATTTGAGAAAAAAGGACAACACAATAAAAAAAATCCACAATGACTGATTCAGCTTCAATTAATCTAACACAATGCTGTGCTTTAAAAGAACATTATATACAGTATATTCCCGCTGTGATTCAGCGCATGGGGCAACAAACTTATCAGTAAACTTGCATCTCATTTCAGGTCATTTATTTGCATTTCCAAGACTTTGCTGAATTGGCCGGCTCACTCTATTTTGTTTCTTCTCAGTCATGTACTGATAAGACCAACAGAAAAGTTGTTCTCCCAATTCATACAAATCACTGATATCTTGCTGAACTTAATGTTTAGCATCTAATTCCTTAATTAGAGACTTTTTTTTCTTTTGCTCCCAGGAGCAGGGAGCCAAGCCCCATTTAAACAAGCAACACATACGTAACTCATACAGATAGCTGCAGTGGCCAAAATACACAAGAAAACCTTGCTGTGCTTTGCGTGCACACTGATGTCAACAAACCCAACAAGAATCCTTTTGTTAATTTTTGCAATTTACATTTTCCACATCACATAAATCATAGGGTCCTACATTTGCAAAGCAGGTTGCTGTGTTTCCATTTTAATTATATTATTCAGCTAAGTGAAGATACAGTGGCTTATTTTCATGCCTTGACATGAGAAAGCGATTACATTTCTAATTGCTTAACTAAAATTACTGTATTCTGATTTTTTCCTTTTCTTCTAGTATACAACTTGTTTACTTGCGATTGTTTGTATCATTGTAGAAAGAAAACATTACTGCACATGGCAAATTTGCACTACAGACTGAAAATGGAGACAAATGCATACTTGCACTATGTCACCTTAATCACGTTTGAATAGTTTTTTCTGCTGAATTTCAAAAATATGTCAAACTGTTCATTAATTTCTGTTGTTTTTCAAAGACTTGAGGCCATTGCCATGTACTTTCAGCAGTCAAGGAGACACAAAACTCCACTTTCAATTAAGAAGTACAGAGCATATATCAATAAAACAAATAATCTAAAATGTGTTACACGTACACGTTATTCTGTGCTATTTATAAATGTTGATCTGTATTAACTTGTCTTTAATAATAGCTTCTAATGCAATACAAGAGATAGTTTCCTTAGGATGCGTGTTTAATTGAATTTCTCAGTGAACATTGTGACATTGTGACAAGTGTCAACCATTTTAATTCATTAGCCACCTCACATTGCTTATCATTACATGGTCAATTGAAAACATGTAAAAATTTTGTAAACACACCTGGCTGAAATATTAATTCTTTAACATGACTTAGTCTGTTATTATCACTACACACCTTGATAGACTCAGTGTCTTTGTAAGATCATTTGCAGAGTGATGGAACAGATTACCGAAATTAATTCTTCTGACATTTTTTTTTTTTTTTTGTCAAACCTTCAGAAATCACTACGATCTGGTTCATATTACAAAGAGGCATTCAAGGTTTATTTGCTGCAACTGCAACATTAATTAATCAGCGTCCTCCCATCATCCTCTCCTCCACCTCAGCTGAATTTTGCAGTGAGTGTACAACGTGACAAGAACCCATGTACTTCACTGTCAGCTCGGTTTCAATAACTGTCCTTTAAGAGCCTCATTGAGTGCAAGTCTGAAGTGGTGCAATTAAAGGCAATTCTCATGTTCAAACACTAAAGTAGAGTACAGGCTGACCAGATCAGATGAGAAGGTGACACTAAGCATCTCCCAGCATCCTTTCACTAATAATACCTCTAACACCCACACACCATGAACAAAGCTTGCATTAAATAAGTATGTCAGACTTGTGAAACAAAAACAGGAGTTTACAAAGAAGGGGAAAATGGAAGTTAAAAATGAGAGTTGTTAAAGAATAACACACTGTACTGTACTTTCATAGGTGAGCTGCAATCCATCAGCCTCTCGGAAAACAGTTTTCAAATCCTGGATAGGTTTCAGATAGTTGTGTCATTTGTAATCACTCCTTCCAGTACAGTGTGATTGCTGCATGCACGCTGGCTTCTGTGCAAAAAAATTATTCATGTACTCTTTGACACGTGAACAGCAGGAGTGAAGCTTCCAGATACAGCCTGACAGAAACACCTTCTTCAAAGGGTCACGGTTGCACCGCTTAAATAACAACATGCGGCAAGAAAGGTCACCTGTAAAGGAGCATCATGTTTCCAATCAGCTAATCTAAAAGTCAGCTCGGGTTACAGACAGAGCAGTCGCATCCATTTGACTCTGTAAACTGCAATACGTGTGAGTGTCGGTTTCCATTTGGGTGACAGCGACAGTAAGCTTCTTGCAAAAAGAAGAGTTCACTCACAGCTGGAGACTCCTCTCAGCTGCACAGTGGTGGGCTCTGCTAAAACTGCTAAGAAATGACACCGGGAAGAAAACAACAAGAGAGTTTGAGACTTTCATCTTGGCTCCAAATTCTTAAATAATTAGTTGAATGGGCACTGAAGAAGAGTTGGATGGTAATGCATTTGGTTACTACTGTTATTGAGGTAAGAACATCCTCAGATTGACTTCAATCCAATTTAACTTTATTAATAAAGCATTTTAAAACAACCATAAAGGATCAAAGTGCTACATAATTAAGATTAAAACAATAAATAAAAGTAATTCAAATGAATATTCAAAAGAATAAAAACTAGATAAATAAAACAGCCCATATATTATAAAATTCCATACAATCAACTAGAAATGGTTAAATTAAAATAATGATGATAAAGTAATGGATACTGTCTGGGACCTGTCTTGTTGCTCTGATTTCTCTTCATAGCCCAAAATTAGCCTGCTTAGGTAACTGGTGACTCTAAGGCCAATATGTTTGTGTCTAAATGGTTGTTTCTTTGTGGCCCTTTGATTGATTGACAGCTTGTGCATGATGCAGTCTAACCTCTTGTCTAATAACCACTGGAGAGAGGCACCAGCTCCTCTGCAACCCAGGAGCAAACAGATATTGAAACTGAAAGAATGGATGAATTGGTTCTCATGATACTTGCAAAAACAGACCAAATCAACAGATACTCCAAACAAAAACACACAAGGACCAAGTACTCTATTACTTACATCACAGTACCATCCCTTCATGCCGTTTCCTCTAAAACAACACTGTTTTTCATCCATGGTTTTAGAACTACTTCATTCTGGCAAAAGAGCAACTTCCTCGCAAGGAGATAGTCATAATGTTATGGCACAATGTCAGTCTCATTGCTAGATAACACAAGTGAAATCAATAGAAGAGATCAGGGCTAACCCTCAGGGCTTAAATCCAGACTGAGCTAATGCAACTGATTTATAAAATGATTAATTCAATGATTTAATTTTCTGTGATAATCTGCTATCATTCAGAGGTAGCAAGAACCTTTTCCTAATAGTTGTCCTATGCATAAGCTAACCACCCACCAACTACATATGTCCAAAGACACTAAAACTAAGGCTATTACTTGTTTATTTTCAGCTCACAACAGTTATCTATCAATTACCCACTTTTTTTTTTGACAGATACGACTGTTAAATTCTCCACCCATTAGCTTATCACTGTTCACCAGGGAGGAAGGTTCCCATTAAACAACAATCTGGAAAAGCAGAATAAGGTCATGGAGACTGTGATGAAACAGAGGAGAGACTGACAGTCAGAGGCTTTTAGGGATGGTTGAAAACCCAGAGAGAGCAGAGTGTGACAGGAAATTCAGAAAGACTCACTGGTGTGGGAGTCTAAGAACAAAACAGATGTCCTAAACTGTTTGTTTCACTCCTGCCGTGATGTTTAGTGTCGGTTTGTTGCTGCTGTTTTTATTTTATTTTATATTGGTGTTTTGGTGTGTGAGTCTGCTGATGTATGGCAGACTTATTGTGGATGATTTTTTTACTATTTTAGGCTTTTGAGGGGATATGTGTCTACTATAATTGTCAAACTGGTTGAAGATATGCTCTTCATGCAACTTTAACTTATACATTTGCATTAATTTTGAATTCATAAAGGGTGTTTTATTTTCCTTTTCATTGGAGTGGTCAAGAGTTGATCATTAGAAACAAGGCTAATTTGTCTTGTAACACTGTGTCCATGATAATCTCATGACTTTTACACCAAGTACAAAATAGGTACAGTCCAAACTTTCAAATGTTTTTTTTTAAATATCACCCTATATTAGCATTTTTCATCTTTCCGTTTATGTTTTTAATTATTCCAAATATGGCATGACCAGGCAACTATAACCACCATGCACGTATTAGAACGTCATATTTCTATGTTTACCTTTTTAACACAGATATGTAATTATAGTGCGTTACATAATGAGAACAAGACAATTACTATTCTCGATTGCTTGGATGACAGAGGGTTGCTTGGAGGAATATAAGATCTGCTTAAACTTGCTCTGGAAAATGTACATAATTATGGCTCTTTCCTGCTTGATTCATCTAATCGTGTGCCTTTCTATTTTTTTTTTTTTTTTAACTGTAATGCTTAAAGTTGAACTAATTTCCGATACTGTGAAATTTGCCATGATCATTTACTATTATTATTTTTGAGGAGTATTTATATGGGAAATTTGCATGCAAGTATTGGCATCAAAGTTTTACATAGTTGCTGTCATCAATTCATTTATGAATGAGCTTTAATGTATATGTCTAAACAAAATGTTTCAAAGTTATGTCCTGAATAAAACTGACAATATTGTCAGCAACTGCTCTCACTAAAAGTGTGAAACAGTGTAAGACTTGACCAAAGACTAGGCAGCAGATAGAAATATAGTTTATTTTGGATTACTGACAGTTGATGAATTTTATTCTGAAGCATATCTGCGAAAATGGCATGAATGCAATCACAGTGACATAACCATGGCTCCTGGTAATGACTGAAATTACATAACAGATGAATTTCAAATCACAGTGTATAATATCTGTAAGTGTGTCTGTTTGCATGCATGGGTGGGCTGTAGGATCAAAGAGATTAGCAGCCTAATCCAGCGAGTGGTCAGAATGTGTGTCCACAGCTCAGTGGATTATTGCCCTTGCTGGGAAAAGCATCCACAGAACACCAGGAATCACATACACGTGCAGGGACACTCTACCAATCTCCCAGAACATTGGATTAGAGTTAAACAGTTGTACAACGAGTCTGCTGGGCATCAGAGACTGATATGCCTGAGCTACCAACTGTACACACTGAATTCTCACATACAAAATCCTAAAACGCTCATTTTAGATTGCGCCATGGAGTCAGCTGCATCATGTATGCAGTTTGGCTGTGAGTTAGTCAGGGATTTGTTTGTACCTCTTTAACTTTTACACACAGTGAATATCCCACAAGTTACTAAGGCTTTCACCTATAGACCCCAGATACCAAGCTCGGAAATGTGAGCCACGCAGACGGTCACATAAATAGCTTTGTAGAGCCAGACTAGGTGGCAGCTACACAACACATTTATAACACGTTACCACTGAGATCAGCTGATTTAAAATGCCACTTTCCTTAAGGTCATTTTGCCTATTGACATAACTGAATGACAAGATAGTTATTAGATAGTTATAGTTATTCATGCAATCCCGATCACCACCTTTCCCAAACTACATGAAAAAGGAAGTGATTTTACTCACTTGACATGAATAATATGGAAAAGTTAGAGAGGCTTCTTCTACTACAGGTGAAACAAATGACTCAACAAGTATAGGGATGATACAGTGATGTGGGCTTTAGGGAATATAGCCTGCTCAGTTGGCACTGAAGAGCTTCGGCTTTGATTAACACGAACAGGGCCCGGCCCTCTGGAAACATCTTGGGAGAGATGAAGCAGCATTGTGAAGATGTGGGAAGGGATGTGCCTCAGTAGAATATAACAGATGGGAAGAGGACAAAATAGATCTTGCTATGACTTATGTAATTATCACTAAAGGGTAAAAAAGAAAGCTCCAAATGTGTTATGATGGTGAATGAAGAGTGGTTCCGTACACTTCTCGCAACTTTTCTGCTGATATATCCGATCATTTCTGCCCCCGTAGAGTTTTTGATCCGTCTTTTCTGCAAGACTGCTGAGCACCTCTAACAAATCCCTCAGGGTAAAATGTTGAGTATGGCTTATCCTAAAATTAGAAAAGAATTAACTAATCCACATAAGCATTGTTTATACTGATATGAACACAAATAGGTCTAGTTAGTAGTAAAACCTGGATTCATCTTGAGGCAGTGGAAGCTTTCGAGTAAAAAAAACGTTATGGATCATATCCATGTGTTTAAGAGTTTATAAAATCTCCCTTTAAAGCAGATGTGTTCCAGATGCTTGAGATTTACCCTTGGGGATATCAGCAATACTGTCATTGTTTACAGAAAAAAACAAATTAGTTGGCAAATTTCAACTGTTATGAGAACGAGTGTGAGTGGGTGAGAGAGAGACAAACGGAACAAAAATTTTCAATTACAGAGTCAAGTGGATAAAAAGGCCTTATATAAATGTTAAACCCAACAACCCATGCTTGTAACATTTGTACTGGGTCAAATAGAATCCTCACACACTTTTACAGCTTTTTAAGCAGCACTGTCCTTTATAAAGAACATGATGGATTACAACAGGTTTTGTAATTAAGTTGGCGTAACTCTGAGAAGCATGCTTGACTGTGCACTCTGCTAGGATGGGCACGGGATGACATGCACACAACTGTGCACATGCATTTGGTCTTTGTTCCCTTCCTTCTCCCCCTTGGCCTCGCTCTGTCTCTCTCTCCCATTCACACACACAAACATACAAGTCCCTGTGGTTGATGAATAACCAACGAGCATGAATGCCAGCTGCATTAACTGAAAGCAGCAGCCTGTCCCTTTCACTTACCAGGCTCTGTCAAAGTGAAGTCCAAAAAGAAAAATCCCATGTGGTGCTATAGTTTACTGACTAACCAGCCTGACCATGGCCTATCTGTTTTAGAGTCAGCTCAATAGCGAGGAGAATAATTCATCCTTACAATATTTAGCAGCTTGGATCGCTAGCTTTACTTTATCTTTTTGGAGTTGGGCTGACCTAGAACACAAGAAAATACAGTACATTTGGACCTACAAGAATAAAACATCCAAAAAAACATACTGTCCTAGTTACACCCTCTAACTACTTGTATGTTGCAGGCATGCCTTAACTTGAGCTTCTCAGAGTGTGTTCTAGCTGACTGATTGTTACTGTGTGTATTAGTTTGGTGAAAAAAAAAAAGAGAGAGACTAGTGGTGGTGGAGGTCACTGAAAGTTATTTCCAAAGAAATGTAACTCCTCTATGTATATATTATGCACCAGATTTTCCACATGCCACACCACAGGCTATCTCAAAATAAAATGAGTAACTGCTACAGGGAGCTGACCTCATTTCTGTGTATGAAGGGATTTTTGTTGTTTTGGAGTGCATGTAGGTGGGTATTTCATCGATGAGTAAAAAGTCTTGACAGTAGATGTCAACAGTTGGTACGCGTCTGACAGAACATCCTGTCACATCAAGCACAGAAAAGAAAACTGATACTACACACGGCAATGAACTCTGAAAGTTTGACAGAAACAAAAGAAAGAGTGCAGGATGAGGAACTGACAGATGCTCTTTTCACAATGCGAATCTGTAACATTGCTGGATTCAAAGATTCACAAGACTGTCAGAAATTCTGAAGTTCGCAGAAAAAAAACTGTCTTTTTAGGAGAGATGAAGTAGAGTTATATACTGTTGCTGAATAATTGTTTTTCTCTCTAAATTGACAAGAAAAAAAATTTAGAATTATGTTATGACAATTCTACAACCCCCCCAATGCCATGCAGCCACAAATTTCAACTTATTCTTTAGATTCACTCACCTGTTATAACCCTGTCTTCAATTTGCAACAGTTTTCCATATATCCAACATAAATTAAATATCTTAACTCAGATCCATCAACAAACATAAACAATCTCTGAGATCTTTCCCAAAATATGATGTGTCTGAACCATGAAGCTGGTTAGTACTGTTGCCTCACAGAAGCAGGCCTCAGGTCCAAAGCTCTGATTTGGCAGGACTGACCAAGAACAAGCATATCAGGTCACCTGGACATACAGAACTGGACTGTGTGAGTGTGTGTGCACGGTCTCTGTGTTGATCCAGTGACAAATTGAAAGTCTGTCCAAGATACCTACTACACGATCCTGAACAAAATCAAACAGGGATAGAAAATGTAGCTAAATAAAATACAAAGAGACACATTATATGGGGAAGATATTCAGACATTAGTGTCACATTTAATGTACCAATTTTGCATTGGTTTAAAGAAATAAAGTGTTCTAGGTGGCTGAATTCTCAACAAACAACTAAGTAAAAGTAGTTTATAATTAATTTTAAGGTAGAGTGTGAACAGTAAAATATGGATTTACCTGTGTGCAGGTATATGTGCTTCTGTATACAAAAAGAAAGCTCAAGGTTTAAACTTCTGTACACTCCAATATTCGGCTTGTGACAGGAGTCTAGTGAAAGAGCAAACAGTGCTGCCAGTTTGTCTCTGCTCTGTTCTGTTCAGTTCTACAGAAGCTGACACACAAAAGCTGACCTGCTGTTGACAGGGTTGTTCAAAAGCAAAAAGAGCAAGAACACAAAGACTTGGAGGGTGTTGGTTGGTGCAGATGCATGAAGAGGGGAAACAGGGAGGTGAGCACAAGGAAAAGTCAACATCAAGAAAAAAATATGGAGGTCAAAAAGTCAGATGACAAGAAAAGGCACTTTAAACTAAACTGTGGTTTAGCAACTGACGCATTACTGTGGATTAAGGAGCACATGGATACCTCAACATTGAATAGCTTTAAATCATGATGAAGACATTTGGACTTTTTATGTTGAGACTAAAACTCATTTCTCAAACTTTCTACTAGTCACTCACAAACATTTTCTCCAGGATGTGTTATAGAAAGTAGTCTGTACTTCAACAAGGCTGCAATGTGCCTGATCCAAGACATTCAAATCCTACAATAATACAATGAGATCCAGAAATCAATAAATAATGACCAGTATATTCTACTGAAAACGTGATTCAAGCCAACATCCTACTCTTCTTGGGGAGGTCATTGCCAGAGCTTGTAGACAAATAAAAATATATAAAAAACAGACTATAAATCAAATTCAAATGATGATTTTTGACTGAAAAGGTGCTTGAATTGTTTTACAAAGGCCACAAATGTTATTTAAAAATCCCATTGTGGAACTATATTATAAAACAATGTGTAATTATGTGTGTAACATTACTACATTTACGACATGTACTGCTTCAGATACCTGACTGTTCACCTGAACAACAAACAAGGCAGGACGGTACAGGTTGCTGAGGAAGCTCCAAGTTCTTCAGAGCATTTTGCAAATAGCTCCACATCCTCTACAGCTCTGTGATAAAAAGTGCAATTTTCTTTTTTTTTTATCCTTTCCATATGCCAGAATAACAGAATCAAAGTATGGGAATGATGGTATAGAACAGAAACACACAAGTTGCACAACAGTCAGTACACTCAGCAAAACATACTGTCCAATAAAATGAGCAGTTAACTTCTTTAGATTTGTTGCAATAACAATGAAAATACATTATCTAAATTTTAGTATTGTTTTTTTATCTGCTTTGTTTCAGGTTTTAGTTTGATTATCAAACTGTTGCAGTTTTTTTTTTTACTTTGGTGATTATTAAAGGTATAGTATGTAAGAATTTTCAGTGAAATGCTCACACAACAGTCTAATGTCCCATCGATGTTGAAAATAAAGTCATATTGTAACAGATCTGGATCTCAGCCAGCTGGGTGGTCGCTAGTTTCTGTCATTTTAAAAAAGCTAGCCCGGATCGGAATCATTATTTACACGTTCAGACTTCCTGGTTCCATAATGAATCACATGTGAGTCTGCAAAGCTGCCAAGTCTTCAACACAAGCAGCTGTAATTCCACAACAATCAGCAGCAAAAGTAAGAAATCACCGCATCCTTCCAACTGATCAGCTGAGCTGCACGTGATGGGGCGTTCAAACGCACTTAGGAAAACTCAACGCTGAACAAATAGACCTTCAGACATTCCCAAAAATTGAACAAATACAAGAGAAACTAAACGAGAGTTAACATCAGAACTGGCAACTCCACAAAAAGATCAGGGAGGGGGTGAGTGGCTGAGAAAAGATGTTTTTTTTTCTACATGAACTGCAGGACTCGAATTTGACGACAAGGTCTAATTCTTACATACTGTACCTTTAAAGTGTTTCATATTTTGATTTCAAATATTTTAGTTCTCCTTTTATGCAATATATGAATAATTTTGTGAAACATGGTGGGATTTTTTTGTGTTATTGCTGAAAACTCTTAACTTTATGGACTGATGCTGCTACAGCTACCAATTTTCTCTGGATTTTGGCAATTTTTCTCTCTTTTTCTGCCTACCAAAAGACTGAAAAGTAAGCAAACTATAAAGATAAGAGACACAAGTTTGTGAAGTAGGTACTCTTGGCTCTGATTCTTAATTTATTGTATATAAATCAGTAGAAATCCAGGATGCAAAACTCACTGATGAATGAACTTTTGAAGGTAACCCAGCAGTCTGCGTCTCTCTGCAACCACTTTACAAAGATCTGTGCAAAAATGCCATCAGTCATCAGCCTCAGACACAGAAAAACACACCCATGCCACTCCTGTTTAAACATTTTCAAAGCAAGATAGAAAGGTTGTCAAAACCAAGATCGGGTCTTCTTTAATTCCCAGTAATGACCCGGATAAGTATTAAAAGTTAGGCGAGATGGTTAAAGAGCTTTACTTGGAGAGAACATGACTGATCTTTTCTGTCTCAGTCATCAGATCAAAGCACAGACACGTCTCCTGGTTCCTCCCTGGGTTCAGTCATCTTTTTCACCTTCTTTTTTTACACACAGACACACACACACATGTCCCCCTTTCCTTCCTTCGCCTCTGGCTGGGAATCTGGCCAGGGAATCTGGGCTTCTAGACAGCAGATCCACACTTGCCCAGGTCCTCAAACACTGCCTTGTTTAATTTATGGCTTGAGCTAGCCAACAGTCATTACCTCGGGGCGTTTCTCTTTTCTACAATATTTCATGTCATTTGTCAAGATTTAACATAGATCAAGACAAATTGTGTCATCACCCATCACATGATAAAAATTTTATTGGATGAGAGTTACATTGCATAATGTTTTAAGTTGTGTAGGTGAGCTGCTTCTATGCACACATGCAACATTTCCATACAGTAAACAATCTACAAAGGTCAGATCTGTACAAAAACCACCAACAGCATCAGTGGAATTGTTGAATTTAAAGACAGGGCAGCATGTTCTTGTAAACTGACAATCAGATACAGTTTGACAATAGCCGTGGGGTTTGATGATTGCTCTCATTTGATAGCTCATGAGTCTTTTAACCAGTGAGTCATTCTAAAAGCCTGAACTGAAAGGGGGCCTGATGTGGGAACTAAAACTGTACAAGGAAAGCCCTGTTTTGGTGATGTTCTGAGAGAGAGCTGTGCGTGCCAAGCTGTCTATTTTCAAGTCAGGTCAGGGCAGGCTAACACTTCGAGCCCCACTTAGTCACTGTGAGTCAGTGAAATGTCCTGACAACAAACGGATCAGCATGGTTAACTGACAGCCAGGCAAAGTGACTGGAACAAACGAAACATGAAAGTCACACAGAAAACAAGACAACACTGTCTGGGGCATATTGGCAAAAAGATAGAGAACAACATGATGGCTAATGGGGAAGATATTCAGATCCAGCACGCAAACCCCTGGAAAGCAACAGCAGAATGATGAAGACATTTAGGGATGTCAGAAGCATTACATCTGTGGTTTCTGCTTTCTTGACCTGTCAACAAACCACAACGACACTCCATGAAACAGCACAGAGCACCATTCACCACAGTAGCTTATTTCAGAAACCGGGCCACCAAATCATTGTTCTATATAGGCCACTGTTCATGATGTCACACATCTCCCATGGTGCAAAGCAGCATGAGCCTCTACTTTACACTAAATGTCTGAAGAACAGCTCCAGCTGTGTTTGTTGTGTAATCAAAAAGTGGAAGCTTTTTTGTTAATCTCTGTCACATGATCCAGAGGATGATAGCGTTATATGAAAATGATCAAGGCTGTTTCATATTACTTGCACTTTCCTTGATAGTGACCTTTGCTAGTCTGGGATTAAACACAAAAAGATTAGAAGTGATTTATCTATTTTCAACTTTATGTTGCTATGGTGAAGTTATTTATATTCTATGCATTATCTAAACATTCATAAGGGAATTTGCATGCACAACATACACAAAAGAAGATAAAAAAATAAATAAATACATGAAATAATACCTAAGTTATGATTTATGAAACACAGGCTCAGTGGAGATTAGTGTCCTGTCCTGTAGTTGTGCTGCATGCAGCTGTTCATGATTTCTGACAATTATAAATGTCCTGCTGTTGTTACTTTTTAAAAAATAAATTCTTCAGTTCTGCTTCTCTAAATTTAAATTCAGTATTTAACTGTATGCAGAGTGCGCAAATATACATATCAGTGAAAACTTGAATGTTGCCATGATGACTGTCATAGAACTGGAACTGGTTTCATGAGACTAAAACAGCAAAAGAAACCATTTTCCCAGCACTCCCAGGAAGTCAACAATTTATGTATATTTTAAGAATGTATGTTCTTACTCAGTAAACTTTAAGCTTTCCTTAGAGAAATATAAATGAGAACCAAAACAAATTAATCTCCCCTGTAGCTGTTGTGGGAAATTAGAGGATAAGGAAATAAAATGCAGCTCTGATGCTAAAAGGTTGAGCTGGGAAGTAACCTTTTGGCAAATGAGAAAATATGGAAAAATACAATTTTTACCAGCAGCTGAAAAAAATTAATAAATTGCTCGTTAGTAGGGCTGGGTGTTATACCGATTTGTACAGAAAATCGTTGTTTATTTTGGTTATGATATGAATTTTTCACACACCGCCATACCAGTGAATAGCCAAGACTGGAACGTTGGCAGTGGGGATGTTTTTCTGCGGGGACCGATTTCAGTGCTGCAGGCTAAGTTCACACATGAAAAATAAAGTTTTGAATGAAGAATGGCTGCTGGCGGGGGCTGTAACAGCGACACACAGATTACTAACCCAGAACAACTTATTCTAAAAAAAAAAAACAACGTGGAATTTCTAAAACTTCAAAAGGTTAGACTTGGACCAAACAACTATCATTTGCGGGAGCTGGCGGCAGTAATACTAGCAACTTAATTTAATTACTGCCCCCTATTGGCAATTATATTTTGAAGAGGCTGCACAACAAAAACATGCATATGACAGTAAAATGGGCTATTTAAAGCCAGTATATTGCAGTAATTCTTTACTCATTAGAAGATAATGTGGGTAACACTGGTTGTATAAAAATTACTGTCAAATACTGTAAAAGTGATATAATTTAGAAAAAAAAAACTGATATGAAAATTTTGCCATACCGCCCAGCCATACTCGTTAGACATGTCAACATCCCAGACATATGAGTATTCACTTGATTTAAATGATGTGGTTTTTTTAGTTCAATTATTTGAACAAAACCATAGTTTTCCAAATCCAGACTGGCCTGCGGGTCTTTAGAATACAAAAGTTGGCATAATGCTCACATGGGAGCAGCATTATTGCAGTTCTGTGACAGGTAAATGCACAAGATGTGTAAAGGAATGTTTCTGTCTTTCACTCTGTACTCGTCTCTCTTAATCCCTCCATCAGTCTCAGCTTGAAAGGGGCTTTTCATAGTTTCTTCTATATCAACAGAAAACTAAATACTTGCCAGATCCTGAGCTTGGAGGAGCAGCAGCCATGAGCTCTCCCTCTCTCTTGTCTTCACCTTGTCTAAGTTTCGTTTCTGGTCTCTTGTGCACCTTATTATGAGTTCTCTCTAAAAGCCTCTGTGCCTGATATATTCACAAGCTAGTTCCGTTACTTTTCTTTTTTCTTGATATTAGGTAGACTTTTATTCTAATAATATTATTTGGCTCCTTTTTATTTTATCGCATTATTTGTATGTCTTATAAATTTTTATTTAAATAATTGAATTGAATTGAATTGAATTGAATTGAATTGAATTGAATTGTGCAAGTATTTTTTATTATTTTCTGGGTGAAAATTTAATATTGATTTCTTTGATGGTGCCAAAATGCACATAGCCTTTACATTAACATTGTTAGAAAGGCTTTGCTTCTCCCACAGCCTCTAAAATGCATCAGAACAATTGGTACAAAGCATCTCCACAGTACTCCACGTCTGGAAGCAGCCCATTAGAAAGAGCTTGTCAGTGCTGAAAGGCTAGATGGTTATCCTCCTAAAGTGAGGTGAAGGGAGGGCAGAAGGAGAAAAAGAGAGCCGAGGGGGAGACCATGAGGAGACGGATAGGGCACTGGCTACTGCCAAAAGGGTAGATGGTTATCCGTCTATCCAAGGATGAAGAACTAGAGGCTGTAGGTTATAAATGAATAGAATGTGAAATGTATGACTTTAAGGGTTCCCTGCCTTTTTCTTTTTACTTTCCATGTACAAAGTCCTGACACCTGTCAAAAATAGGTTAAGGAGATGTGAGCTACCACAGTCTGTGTTTTAGATACAACAAACATTGTCATTTTATCTGATTAATTGCATTTTCTGTAAGAACCAATTGAACTCCTGACATCTATGAAACTGCAGAAACCTAATGAAGTAATAAATTCAACATGTTCATAAGACCTACCACAGGTTTGGACAACTTATTCTTTATTGCAAAACTACATTAAGGGGGGGAAATTGTTATTTATATCAGGAGTTTTAGCAATGAACACTCATTTTCAAAGAAGCATATCCAGATGCATGGTAGTTATTCCTTAAAATACAACGATCCACACGTAAGGGTGGATGCATGAATCATTTAAGACGTTGTTTGGGAAAACAATCATAGGCTTGCAGAAAAAAATAATATACAAATAAAAACTAAATGAACAATTACTGTGTAAAATACACATTATATGTAAATTAAATATGTGCCATATTATGGCCAATACTTGTACTTTTTGAACATTAGTCTTCTTATTGGATTTGAGCCACCTGTTCCTACTTTTCTTCCTTCTCGTCATGCAGCTGCTTGAAGGTGTTTTGCTCTGAGCATCTGCCCTGCATGTGTGGACTGAAGCCAGCACTAGCTTGACATCATGTAGCCTTTCTCTGCAACACAGCAACCTACAAAGCCCCCCATTGTGCAGCACAGCTTTTTGCCTCCCACCCATGCCCATGAAACCATGCAGACCACAATATACTGGCATCAGTCGGCAGACGAAAGGCACTTTTAATTAACTTCAGATCTGTCAGCAATCACTGGCCTACAGTGAACTGATATGTCAGTACGTGCCCTAGAATTAAATGTAGAAAAAAAGAAGATAAAGTAGGCATTTACTTGTATTTACAACTTCTTACACAACAGGTGTTCGGCATATCCTTTTGTGTTTAGAATTCCACAGCACTGTGTACTGTGGGCTTTTTGAGAGTAGTACGTGCTCTAATTTAAGAGGAATAACTCTGACAGCTCTTCTATCTTTTTGTATCTCCTGCAAAGGCAAAAACATTCAAAATGTGACAAAAACAAGGTTCCAGTGTATATTTTTAAAGTAACTTTAATGCAGTTAAAACATACCTGCTGTGCATTCTGCTGAGCAAAAATCATGAAAATGGTCTCAGACATAGAAGTAAACAACAATCAAAATAAAAGTGTTCAATTAAGCAAAAAAATAAAAATTATTTTAAAAAGATACAAGAGACAGGGTGAGGAGCAACATCATCCAGGGGAGCTAAAAGTTGATCCATTGCTAATCACCAGAGTCAGCAGTCGCATTTTGGTCACGTCCCTCTGGAAGTTTTCCATGTTTCACTGGGAGGAAGCCCTAGGCTGACCCAGAACTCATTGAAGGGATTATATATCCTTTCTAGCCTGGGAACACCAGAAGGTGACAGAGAGTATCAATGTGGAGGGGGATTATTCGGTTTTCCTCATGGATGGATGGATGGATGGATGGATGGATGGATGGATGGATGGATGGATGGGCAAAAAGGTGTATGGTCATTCCTAAGACAACAGAAGGGTTAAGCAATAGCCTACAATTGTATACCATTGTGGTATATGACAAATATAGGTAATTTTTCCCCTCAATACAAAAGATAGAGAGAGAGAGGGGTTTTATTTTACTGTAAAGCTGCATTAATACAGAAAGACACAACATCAAAGCTGGTGCTGAACTAGTAATAAGGGAAGGGATGAGAGGAGGACAACCCCTCTGAATGAGTAGTCCCTACCAAGAATCTCTGAAAGGGAAAGGAAAGGACAGGCACTGGGTAAAAGGGGAAAATAGAAAACGTTACTTCAGAAACAGAAATGTGAACTTGACAGTGTAATTAGTGTGGATGTTTTCAGACAGCCTAATCAGTTTCCTTTAAAGACAACAATATTACATTAAGGGGTAGTCACTACTCAGGCGCCAGGTTAGATGTCTGTATTGTCAAATACTGCTGTAGAGCAGAATGAAAGTTTTATAAAGTGCTCCAGGGTGTTTCAACTACAAGGACAAACCTGCTCATAAAAGTACATGCCATCTCCTATTTGTTCCACCAACAAAACACACACAGGCACATTTAGCAACTCCATACAGTGCATATCATTTAAATCGCAGAGCAGTGATAAAAACCTGAAATTGCAACAGATCTTGTTTGCTAAACAAGTCAAAAACAATATTACTGGAACAAAATGGACAGTCAAACTTCTAAATCATCTTCCCGAGGACATGCACAAGCAAACTGCAGAGGGTTGAACAGCAACTATCCATTGGCTTTTTCCTGATCAAATTTAAGAGATGGTTCACAACAGCTGAGAAGAAAGATCATTTCCATTTGGAAAGACATAGTAACAGTTAAGGAGACAGTTAACCATCTGAGCCTGCTGTGACTGCTGCGTTTCACTGAGGTTGGAGATGGGATGGGGTTGTGTGCCAAGAACTCAGTTGGATACAGTGAGAGAGGGAAATTTGTGAACCAGTTCCACAAATTTTAATTAGAACAGATATGCATCTTATCAATGAATAAATACTAAACAGTATTAGTAAACAGTGAACAGCTACATCTGCCATTTGCCACATCAGCAATGGTGGAAAGACAATTCTGCTTTTTCTTGTCTTTTTATAAAAAAAAATCACGTTGTCATAACTAACTGTCAACAATGCACATAAAGGGAGTTTTAAGAGATTATATCTGTAAATGCCCACTACCTTCAGTATTATCTTGATTTGATCTCAGCAGGATCTCAAAAAACATATAAAAGTCATATTACAATCTTACACACAAGCACACAAAGGCAAAGAAAAATAAATTTTAAGAAAGAAGGTAACCACACATGTATATTTTTCTGAGGCTCATTTTTTTTTCAAGTGAGCTTTCTCTTTTAGAAAACCAGAACATGTCTACTGCAGGTAGAAATGAAATAATAATCAGCTAACAATAAAAGTGTGAGCGCAGTCTTTGGAAAAGAGTATTTATAGCCGCATAGTGATGCATTAGGCTTTGGGTTCTAAGGAGAGAAGGGACCATGGCTACAACTTGCAAAATGGGTGACGTGGGTGTGGGAAGATCAAACAGTTAAACGTGTCTGTTCTAAAAACCACTGCATGGCATTTAGGTACAAAAGAGCTCATAGGCCGCCACACACAATGACTTTCCATGTCTGTTTCAAAGAGGCAACCTGTGAGAGGGAGAGAGCAAAGTGCTTTTAGAAAAAGTAACAATATATGAAAGCAGGGGTTGAGGAAATATTGTAGCTTGACAGAGAATGGGCCCCACTGGGAAAACCGGAATCGTTTCACATCACAGTGGAGTATTGTCCATGAAGGAATGGCTAAGATACAGTATGTTTAGCATTCAATGATGATACAGAAACATAGTATACTAAATGATGATAATAAAGATTGTTTTCTGAATCCAAGTTATTTATTGTTTGTCATGTTTTGACTTAACCTGTCATTGGGTTGACTGAGATTAAAATGCTTCTGAGCAGCAACACCACAAGGTTTTCAGCATGAATCATAATGAACAGATGAATAGCAAAAGATAGGAAAAGTGCTAATGGCTGAAAAGTACAACATTCCACTAGAGCAGCTCACATCCCTGACTCAACTCTTCTGCTTTATATAAAATAACAATGTAGTGTCTGGAACTAACATGATTCTAGATTGATCAGACAGGCCAACAGACAGACTGGGGATTCATTCAGACATAATCCAAAATGTTTTATTCAGATCATTTTAAATTGCAGTTTAAAAGGAAATCAGACCCGGGTCGTGCCAACACATCTGCATAATTATCTGACCATATAGGTCAATTTTGGAAGCTCCAAAATATGACCTGTGAGAGCATTTTTGTTTGTGACAAACGACTTGTCAAAGCGTGTTCCGGGCTTCGCAGAGACTTGCTATCAACAGCGCATGCGCGCACCTTCCCAGAGGAGCTGACAAATACGCATGCGCGAGGTTTCACTCTGTTCAGCCAAACAAAACACAAATTCTGCAGCATTATGTCTCATTTTAATACAACAGTTAGCTTTAAAATAGAAAGATACACATGGACACACTGTAAAGCTGAATTTTTCATGTTAAAAAGTTGAACGATTAAGGTTAGGGTAGTCAATAGGGGTCGCATACGGAATATAGTGTTGTTTTAACGGATCACAAAATCGACCAATGCGGTCGTAGTTGACGGGAGGTCAGGCTGGGTCATGCTTAAGGACAACTGCCGCTGACCTGACATCACTCTAAATAAATAAACACTGTTACCACGTCTCCTATTTAAAAAATAAAAATAAAAAAACAATGAACAATATGAATTTAAAAAATCTGGCACAGCCGCCTGTCATTTTGAAATTATTATGCAACACACTGTGGGAATTTTCTGAAAAGAATAATTTGTTGTATTTTTTTTCTCATTTGGTAAAAGTTTGAAACTTGTAACTCTAAACTGTCAACTTGCCAATTGGATCTGCCAGAATACATGTTAGTGCAAGGTCTGAACAGGGCTATTGTGGTTGTAGACAAGCTGTCAAATTCTTGGAGGTGCTTTAACAAAAAAGCCAAACACACACACACGTTTGTTTTGTTATCCTTATGGGGACCGTCCATTGACTTCCATTGATTTTAGTAACTGGATTTATACCTAACCCAAACCCTTTTCCTAACCTTAACTATTACGGATCTATACCTAACCCTAAGACTAACTAAAACTCTATTCACACCATACCTATAAACCTAACTCCTAACCCTAAAAAGGGGAGTCCCCCTTATTGTGACCAGTCTTCAGTCCCCACAAAAACCCTCGGACCCCAGAAAGATAGTAAATGTCTGGAAACTGGTCTTCAGGAGGTTAGAAAAACAAGCCAACACACACACACACACACACACACGCATGTTTGTTTTGCTATCCTTATGGGGACCGTCCATTGACTTCCATTGATTTTAGTAACTAGATTTATACCTAACCCAAACCCTTTTCCTAACCTTAACCATTACTGATCTATAACTAACCCTAAGACTAACTAAAACTCTATTCACACCATACCTATAAACCTAACCCCTAACCCTAAAAAGGGGAGTCCCCCTCATGGGGACCAGGCTTTGGTCCCCACAAGAACCCTCGGACCCCAGAAAGATAGTAAAAGTCAGGAAACTGGTCCTCAGGAGGTCAGAAATACAAACCCACACACACACACACACACACACACACACACACACACACACACAAAGCAAGTTGATTCATTATTTTGTTTGGAAGTTTCACTCGTGTATTTGAGCTGCTGAACCTTATTTTAAGGACTAAGACTTTCTCAAATCATAAAGAGGTCCATTTTTCACCTGGAAAGAAAAAAAAATAACAAAAATTTTGTTTGGCAAAAGAGTAATTGATGGGTCAAACATTTCCTCTTATCTCTAAGGAGGAGGAATGGAAGTAGTTTAGGCCTTAGAGCTTCATTGTTTGGATTTGACTTTCATGCACTCTATTGATTCAGTTTACCTTGTAAGCCACAATAAATCCTTTGTAAATCCATTAGAACTATTGTTTCACATGTTTTACTCCCACCTGCTGTATTGAAAAATTTAGGAAACAAAATAGTTTGTTCAGACAAAATGTCTGGACTCTTAACATCTCAGCATACGGGAAAAAAGAGGTCAGAGTTTGACTTGAAAACTTACACGGTTCTGAGTGTATTGGACTATGAGGTCCAAACAAACAAGTAGCTCGGCAAACATTGGTGCTAAAATTGTCTATTCACAGAATAGAGCTGAAAGGGCACAAAAAAGAAAAATCATTCAACTCACCATTAAGTATATTCTTTCAAACTCACTTCATTGAATGAAGGGTTTTCCAGCAATACAGCACACACGCTGTTATTTCACAAAAAAACTAAAAGCCTAGAGGGAAGGTTGTTTTAATGCATCATGGCACACTGTCCCATGCCGTGGTCATTTTACCCTTCAGCGCTGATCTTGCCCAGCTAACGGTGGATAAACATAGGCAATGCCAGATGATTTAAGTTCCCATCCCTTCAGCGTCACAGCCCACTCTGCCTTGGTCTGACTGCATCAGCAGCCTGTGGGCACACACATCTCCTTCAAAGAGCGATTCAGAAAAGGTAGGCAATGCTTCACCAACAGTCTAATAGCAAAGCCAGTTGAAAAAAAAAAAATCCTGATTTTTCCTATTAGGCTGCAAAGACCTGCCTAACGATATGATCCTTTTTAGAAATTTGAGGAAGTGGAACATTTAGGGCTGTGTTTTGTGATTAATTATGAATTCATAAATGTATTGCACATTTAAGTAAACATACCCACAGTTAAATGCATAAATAAACACACACACTTTTCTAAATGAGCTCAGTCCAAGCAGTCCGAGGAGACAGTAGACTCAACTCATTGTCCAAGTCTTAAACAAAAGTTACTGACGTCACTCAAAAATCAACAGAGATGGGGCCTGAGGAAAACAGCCAGCTAATTTATATAACAAAGAGAGAAAAAAGAGACTTCAGGACAAGCATAACAGCCGCACTTAATCTAGACAGCCAAGGCAATAGAGATGTGAAGGCACACAGAGAGGCTGAAAGTGAGTGGAGAAAGCTTTGCAGAGGAAGAGAGGCCTTCAGGGAGAAGAGAAAGGAGAAAATAAGAGGACTGAAAAAACCTCTTAATTTAAACACGTATCTCAAACTCCAGGAGCTAGAAAAATGGATGGAAAACTTAAAAAAAGACATCAGCTTGTATACCAGCATGACACTTTTGATAAACACTCCAACATGAAACAACAAAGTTTCGCTTTGAAAAGATGAGTCATTTTCTAAAAACTTGTGTTGCTGTGCTTTTTTGTCAAATTGTACTTTCAAAAAAGGTATAGCCTAGCGCTATAAGCTTCACATATTTTTTAATGGAGCAACATAAAATGTATGAAAATCACTTTTACATCATGCAGATGTGCGTTGAAGGAAAATATTCCACTACCAACATCCTACTTGGAACCATCTTCCATTGGTTCTGCTTACCTTGGTTGAGCCTATTCAGTTTGCTTGGCCCGGGTCATTCATCAGCGCACATTCGATGAAAGACCAGAGCCATTCATCCCAAGCCATGGTTCCTCTCTGCCAAAAAGGATTTGTGATTCAATTTGACTGAGTGATGCCCTGGCCCTGCTGCTGGAACAGAGGCTGCTTGGCTGGTGGAAAGGTTGAGTGCAGGGTATTTTTTGTAAAAACGGAGCCACTGATGCTCATTCTCTGCTAGATTTACTGTAGACAATGAATAATCAAATACAGTTTGTTAATGAGTCATGCAATAGGTAGGCTTTCTTGTTTTATTATATATACTAGGATGGGGGGAAATGTAGAGCAGAGGTAATGTGTGAACAAGTCCCAAAAAGAAAGATTGAATAACAATTTCTACACAAAAAGGGCAAATGATTTAAAAAGGAAGCTATCATAATAATCTATGTGTAGCCCCACTGTCAAGTCGGTGCTACACAATGATCTGGGATTGCTCCATGTGAAAGCATCTGAAAAAGGGAGGGCCATCAGGTGTAATATTTTGGGCTGATTGGAGGATGTGCCAGCAGGTTATCATGATTTGTTTTAAGCCAATCACAGTAAATCAAGGTCTTGCAAATCCAGTCGGGAGAAGAGCACACACATCTTTACCATCAATAAATCTCCTCTAATTCTCCTAAAACAGATTCAATAGCAGCTTTTATGCATACATCCACCAGCGCAGCCATGTTTGTTTTGCTTTGCTTGGGCACTTGCTGCCAATCATAGATGAACACCCGCCCAAAAGCACAATGCTAACACATGATTGGTCCGAACATTTTTTGACCAAGTCAGACGGTTTAGTTGGAGAACCAGCAGAGACCTTCGACATTCTTGTTATTTTCTATGTCCAAGCAGGGTCGTCATCCTTTGTGTACAGGGTTTTATAGTAAAAAAGTGACTGGATGTTCTTCTGTCATTATGAAAGCAATACAATTTTTTTTTTCTTAAGCACCCTGTTTTACAAGATGATCCAGATAAACTGCTCTAAGAAAAGGTTTTAAAAGATGTAATATCCAGACTTAAGAGCATGGATTCTCCTGTGTTAGGGAGAACTTTGTACAAGAACAAAAGTAGCGATGATTCCTTTTAAGTCTCTTCTTAATTTTTTTTCTAACTAATTTGTTGCTATTTAAATGTATCTGCCAAATGTATTTGTTTGTAAGGCACTTTGGAGTTTGCCTTAGGCAGAGGTTCTATACAAATTAAAAGCAATAATATTACTTACTACTTATGACTTCAACTGCATAATTGTTGTGTGCAGCACTGCAAGGGCTTTAAAAATAAATTATACTTTTCTCCTGCTCTAGAGAATGAGAACATTATGTAAAACATGCTTTCTTTGCACACGTTTCAAAATGAGCTTGCAGAATCTGCGTTAATGTAGCGAGACACTCATGCATATGAGCAGCTTTTTTTTCAGATCTAAGTGAACACACACAGAAGCCCAAACACATATCATACATAAACACATTATATTCTTTAAAGAGATGAGTCAGTCAGCCATGCAGTAAGCTTGGGTTGTCAGAGTTCATTTGAAAGAAGTAAAATATTTATGAGAGAAGACTCTGCAGGGAAGGATGACGATAGGAAAACTGCAAGGGAGAAAGTGAGAGATAGCAAATAAGACGTGTAAAACGATGATGAGTGGACTCAAATGAAATGCACAGAAGAAAGAGGCCCTTTTCATTTCAAATTCATTGACTTATTGCATATACGACCTCCTCCGGAGTGGAAAGAGAGATTTCAATAGGGGAATAAAAGTTATATTTGCTCAGTAATAAAATCCTAAATGTAAGAGTGTGAAAGCTGTTTTTATTATTTTAAGGGTGAAGGTTTAACAAATCGTTTCTGAAACAGGCAGGTACATGGTGAGGATATGATGCACATCAGGATGAAAAAAAGGGGAAGCAATGATTAAATCATTTGAGGTCATGAAAGTGGATCAAGGCAGGATGGAAAAAAGAAAAAAAACATAACAGTATATTCCCAAAACTGGAGAAAAAGGATGACTACTGACAGTAAATACATATTTCCCTCCACCGATTTAGAGTTTTTTAATGCAATCATCTTCTGGGCTTTGGTAATCTGCTGGTCATTCCTGCCCTTCCATTTTCAAAGAGTTACTATCACCAAATGTAAATAGCAGGGGCTGGTCAAGCTAAGTAAGCAAACCACCAATAACTAGGGACTTTCCTGAGCCCAAAATAACACTTGAAAAATGATGTCACATAAAACCAGATCTTGCTGTCTAATTACAGAAAAATGTGCTTGCTGAGAAAGACTTTCAAAATCCAGTAGAAGTTGAGAGTGAAAATAGGAGAAAAGAACTAGACCACAAACCGAAGAAGGATACGAAAGAGGCTGCAGTGCGCAGCTAGAAGTACTCTCTTGGGAATTCTGGTTGCTACGAGAAGCATGAAGGACCAAAGACCTCTGAAGTTTAAGGCAATTATACAGAAGTAATTGCAAAAATATACAGAATAGAGAGGCACTCATGCAGAACTGAGTTCTAAAGCCTGAAATTTTGGAGCTTATTAAGCTGTGAAGAAGATAAATGAATACCATGAAGATTTCACTGTAATTACATTCTAAACTAGAGCAAAACATGCTGGGAGAAGTCCAATAAAGAAAATGTTGTTCCTTGGAGAATTTTGAGCTAAAACATTAAGGATGCTGGAGAATTGTATATATCCCTTAAATAACAAATTGAAGTCCCAAATTTTATGTTGACATAGTCATTTTAGACTCCACCTACTTTCCTGTCTGACCTTTAGTCATGTTCTGAGGCTGAAATGTTATCTTTAAAATGTTAATAATGTGCACTTCCAAAAACAGTAGAAAAGAAACAGGATATTTGTAAGCATGGAAACAATTCACAATGAAAAGAAGATTAATTCCCAACTTTTTCTGCAGAAGCAGGTAGAGAAAAATAGGAATGAGATAAAGTCTCAAAGATAGAAAAGGCTTTTGAGTATAAAAAGAAAAACAGTAAGCAGGAAGAAAAAACAATAACAGAAACTATTATGAAACAGTTTATCTAGATAAGAAGAAGAAAAATCCTAAGGAAATTGTGATTGCCAACTAACAAAAAAGCAATCATAACAATTGTGATGAGCTTATTGCCTGATAGCTAAAATACAAAAGTTCTATTAAGTTACCAATTAAAAGAAACAAAGCACTCTCAAAAAGCTGGATATATGCCAAAGCAGAGGGGAAAGCAGCAACAAATTCCAAATCAGAAAACATAAACTCCTTAAGGACAAGGAGAGGTAAATTAGAAACAAAGGAGCGATTCACAGGGCTTGAAACTCCCAGGATGCATCAAACACACACCCGCATATGCTTGCGATGTTAGAAAGTTTGATGACCTGTATTGAGTTTCTGTACAGACAAAACTTAACTTGATACATTTACTGCTTATCAAAGTGAAGTGTGTCGTTGCAGCATGTGTACCTTTACACCTTTGTTATATCCTTATTAAATCTAAATCATGTCTAGAAAGTGAAGTTTGATACAGCTTTCTGGTATGAAAATCCTTTGTATCTTTTTGATCACAACCTCAACATCTTTTCATCTAAATTTCAATTTTTTTTCTTTTCACAAACACATATTTTCCTGAAGGCTTTCTCCATTAAGAAATATAATCTTCTTTACCTTTTAATATTGGAAAAAGTACTATGGCTAGGTGTGGTTAAGCTGCACATAATAATTTTAGTCAGTGGTAAAGCATGTTAACTATTCATATTTTTCAGCCTATTCTTTATTCAATAGCCCAAAGTCTTTACCTTTTAGTTTTGTTGAGATTAAAGACAGATTGTTGTTTCCACACTATTTCACTAACTCTTGAAATACTACTCTGTAAGTTGCCTCATCCTTTGTGCTAATGAATCCTATTACTGCTGTATAATTAGTAACATTTCTACTTTAATATGAATTTGGCAACAGTCATGTATCAGTAAAATAAAGGACTGAGCACACAGTCCTGAGGTGCACCAGTGCTCAGTTTGATTAAATGTGATCCCCTTAAAACACAGCTTCACAAAAGCTGTTCTAAACAACCCTTTGTGTTTGTGAGCCTAATTGAGCCACTTTTTAAACAAAATTAAATGATAGATATTTAAAATAATGAAAGTGTTTCTCAATATGGTTTGAACATATGACAAAAGACATGATGAACAACATGCATTGATTGACTCTAAATCCTTGAAGTTGTGTTGTCTCTTAAGCAGACTAAATACTATACAGATTAGAGTTTTTAGAAAATTGTGTTTCTTTTAACTGGCCAGTCATTATTTTCATGTTGTTTTGATTAAGATTCTGGGCAAAGAAATAGAGAGCTGAGAACTACTGAGAGTTCTCATTCCCTTTGTGTTTTGTGAAACATAACATGACAATATTCTAAACATATTGAACATAAATCAATTATATATTTAGATGCAAACACTCATTTTCATAAAGTCAATCGAGTAACCTGCAAGTAACAAAAGGGAGAAAAGGTGGTAAAGAGAACAGAGTGTGTAGGAATGTAACAAGTTCTGCTATTAAAGAGTGCCCATAATAATAGATAAAGGTTTCCAGATAAAGGTTGCTTAGCATGGCTTCTTTCAATTAGAAGATAGTGGGAATAAAAGAAAAAACTCTGTAAGCTGAACCTCAAACTGGTAACATTTAACTTATGTAACTTTTTCTACCAGTAACCTCAATTGTTTTCATTATTAATACAGTCTAAAGAATACCCAACCTTGTATTTGGGTGTTTGTTGCTATAGTGCCACAGCCACAGGATTACTCTTCTGAGTCGTGTTTTATCCTAGACTAAAAGTCTCCAAATGAATACTCTGATCCACAGCTGCAGACAGTGGATATGTGTGTTGGTTTAGGGTGTGTCACACTGTAGGAATCATACTGAGTGCCCTCACTTAAAATGGTAGTAGCCATCTTGGTTTGTCTTCACCATTTATCAAGCTGTTACACGAAAAAAAAGAGCAAGCGCCTTAACAAAAGAAAGTTCATGCAGTGAGCTCCTGTAAGTTTCTGTCACTTGTCACTTTAAATGGCTTCCTACTCTACAGAGAACATTGCTGAAGGAGACATGAAGCACAATAGAATGATGTTGCACCGTGGACATGTAAATTCTGAAGAAAGGTCAAAACCAGAATGGCAGCAATCAAAAAATGCAAAATCTTGACATACAGGGGCTGCAAACAGGAAGGAAATAGTTTTATAGCATGTATTGTGCATGACAGAAGTCATGCTGAGTTCACACATCTGTGCTCCACACACATACACAGAATGTGAACTTATTATTTACTCATGGACACATTGGATGCATGCATCCCACACACATATATAGACACAGGTACACACTCAACAGATAGTAAATGAGCTTGGGGTAACACAGCAATAACTCTCCTTTTGACACAGCCAATTTCTATGGAGACAAAAAAAGGAGTCATACAGTGACACAGTGCAGCCCTCAGAGGACAAAAAAACCCACACATACCAAACACACTCACACAAGCGTGCTGCAATGGGTATTAGAACACAAGCACTGATTTCCTGTCAATGTTTCATAACCTAACCTTGAACAGAGCATTGAATGAGACCAATTCATGATTAACCTTAACTTGCATGTCTTAAACAGATAGTTCTAATGACAATTTCAGCTCCTGTGGAGCCATAAAAATAACACTGGCCGTAGCTGTCATCTCTGTGTCTGCTGTTAGTGTGTGTGTGTGTGCATCTGTGTGTTTGCTTGCCCAGGGAGGATTGAATGTGTGAACTGTTACTCTCACATTAGAAAAGTTGAAAGGAAACAAGAGACAAGAGGAGCCTAAGAAAAAAAAACTGTAAGAGCAGCAGCTGAAGTGCATGTTAGACAAAGAACAGACAGCAGAAGCAAATCAAGGTGAAGCATCATGCACTAATGAGTAATCATTTCCCCTCTGTGTAGTGACACATTGTTTTAGTCTGACATTAATCAAGAGAACTTGCTAAAAACACTGACATATTATCTCTTTCTAGATTTACAGACTCTAAATAAAATATTTTAAGGATGTTATTTTTTTTATTGAGTCAGACAAAAAAATGGGGAAAATGTGTTTGGATGACTACTTCATGGACTGTAAAAAACATATGGTTTGTCAGTACTTGTTCACACAATATCCAGACTTCAAAGCAACTTCAAAGCAACATGACTGTCTTGCAGATGTCCATGTTTCCGACAGGCCTGATAATGAAAGTGAAAACCCAACAAAGAAAAGAAAAAATTAGAGGCTATTTTCTTTTAACAATTTTCACCTATTATTTTTTTTTTTTTTTTGGCTTCTGTTCCATTTCTTTTTTTTTTTTTGTACATAAAGCCTGCTAGCAAAACAGAAAAGAGATGAGAGAAACCAAACAGGCCGTGGCAGTCCGAGTCAAGTCAGCAGTCCTTCTCTCCTTTTCTCTCTTTAGTGAACATCAAACACATGTGGTCTGTTTCATGCTTCCTGCAGCCCATTATGGCTTAATGCTTCAGGAGGCTTCTTACTGACTTCAGCATTTTTACAGCTTCGGTATATTCAGTCACACTCTCACAAACACACAGCTATGCACAAACAAGAACAGACAGGATGTAGGAAATGACACTCATTAAACCACAGCAGAGTTATGTGCCTCCACACTGCGATTCAAAAACAACTGTTGCTATTGCTTTAATCTGTCTGAGGAGGAGAACCAACAGAAGCGCAGGAGTCTGTGGTCCTATTAACCTCCAAATAAACTTTGGCTTTTATATCCAAAACTGTCTTCCAGTTCGCCTGGAAATTATGTAAGTCACTCCTCTCACAGTTCCACTTATTGGCAAATATTTGATATATTCTGGCAAATAATAGCAGAAAATAACCCTAATAATATATTTTAAAATGCACTTAACAGATATAGAAGAGTTGAGTGAAAAAAAATCATGTTCCTGCTCGCCAGCTGTGAGCAGTTATTAAATTGAGTATCCAATATGCACGACAAGCAGTGCAGGGTGGTCTAAAGCAATTCAGTTATTTTTACAAAATAAAATAATTATTGAATCATCATCAATAATCAACCCCTGTCATCACACAAGTAAATAGTAAACTGAAGGGTGTGAAAAAATTGCCAATGATGTAAAGCAAAGTTAAAACTTTTTAACGCTATAAGTTTGCAGCCGCATTTGCAAACAAAACATCCTGCAGAGCATGCTGACAAAGAAAAGCTCCCCCTCCTTTTTCTGCTTTTTTATAGAACTTCTAAAGTTGAAAATGGCAGTCAAAGATACATGTCAAGAGTTGTTATGGTGTTTTGGAGGTCATTTATTATTATTGTTGTATTTAGTTACGCTACATGTTATTGTTTTTTCTATGTTTTGTTTATCTATTGCTCTGTTCACTGTCAATTGTCTCCTTAAGCTTGTCTAGCTCTTGGTCATTACTCACCTGCTCCCCATCTGATCATCATCATCTCACCTGTTCACAGTCAGTAATCACTCTCACTATATATATCTAATCCTGTCAGTGTTTGGTCATATTAGTATTGATCCAATTGTGTTTTTTTTTTTCTGTCCTGAGACTCTTGATCTTATCCTAAATCCAACAAATTCTAGTTATTGTGAACATAAAGTTTTAGTCAAAATACATTAATCCTTATAGGTCTGTCACATATTTGCACCCGTCAAGTTTCACTACATCCTTATTTCTCAAATTGCAGTGTAAAGCTTCGCCCTAAAGCTTTCCATTTAATGGACGGCAGCTGAATGTGTTTATGTCATGTGTTAATTACTCCCCTGGTGCTTTTCTGCAACATTCTGAGAAGGAAAATATAACAAGGTCACACCAAGTAACAAATTCAGCATGTATCAGTTTCAACATAGCATAACTGATACGCAACCAACCGACCCACACAGTGTCCATGGTTTAATCTAAAATATGATCAGCCCTGAAGAGGAATATGACAAGTCACATTATTAAACAAATAACAGCACAGTTTAAAGTTGGTATCTTTTGGCTAATTAGCTGCAGCATCCAGTCATTTTTCACAGCATCTGAGGGGGAAAAAAGTTAAAATTCCCTCAGCTTTAGGTGAAGCTTTTTGTTCTGAATATAGTTGAGATTATTTTTTTCAAAAGCTGCCATCCTGCTGTCTTTTTGTTGCTTTTTAGCTTGAACAGAACTGATATGTTTTGCTACTTACATCTAGTGCTATAGTTTTCCCAACTGCTGTGCACTGGGCCTGCCAATAATAATTGTTGTAGCAATAGGGTGCTGCTGTGTGAAAACTGTGAGTCAATGCACATTAGTGATATGCCAGAATTGATTTACTATCTACATTTGTGCGAACGTCAGATATCACACACCGACGCTGTGGTTTACTCTGTCACTTGCAGTGGCTAAATAAAGCTTTGAAGTACATCAAAGCAGAAGTGACCAATGACTGAATTCTACTGCTGTCCAATACCAGTAAACCATCCGCGTTGTGTGTTCATGTTATGTATTTGATATTTGCAAAAAGGCTTGGTATATTGATGGATTGTCTGTCCTTTATGGCAAATGTTTAGCAGATCAATGTTAGACCTAAACTACTAAAACTGTAGTGTTGCATAATTTAGTTGCCTTTATTTATTATAAGTGATTTTTCCACACGATAAAGTTAAAGAGGCCCTTCCATTAAAAACGTTTTTTCTGTGGTTTCTGTTGAATATTTTAGCTCCACGGGTGTCCTTACCTTCATAGTGGGTGTGAAAACAGGTCAACAACTTCACTTACAGTTTTAAATTTCTCAAACTATGCAGGTGGCGATAAAACCAGAGTCCGAACGGCCTGTATCTGTTTCGTCACAACTTCTTTGTTCATTAGTATTCATCAGCTCCCGCAGTTGAAACTACGCCTAGCATCCAGCTGGCTAAAAGCTGTTAGCATAAGACGTAGCAAATAGGAAGACATGATGTCTGATTTTACCATGCGCAGCGGGGCAGGAAACAGTATACCTTGCTCTCATAGGCTAGTTTGTTGGCCAATCTGAGTCCAGCAATTTCGAATAATGAATATGAATGAGCTGCTGGCAAAGCCTGAAGGAAGGCGCTTGAACCACCCGAATTTTAATGCAGACAGATTAAATGGTCTGTTAATCAGTGTTTCCTGACGTTTTTTAGATATAAAATGTTTCATATTACTAGTTAATACTTAAGAAATAACCACAAAGTCCTGAAATTTATATGAAATGGCCTCTTAAAAACAGGTTAAAAACATTTTCCCAAAAGGTTTCTAACAAACTCTCTGTTTTAGTAACAACATCACCATTATACATTAAAATGGTCTCAAATTCAGCATCAGACAGCTGAGTTCGAAACATTCCCACACTTTTCACAGCAGGTTACCATACTGATCAGTGTTTATTTCCAGCCACACACCAGTTCTTAGCAACTAGTGTTCCTTAGATTTTCTAGCAGGACTGGTGAGAAGCAACCCAACTCTATCATTACCCAAACACTGGTTAGAGATGACACTCCGGAGCATCGTACGACTCAGTCAGTGTGTAGCAACCAGCAATCAACAACAACAAAAATACAGCATGAGAAAATCAATGCCAGAATGTTACCAGGCTTCCTACAGATGTCTCATACAGCTCGTCTCTTTGTAAAGGCCTATGTGACATTGAGGATCTAACAGCCACTGGCTGCCAGCTGCTTTCAAAGACCTCCTGACACCTCTTTCGTTCTATGAACCGATGAGAGACAGATGAAGGATTTTATCTACTGAAAGACAACAAGATAAGCCATCAAGACTATAATGATGGGGTGGGACAGGGCGGGGGCAGGGTGAGGAAGAGACAAACGAGCATCATAAAAATCAATCTTACATTTTTGGTAAACACTGGCTAAAAAAATAGCTATTTTCCCAAAATTGATTACGAAGTTGAACCATCATGCTCACTCTAAAAGCATCTGCCAGTTTACTTTAATCCCTGTGAACTTGTTTTTAAAGAGCTCATCTTATAAGGCTGCAGTGGTCCAATAAACATTGCTTCAACACTATGATAACAAACAGCTCATTCTTAACCTAATAGCATTCTTCTACATGGCTCTTCTCCAGAGGAAATTACTTAAAAATAAGAGGCTATCTGGGAGGCTTTATGAGGCGTGTCAGTGTTAAAGTTCCCTTACTGAGCCTAATCAAACAGAAACTGTAATAAGGAATCGAGATATTAAAAAGTTCAGACTTTTTTCTTCGCTCAAGAAAAAGAATCTAATCCAAAATAGAATAAAAAGGAACATTGTATATGCATCTATTCTAGAAATTGAAAAAGAACTGACATTAGCTTTAGAGCATATTTTTAATATATTTAATTTATTTGCATAAGCTTCTATGTCTTATTGTACGGTTTGTTACTTTGTAAAACCCAGTTCACAAGACACATGGAGTAATTTGTTGTGTGCCCAGGGAAGAAAACTGCAGAGGACACTTAAGTGCTTTAACTGAACATCACTTTTAGAGCTGGAAAGCAGTCACCTCACACTGTCTTCCTGAACTGAATCTGGCTAATGTAGTCAGCACGTGACCTTGAATCAGGCACAGCCAATACATTAAGCTGATCAAGCGCTGGTGTCACAGCAGGATGTACCCTCTGCAAATGTCAGGGATCATTCACAATGTTCAAGTGGCTCATAATTTGGAGGCATAAATTAAACCTTTCATATTTTACTAGGTGTTTATTATGCCAGACTGCAACTGATGATTAGCTGATGTTATTGATGTTCGAGAACCAAGTGACAGGGACATAAAAAGAATGCTGAACGTCCCCTTCACTCTCTATCCATCTCCTTTTGGTTTTTCACTAGCGCTTCACTTAACTCCCTTTTATTCTACCTTGGCAAGAATCCACTGACCCCAAACTTCAGCTTCAGATGATTATAGCAGAAGAAAGAGATATAGCTGATGTAAAATCTGTCAGATGATTTATTCAGGATGGTCAGTTAAGTCAGAAGTTTTCACTTAGCACTTGGCCTGCACTACTGGTACCTACAATAAAAGGCAGGATAATATATTAGTTTGAGCATATTAATACTCATGTCTCAAATTAAATAGCTGTTTAATATGTGAAAGGAAAAAAACTTGGAATAAAGAACAGGACATCTGTACATCAGATATCATATTGCTGTTGCAGCTCTGCAAAGCTCCAATTGTGCTTTTCAGCAAAAACGTCATTTTAAAAAAAAACAAATAATGAGGCATAAAACAGAAAGCACTTTTTAATTTTTTTTTTTGGGAAGATCACTGGTCATGCTAAAAACATAAAGAACCTTGTCTTTGTTTGGCTGATACTTCAGACAGCACCATCCAAACAAAAATGATACTGATTAAAAGAACAAACCAAATTCACACCTTTAAAATTGCTCTGCCTTTTTTGGGAATATGTAAAAAAAAAAAAGTCTGAAAACTTTCCCAGAAGTCTAAGCATGCAACTCAAAGGACCCACAGACATTGTCCATGTCACATACCACAAAATGCATCCAGAAACAAGTCAGAATCTATTTTGAAGATAAAAAAAGGAAAATGCACATAATCAGGTAGTTGGTTTTAATGTTGTGACTGAATTGAGTGACTGTTAAAAACAATGCACATCCTGCAACCATGCTGAGTGTAAACCTGTCAGCTTTTTCTGAAATCACTGGGTGTGTCTTTTTATTTTTTTCAAAATATCAAGCATTAGAAAAAAAACCATACATTTATGAGCACAGTTTTGGACCAATGAAATACAAAAGATGAGATCAAAACTTGTTTCATCACAATCCAATAGACAGTAATTATATGTGCATGCATGGGCTGTCTTATCTGTGTATATGCAATACTGTAACATAAACTGCAGTAAACTGTGCATGTGTATGCGTGTGTGTTTCGCTCTTTGAATTCCTCTGGAGGCAAATGTGCAATCAGCTGAACAACAAAAGAGCTTGTGACTGACATCAGACCATGAATGACACAGTGCGCTACGTTACATCAGTGCCATTAAAGCATATGTTCTAGTGACTGCTGACTTGTAAGGCTCACAATGCTCCACTTAAACAGAACACAGACTTAAAGAAGAGCTAATATTAGGGAGTGTCTTCAAAAGCAGAAGCTCAGTTTAGAGGGACTGAGATACTGATCAAGGGAAATGCTAAGCGAGAGCCTGATCTTGCATCTGTCTCTGTTGGGTGTGAGGGAATTTGAGGGGGACTTTCGAATATTGTTTTGATCAGAGATCAAACAGGCAGATTGTCTGTGGCATGTCTGCTCCATCTCAAAATCTTTTCAAAGCAGTGTTTTATCTTCAGAGGCAACCCTAGAGCTGCAGTTCATCTGCTCTACAGCACCATGTGACTTGAAGTAAGTGTGACAACAGATTTAAGAGGTGTAGAGGTAGATGCCTTCTCAGGTATCTCAAACAAACTAAAATATAAGTTTGCTTTCAAAATAAGATCCACGTCACCACAAACACACCAAACAAACCTAAAATCACATGTTTAAAAATATAACAAAGCTTAGAAATTCAGAGCAATTTAATACTTGCTTGGGAATTTGTTCTCTTTGAGAACATGGCTTATTTTAGCGCAGATGTTAGTTTATTTATTATTTATCTGTAGCTTTCTTCGTAGTGTTTACGGTCATTTGCAATGCGCATTCAGAAGTCAGGGGATAAAGTGTATTCGGGTAGAAAGTTTTGCCAATAATATTTCTAGATTAATTTAGTTTGGACACAGAAATTGGACACCTCATTAAAATGATTTGGACAGCTGTATGCTGAAGGAGCTTACCTGACATCTCCAGTTCAGGGACCTCAGATGCGGGGAATTTCTTCCCAGCGTAAAAGTGTCGAATATCCGCACAACTCCGGGCTTTGCCGGACCCTTTGTCCCCATAGGCTGGTACTGCCAGAAAGCACAGTGTCAGGGCTGCTGTGATGAAGAAATCCATTCCTTCCGACCACTTGGTTAATTAAAGTGAAAATCCAGCTGAAAAACGAAGCCAAACTAGTGCTAATTGGTGCTGTTGAGCGTAAAATATCCTCAACCTTCCTGCTCCCTTTTGCTCCCTCAGCGCGCCTGCCGAGTCTCTGGCTGCTCTTTGCGCACTGCTGCGCGGCACAGGAGCGTTTCCTCTCACACCAGCAGATGTCCCGTCTCTACTTGAATCCACTTCTTTACATTTATATTTCCTTCCTCACAAACAATATGCTGTCTGACGCTGGAGGCTACTCTTGATACACACAAATGTCCAGTTTCATTTATCCACCCGGTCCACCTCTGACAGAGATGCAAGAATTAGGTTACGCATTTACAGAGGAAGCAGGCTATTTTAAGTGACATCGGAAAATAGCTCTGCATCGGTTGACGCCGACTCACGCCTATCGGCTGTAACGGCCCGGGGGGATCTGAGAAGAGGCGCACACAGGCAGATACCGCAGCTCAGGCTTTTCTGAAGGATGCCAGCGCTGCCACTCTGTGGAATAGGAGGGAGGCGGGGAGAAAAGAGAAGGGAAGGGGAGACAGAGAGCACAGCTTTGGAGCAACTCATTTTCTTTTCATCCTGTCACATTGCTGTCTCATTTAAATCCTATTTTTAAACACATTTCTGTATAATTTGACTCTTAAGGTTTTGAGATCGGCTTAAAGAATCTCCTGTCATGTTCCTTTTGTGATGGGATGATAGGGATTGGTTGATCATAAGGTGTCCAGAATTTGGAACACGCTCTTCACTCCTTGACAACTTGATCACCACCAGCCAGGTGCGACATACGAACTGTAGGCGTGCCCTGAAGCCCATTCCCACCCATCCTGCGTGTATCTCTGTGGGGGGGAATAAATCCACAAGCCGCGCATCAATCTTCAAAGGGCAATTAGTCGACCAACAAGCCACTGTCTTTTTGTGCTGCTCCCAGGTTACCTGTCAAAGACTGAAGGCCTTCATTATTCTCAGCATAAGTTGGTACAGAGTCAAATGTTCCTTATTAACAAGAAGATTGACTGACCTTTGCGTCAGATGAAAAACATGAAGCCAAAAAAAAGTATAGTTAAAACGACAGCACTGACCCTTCATTGCCTTTATTTGTTTTTAATCCAACAGTTCTTTTATCAACTGAAAACGAGAGGTTTATTATCTTAATTGGCTCATTTCTTATTAACCAAATACCGTTAAAATGTATGCTTTCATTTCTGAGCAAATCCTTCAGAACAAAACTGAAAAAAGAACTATTCAAACTTTAATTACATAATGCTTCAGTGTTGACTTACACACTCTAAAAAATGACTGATTGGATTAACTCAAATTATGTATATTACGGTACATTTCATGGACATATCTGTGCAGCTAAACTATATATTTTTGGGTGGGAAAAACTGCCATCAAATAATTTGAGTTCATCTAATAAGTCATCATTTTAGTGCAGGCAGCAGTAGTAAAAATAATGATGATAATATCTCGGCATTTCTCTCTGCTTGTCCCTTCTCTCTCTCTCTCTCTCTCTGGTTTCGTTTTAGAGTATCTATTTTTGTGATAAATGTTTTTCAAACTGATTTTGTTAACAAACACAGTTTTCACTTTAAAAGATTTGCTGCTTTTCATGTTGTTCCTGGTGAGAAATTGAATCAGACAAAGTCGGATGGTCAAAAAAAAAAAAGAAGGAAAACAACAAACAACGAAAACAAACACAAAACTGTAGCGAAGCTTAGAACAAAAGTCCAAAAGACGGACGTGTAAACAAGTAAAAAAAGCAAAAAAGAAAAGAGTTTAAAAAAATACAATAAGTAGAAAACCTTGTAGCAACAGGGATCATTTTGCTGTCACCAAAATCAGCCAATTTCCAAAGACACACATTGTTTATGAATACATTAGGAAATGTCTCTCTATAATTAGCCTTCTCCTCATTGCTGGTTCAGTGCAAACAAAGGGGACAGCATCTCACAAATCACTCACTGACAAATGGCTACACTTGCATCCTGTTATTACAGCTCAGCAATGAGCGGGCATAAATTACCAATTCATTCAGCCGTGTTAAGTGTCTTCTTCTTTTGTTGTCCCTGCTCGTGTGTCTGGGCAAACCTGCCAAAAGTTCATCACGATGTTGAGAAACCTGTAATACTGCAATGCTTTCCCTTTACAGTCTATGTTATTGAAAAAGAAACTCAAGCAGTGTCAGACTCATATAGCGAGGGGGTTAATGAGTGTGATGCGTGGGATACAATTTCAAGATAAATATATTTATGTCTGCATGACCTTTAATATGTGTGTTTCTGTATTAGAAACATGTTTATGTGTCTTACTGTGTTCCACATGTGGTCACACAGGTCAGCCGTGCCACTGCAGAAACGATTGCCTCTCTACTGTCTGGTATGGAGATTATGTAATTATTGCTCAATAAAGCAACAGAACAGCCATGTTTTCTTCAGCCTGCTTCTCATTGAAGTTTTATTGGCTGTGACCATGAAAGGCTTTCTAATGAGGAGCAGGATGCTGGGGGAAGTTCAGGAGACCAGCAGAATGGTAGCAGAGAAAAGAGGAAAGCATTGGGTGAGAGGCCATAAATAAGTACCATCAGTGTTTAGTGTACATGTGCAGTACTTATGTGGTGAGCATTTTTGGGGCATGATGAAGTAGTGAAAATAGGACTAAATCCAAATCACCACTACCACAAGAATGTTTTAAATGAGTTGGGGCATGAAGAACAAACACTGGGAAACTTGCTAAACCTAAAATAAATATGTTGCCATGTGACTGATAACAAGTCAGTAATATTATTGGGTTTAAAAGAAGCATTGGATGATGAGTCTGTCTAAGTAAATATAGGGAGAGGCTCAAATTGTGTAACATGCTGAATAGAAAAGAGCATTTCTTAACACATAATAGTGAAGAATGTGACAATTTCATCATCTGCACTAGACTGTTGCCCATAAAGTTGGAATAAAACATTTTTACATCTTTTCATGAAATGAGTGCCACAGTGTGATTTATACTTCCTTTCAGCTGAAACTCAAAGTGGAATCACCGGTCAAAGGTGATCACTGATGTGTATGAAGAAGAATGTGTAAAATATATTTATTCAAATTTTATGGGCAACAGTGTAACATTAAGTAATTTCAGGAATCTGTTTCAAATTCCTCCACGCAGAGATTTTTTGTTTCTTTCTGAGTAGTAGGAATTCATTGGGCTCAGAAACATTATCAGTGAAAAATGTTATTTTCTGGTTTTGCTCACTAATGCAAAGATACAAACACATGAATGCCAGATCTAAATGAAAACTACCAAAACACCTGTAGGTGCCAATCTGCAGTGATGTTGGTGCCTATCTTCGGTAGTCATTTTTTATAGCATGTTCTGTCACCCTTTTTTCACCAAGAATATATCAAATATTATTCAGCATAACATGATCCCAAACAATTAAACTGTTTAAATCTCAATCATATCAATCATCTTAATGACTTTGTATTACATACTGTGGAAGCCAAGTGCACAAGGATTGCCTAAAGTAACTCTGCTCATTGCTTGGCTCTAATCATAACTCTTTAAAAAAAATAGTATAAAAGTTTTAATATAAACTCAGCTAATCAGCTTATGGTTAGGAGGTAAAATAAAATGTGTAAAATGTTGTTCCCTCATTTCAGTAAACTTTGCCTGTCACATTGATATGGTGTGCTGAAGGTGATGTATTGAGTTTTGTTATTCATGTTGAGCTGGGGTGGGGTGGGGGCTCTAAACAGGGAAACAGAAGTAAGTTTAATTTTGGCAATAAAACCACAGTTTTTTGTCCCTAAATGGCAATGCCTGCGTAGAATGTTTAGTCATTAAAAGTCTGGTCTCACCAAAATCACACATCTTCCTGTTATTGTCATTTCAACAGTAAAATTCTAAACGTCCATGTTTTACATCATTTTGGGTGAATTTCATTATTATTTATTCGATTGAAATTTTGACTTTGGTGGCTAATTTTCTGACACAAAATAAGTTATGTTTGTAATTTTATAAAGGTTTGATAGTTTGTTGAGGTATTACTGACACCTTTGAAATCTCCCTGAATTCAATCAATGATCTATTGCTTGTTCTCAAATCTTTGCTATATGCTCAATTTCCAAAAATGAGGAAAAAGATTTTTCCAAATATCCAACAGTCTCTGTAAAGATTAAATGGACAGTAACTATAAATAATAATATTATGGTCTAAACTCAGTTTTTTTTTTTAAATGCTTGACAAAACTGAGTTCTGACAGAAAAAAACAAACATGACAAAAGCTTTAGCTCTGCAGTCCATCACTTTACACACTCAACCCATTTAATAACTGATTTAAAGTATCTGCTTTGCATTCATTGAGATAATCCATTTTTACTGCATGGAATTTTGAAAATATAGAACTAAAAGCTATATTTATCATTAATTTATTATGTGTCTGGAATGCACAAGGATAGAATGCTCTCATTATACTCACAAATACAGTATTATGAGTGAAAACAGAGCAAGAAACAGTCAGATCAAAAGAAACACACACACAGATACACAAAGACACTTTCTCAGCAAAATTAAAGTGACATAGTGAGCATGCTGCTGGATTGCCTTGGGTCCACTCCTGGGTCTCACACGAGTTTCTGTGTAAATATCAGTGTGCTGTTTCAACAGATGTTATCAGTCTTTAGAAGAAGATCATCATGTCCTCTCCCTAAAGCCAGTCTCATCCCGGGTTCTTAAAGATACCATCGATTCCTGATCCACTCTAGGTTTCAATGTCAGCCATTAGACAGGGTTTAGAACATTGCTGTGCTCACTTGATCTATGCCTCTCTCCGTTGTCCCTTTTGTTGACTCTATTTTATTTACATTTGTAACATTTATACCTTCTTAATATATATATATATTCTAAAATGTGAAATTCTCTTTAGCTTTTTTTTTTCTTTTCTTTCAATTCCCTTCATCAGATTTGTCTTTCTGTGCAAACAAAACATCCACAACAGCTTTTTCCGTAGACTGAGCCCAGATGGCAAAGATGATGAGAGAAAAATGAGAGAAGTGATGGAAAGGGCAGACAGAAGACAAATAAGAGAGTAGAGGAAAAATGAGAATGAGTTAGATGATGGGGGAGGGGGCGGGATCATGGGATAGAATATGAAGATAATGAACGACATGAGAAGAATGACAGACAAGGGTCGAGGAGTATAACAGGAAGTTTAGAAAGGAGAAGATGATGACGAAGAAATGACAAGAAATACTGGATTTTAAATGAATCTGACTGATTAAAATGTTTTAAAAACAATTTTAAACATTTGTAGGTTTTTGGCTAAAAGCATTTCAATCTTCTTCATTTAGAGCAGATTGGGTTTAATATTGTTTGTTACAATATCTGAAGGTACAGACAGAAAAAAAAATCATGTCACTGATTTTAAAATCAAACAAGACCTTCTTAAAACTGCCGCATACTTTATTCACCTGAAAGGGGCATATATCTGCACCAGCTTCATCTATTAACCCTGCTCATTTACCTCCATCCTATTTTTATACAAAACATTTCTCTCTAACTGTCACACGCCTCGGAGGATGAATGAGCGGTTCCTCTAATCTGCCTCTTGCTGTGAAAACTCATAAACTCACTGGAGAGATGTCAAAGGGAAAAGAAAAAGATGCTAATGAGAATCATTGTTTGCACAGTTTTGGCCATGAGTCCAATTAGTTATGCTTCTAAAATAATTGTACAGATAATATTTTCCTTGGTTTCAGACATTCTGAACTTTTTTTCTAAATTTTTAGTAAACTTTGATGCCTACAAATGATCTGGGGTGAACTAACCTCGACTCCCTTCAGGTACATATTGGTTCTTTTTACAGATCTTTGTTAAGGCTGTCAGGAACTCCCTCCACATTGGCCTCGGAAACGGCAGGAGGCCAAAAAAACCTCTGCGCTGTTCTCAGCCCCCCGTGAGGAGTCTTGCATTATTTTCCCACTAACACTTCAGATTATCTACACATTCCTTCAACATTCCTCAGCCCTCCTCTTTAAGGAGGCCACTTTATCACATCACTCCTACTGTTGTTTCCCCAATTTGGGTTTAACGAGTAATATGTCAGGAAAAAAAGTGGAAAGTGTCAATGCCAACTCAGTTTAATCTCCAGGCACAAGTGACTGTGTTAGTGCTAATTCTCACCACATACACAGTTTTCAAAGGCAAATTTCCTTTTTTTTTGTTCACTTGTGAAAACAGCACAGCTTCACCACTAGTTAGTCATACTCCATTCCTCTTGTCGTCTCTGATCAGAGTGAAGTTTCAATGTGGGAATTGCATTTAGATGGATTGTTCACTCAGAGCTCCTTACAGCAATATTAAGTCAACTGTACTTAAAATAAATGCAGCCTATAAATCTGTCATCCAGAAAACAAGTTTGAGTTTAGTAGCATTTCAAATAAACGTGTTATGCTGTGTTCAAAATGAAAACAAGCTGCATTATGATCCTGATGGAAAACCCTTCCTGAGTGATTTACACCAGTAAAATGACAAAGCTACGCTTGGTTAGCATTCAACATTGTTTTCATCAGTGATGTTTTAATATGTTTTATCACAGTGATTTTAATGACTCTGTCAAATGAGGGATTAATAATTGTCTACATGCAACTTTCTTGTTTTAAGATTTTTTTTTTTTGGTAAAGTTTTATTTGACAAGATTTGGAGAAAATCTCAGTTGTTTGCATTATACCTTTGTGTGCATGTGTACATATATCTATAATGGTTTTGTGTGATTGGTCTAATCCAAAATACTCCACCATGAGTAGAATAGGGAATTTTGTGACCACAAGGCACAGACACAGGTATCTCTAAATCATTGATTTTTATTTTTCATGGTCTGGGGAATCAGAAAGCAATAGACACATTAACTCCTGCAACCAAAGCCATTCAATAATGTTTGTGTCTTCTTTCACCATCATTTATTCTTGGTCATAAATTCAAGAACCCCAACAAAAATGACAAAAAACAAACAAACAAAAATTAGCCTTTAAATGTAAGATGCAAGCTAGTACAATGTGAGCATGGGAGACCTCCAGATAAAATAAGAATCTGTAATGATCATAAAATCTTTATCAGACATGCAGAGATTATCAGACAGAGTTGCACCCATAGGACCAGGGCAACATTCACACCAGTGCTCATCCATCTCCCCGAGGAGAAACCAGGCTGTTTTGGCATGCTATACACAACAAACCTGACACTGGTTTGATTCTACTTGCGATGCAGACAAGCTTAGAACATGTCAAACGCATGCAAGCAAATACATGTATACAGATCGTTCCCAACCTCCTTAATCACACCTCGAATTACACTAACACCAACAGCGACCCTGTAGGGCTAATTGGAATGAGGGTTCATGCTACAGGGCAGACATTTTTCTTTGGCTGACCATTGTCACACGGAGACAGTTAATCTGTTTTCCTAACAGCTCGACTTTCCTCTTGACTAATGTTCAGGCCCCTCTGATGTGCATTATTAGGGTACAATACATTCTAATGATGTACTCAGTCTAAATTCTGAACTGTTTCTATTGAAAAACTTCCTTTTTTATTTTTATTTTTTTTGGACATGTAGAAGACTCGTGAAGCGTTCATGTTTAGGAACAAGTTTTCTGTCGTCAAAAAAAAAAAAAAAGGCATCAATACAATTCCAATTCCAAAAAAGCTGGGATGATGTTTAAAAAATAAAAATACAGAATGTGATGATTTGCAAAGTTCATAAAACCCGTCTTTTATTCTCAATAGAATATAAACAACAATCCAGATGTTCAAACTGAAGTCTTTTACAATTAAATAAAAAAATAGCTAATTATGAGTTTGATGGCAGCGACACATCTAAAAATTTTGCAACAATGTGATATTAAATATGGATTTATGAGATTTACAAATCATTCAATTAGATTTTTATTATTTTACACAGTGTACCAACTTGTATGGAATTGTATATTTTTAAGGATCACACTCTTCTGTCATCCTACTTTTATTGTGATTGTATGGTCAAAGTGGTGGCAGAGAAAATGCTGATTGTTCTATATGTTTATCATCATGCAAACAAAGATATTGCTCAGAAAAATAAATCTGTGTGTGACACCTCTCTGGACATGTCTCCCATCCATCACATGAGTCAAACAATTTCAAATCTCCATCTACCTAATATACATGATGCATGTTACTGTAAAGGTCTGTGTGAGGGAATTGAAACACATTGAAGAAACCCATGCATGCAAACACCATTCAGAAAGGTCCCAGATGGAAGGGAAATTCAGGACCAAAACAACAATGCCAAGAAACTGCATTACTGTGCAGCAAAAATCACAGACATTAATAATTAAATATTTTCTGCACAAATCTGGTGCAGATTAAATAAAAATTAAGAATTCAGGGAGAAGAGTGGAATAATGTCAATCAACCACTGATTCTATGTAAAAGTCCTTTTTATTGCATCAGTTTGAAGTAAAAGTCATTGTATCAAAGAGTGACTTCATGGCGTGACCCATGAAGGAAAAGGAATTTATGTAAACATATTATTTTCACTATCTTCTCTAATGCTGTTTTCTCAACTGTGTTGAAACCCCGTTTTATTCTACTGCTTCTGTTCAACATACTGACTTTGCTTTTCGAGATATATTGAACTGACCTCCAATGTACTTTTCCTTTTATGAGTATAAAGTACAAGTATAAAGACAACACGCAACTTCAAATCTTCTCTGCAAGTGGTTGAAAGTGATCCCTGCCAGCTGCTCAGTCCTCTGGCCTGAAGTGTGGAAGCTAATGTCAGTGTCTATTTTTCTTTAATAAAAGGAAGAATGAGCTGGGATTCTAACAGGATCTGAGAATATTGTACAGGTGATCAGCTGTTCACTTTTGATGTTTTTCACTCAGAATATATTTTTTTTTCAAAGGCAGCAAGCAGAATGGCATACAAGGAGAAAATAGTTACATTTCTAGGCATATTGCATTCTGCATGTTTGCTGTAACTTAACAGTGTTTAATTTGTCGATAAAATGTTGTTTTGTAATGTTATTTTGGTCTTGCATGACAAACCATAGTATTCATTTCCCTGCACTCTGTCATTACGTTATGAGAGACACATCTGATGCTGAGAGTTTTAACTGTATTTGTGCTGGTCACAAAATGCATCCAACTACCGGTAATCTTAAATAGTTAGTTCGAGAGCTCACTGGTTACGTCACATAATTAACAGTTATTTAGAGTGACAGATCAACAACTGGCAACAATAGAACATCTACAACCTGTTGTGTGTTAGCATTTAGACATTTGGAAAAAGAGAAATGCATGCAGTTGATGTCTGAAAGTCAAGAGGGAGAGCTGAGGTTAACAGGAACTGCACGACTCCTGTCACCCAATTGTCTATCTTTGAAAAGCTATTTCCAGATCCTTCACCCCTCTGTTGGTCTCTTCATCCAGTTCAAGCTCGACACAGTGATCTGCTTGCTGAAATAGGTAAGACAATCTGGAGTTGGAGGAGTGGTTGCACACAGACAGACTTTGGAGAGTTACTGCACTGTCACTGCGGTTGCAAAGAACATTGGGCTAAGTTCACAATATATGATGTAAATTACAGTTACTAAAGTGATAAAGATCCCTTTCTCACTCTTTGGCTTTCTGTGTGTATGAGTGTGAGGATGTTTAGGTGTGCACATGCCAATGGAACAGAAGCGCTGATGTGTGCTATCGGTGAAAATAGCCCAGACAGGCAGCTAAGCAGCTGTGACCTGAGCTCCCCCAAACTCTCAGTTAAACTCACTGACCACTCCGGTTCTTAATGCATGCACAAGCGTGTGTGTGTGTGCTCTTTGTACTCAGCTCAAAGTCTCTCTCCTTGTGTTACCACATCTAAGTTCTACATAAGAAACATTTCAATTAAATTGTTGAAATAACAACATGTTTTTATCTCAGAAATTTCTCATGTTCATATCATCATTGATAAAATCCAATTTGTGTAAGATTACAAAGCATCACTGATAATTACAATGATTAACTGGTATTTCAAAGTAATTAAGAATGATCAGCTTAGAAATCCAAACTGCATAAGATTATAAATCAAAAGACTATAAAGATTCAACTTGTATAATTTTATAAAATCACAAAATTCACAAAGTAATTAAGAATTACTAATTCAAAGCTTCAAACTGTGTAACTACACTCACCTAAAGGATTATTAGGAACACCATACTAATACGGTTTTTGACCCCCTTTTGCCTTGAGAACTGCCTTAATTCTATGTGGCATTGATTCAACAAGGTGCTGAAAGCATTCTTTAGAAATGTTGGTCCATATTGATAGGATACCATCTTGCAGTTGATGGAGATTTGTGGGATGCACATCCAGGGCACGAAGCTCACGTTCCACCACATCCCAAAGATGCTCTATCGGGTTGAGATCTGGTGACTGTGGGGGCCGTTGTAGTACAGTGAACTCATTGTCATGTTCAAGAAACCAATTTGAAATGGTTCAAGCTTTGTGACATGGTGCATTATCCTGCTGGAAGTAGCCATCAAAGGATGGGTACATGGTGGTCATGAAGGGTTGGACATGGTCAGAAACAATGCTCATGTAGCCCGTGGCTAACAGTAAATTTCACTGGAATTTAATTCAGAAAACTTCATTAGAATGAGACACAGGAAACTTCACCAAATTTGGGCCTATCTTGACAGAACATACTAGCAACATTGTTTTTCAATGTGTGTGCATATATACTGTATATATATATATATATATATATATATATATATATATATATATATATAAAGCTAATTCAAGAACTAAAGCAAATATCAAATACCTTGGTCTCTGTTTCAGTTTCTGACTTTGATACCATTATTATCTGGATCATCCATTTGCAAAGATTATTAAAGGGTAAAAGATGAGTTTATAGGGGAAGAACAATGAAGCTCAGCTGTAACTCAGGTAAAACTACAAAACTGAATTCTTTAGACTGAACCCTCTTCCTCATTCTGCATGCAGCCAGACACGTTTCAAAGCTGCAAACACAAAAAAAGACTCCAAGGATCACAGGCAGTATGCATATGAATTTGGAAAGGCACAGCTGTGAAGCAGGGTGTGGGAATGAGACTTGAGGTGCAATATATTTTATGTTTAGGAAAGTGGAATTAGTCAGGTGCTTAGTTAATGGCTGAAATCATGGCGTGTGTTGAGACTTTGAAACAAAACATTCTCTGCTATTGTTGCCTTCTACTGAAAAGTACTTTTTTCAAGCTACTGGGTTCAAGGGTTTACAAAAAATATTTTAATGGCATTAAAGACAACAAATATTTTTTTTTATTTTGTATATGCTTTTATGATAACTGAGAAGGAGAACAAGGGTCAAAGGAAAATGTAGACAATACTTCAAATTATTGTTGCTGTGGTCCTGTGATGTGTAGCATCTCTGTGGGTAATCAATATGTAACTACTACATGATGTCTGATGAATTAAAACAAAGTGAAGAATGATACACCAACACCTCGTAAAAAAGTGTTGCTAATTGCAAGTTCAAAAACATTTTCATTACCAGTTGCAATGATGACATACTGTCTTCCAATTGGCTGACTAGCCAGTCTTCCCTTTCGTTGATTAAGCACAACTGAAACCATTGAGTTTGAAAAATGTGTCCCACATACAGTATGTAGCCATCTTGAAATAATAACTAATTACAGAAGCACTTAGTTTAAGACACAGCTGTTGCACGTTTGGCATCACAAATGGTCACTTTGCATTTACTCAGCAGGTCTTCTTGGCTTAGCTAATGCTGATGTAGTACAATCAAATTCTCTAACTATATGAGGGGAAGCAACCAACAGGTCATTCATCAATGTCTCCATAGACATCCTTGGCATCATAACCCACTTTATTCTGAGACAAAACTCTTCATGTTTTCTACACTTTGATGCAACATGTTCAGCAAACACGTTCCTCTGTGCAGAGACTGCAACAGGGTGTCCTGCCTGAACCCATGTAGCTCAGTCCTCCTTGGTGCTGACTAGCAGGGAGTAAGGTAACACTTTGATAAGTCTATCCCCAAACAGTGCAAATACATAGTTGTAATATTTGTCAAATCACTGTTAAAAATGTAAATGTGTTTAATGTAATTGGTAAACAATACAGCATGTGTAATATCTAATACCAACTAGAGGAGGTGTAAGTTAGAAAATGGGATTTTGAAGAGTCTCTGCATGATTAAGGTGTTTGTATGTACTAAGTAAATGAAAATTACTGGAGCAGTACTGAACATTACCTAACGAAATGAGGACATGCACTAACAAGCACAACGTGAGAGCGAGTCTAGCATCGTCTGTACATACATACAACTACTCTAAAAACTGAAATAAAGACACCTGAAATGTGCCACAGGTGCATCTAACTGTTAGAAATGAATTTTCTAAGGAAAGCTGTGTTGGTGGAAATTCCTGGAGACACTGTCAAAACAAACAAAAGAGCAGAACAGTTTTATTAGAGATCACCTGCATTGTATCATAGTGATAATGAAAAGACAAAATGAGACGAGACAAATGGCAAAGGATGTAAAATATCTACATTTATACACATGATGCATATGCAAAGGTACAGGACTGTAAGTGATAAATGGATGATCACTGGTCTGGAACAATATTCATACTAACATGTTTGCAGAATACAAAATGTGAAACATTCAACTTTCAAACCCTTATAATGGTTTTCACCTTGTTGTTACTAATCTGTAAGTGTTTTTATGTAGTTATATGTATATAGATCCAAGTAAATATTATTTTTGTGTTTTGTGGTATATGACACTGTATTTATATAATACTGACCATATTTGTCATCCCTGTACAGACAGGAACTTAAAAAAGACAGAAAAAAATGAAATTCTAAAAGATCCAAAGCAGAAATTGTTTTTCTTGTTGCTGTTTTTATTTACTGCTTAGAATTTGGTATTATTTTTAACTGCTTCTTTGTTTTATGTCCATGCAGAATTGTATAATACTGTTGAATTACTAAGAAAATATCCACATTTTGTGAGTTTTTTGTTTTGTTTTTTCAGTTGGGGCGGGGGGTGGGCGTTAACCAGTTTCAAAAGGAAAATAGCAAATATAAGATAACCGATAAAGAAAACTGCAACTGCACTGAATCAGCAAAAATACTGAAAATGTCCTTTTAAGTGTTAAAGTCTGTCTCCGAGTCTCTAAGTGCTCTAAATCATTTTCTAATTTCACATAAACCACATTGAGATAATCACAAAAAAGGGTCAATTTACCCAAGAAAAAATTATGGGCAAGCTTTACAACTGTTTTGGCAACTTTTGCATTTTATACGTGCAATAATGTGCAATTCAACAAGCAAACACACAAACAAGATGCACAAAACACATTAATAAAATAAACAATGTACAAACTTTGTTCAAATTTTCTAAACTGTCTATTCATGTAATGGCTTATATTAAAAATGCTTGCAATTGCTTTATTTGTTTTTGACAATAAAACTGTTTTATTGTCAGTATTTGTCTATATGTAATGTGGAACTGACAAGCATAGTCCATTCATTACTAACTGACACAAAAAGAAAGCAATTCATTCAGCTCAATTAATTAAGATGCAGACATCACACATTCCATCAAATCTTTCCACCTATATACAATTACAGTATACACACCTAGTTTATTTGCATGATATGTTCAACCATATAAGTAAGCCTCTGCTGTACCTGTGAACTCATTACAATCTAATCTCTGCAAGGTACACAGTCATTAGAGCATATCAAATCAGCTGTTCTGAGCAGGGCACAATGGGATTGATCTATCACTTTATTAAGCGTACCTTAATCCCTGAAAAGAAATGAGGAGAATTTTCAAATGAGCTGAAAATCTTCCACTTGGCTGGCACAGAAGCAGTGTTCTGGAGAGGTTCATAACTTTAAGAATACATCAAATCAGCAGTAGAAAAAAGAAGACGGTTGGTATGTTTTATGCAACATGTTTGTAGGTAAGTGTTTACATTTGTAAATGTTTTTAAGAAAGATGCAACCCCATTCTGAACCAAATAGGTCAAGTTTGTGCAAGTGGAGCAAGAGTTGTACAGCTCCGTTTTACACACATGTCTAGATCCAACACTAAGGAAACAGCAAGTCTGATCTTTCCAAACAGTCATTATGATGATGATGATCAGCAGGCTCTTAGACTGCTGCCCACATGCTGTCCTGTTCTCATTTTCTGTTTCCTTCATTGACATCCATCCATATAGAGTGATGACAGAGGTAAGAAACATATATGTTTAACATGAGCATCATGTCAGTTCCTTAAGGGATGGGGATGAGCATTGATATAAAGACAGTGCTGTTATCAGAATAGCATTAATTGCAAGCAAAGTCCAGTTAATAGTAGAGCGATTTGCCCAGTTTTTAGCCAGCTGGTGTGTGCCGAGCCCCCTATCACCCTCACTGATGGGGGCTTAGAAGGGTTTTCTTGTGTGTTATCACCTCCAGGCCGTCTTCCTGTTGACTTCGGTCCAATGGGTTCAACTTGAGGTGCTAGAAAAAACAAAAAACAAAAATAGAAATGGTTGGAGAGAATTAAAGAGAGATAGTTAGAATCTGTAAGGAAATCATGATTCCTTAACTGTCCTATGACCTTCTAGAAGTTGTATTTTAGGGGTTTAACACTGTCCCATTATTGTTTTAAATCTTTTAATTCCTTAGAGTTTTAAAAACACCTTAGGATGCAAAAATTCAGGCGTGTCAGTCTTCTCCAAAGTGAGTTTATCTGTTTAACAATATAACCGCAGCTGTTTCATCTGACAACAAACTACTCTGAAGCATACTTTTGCAACTTTACTTGAATTATCACACACTAAACTAGTCCCATAATCTGTGTGTTACAGTCTCTCAGGGACTAAAATCTGTAAATTCCTTTGCACTTTATTAAAGAATACTGTCTGGACGCTGTCGTAACTTTAACACTGATGTATAAAATCACAAAAACAAACAACTTTCCCGCTGACATCCATTAAGCATGTATTGTATTTCCCTGGGTCCAACTGTTGAGTTATAGTTGTAAACTTAAAATAGTAATAAAAACAAACTATTTTTAAGCTGCAGTCATACTGATCCAAAAAACTCTTTTGCACATGTCAAAACTGTGAATAGATTCTGACAGTGTTTTATCACAACATTTTGTTTGTAGTTACTCTTTGATTTGTTTGGATTTAATTTTCATTCATTCACCTCCTTTTTTTAGTTCTCTTCATTTGTCTCCAGCTAGTAACAATAATGTTACACAGGGCACTCACTGCTTTCAACATTGTCTCACTTTTCTTGCACTTTCTGACTCATAAAAACTAGTCTGGGGATGTTTTGACAAGAGTTCTACACACCCATGACGACTCTATTTTAAAAGAAAATTTCTCTCACTGAATTTTTGTAACTTATTTAAAATTCCAGTGTTATTTAAAATTCCTCGACAGTGAGGCTTAGGAGAGGAAACTGAGAACCCTCATAAACGTTTCAAGACACTTAGGAAATTACCTTGCAAAAGACATTGATCCTCACATATCAGTGTCATTGTATGTCTTTCTTTAAAAATCTGTTTTCCCCTTTGGATAATGACAGTATGAAAATAGATTCCTTCCACTCATTGCCTATCCCACTTTCCTTTCATCCTTATGGATTCCAGCTCAACCCAACCCAGTTCAACCCAGTACATGAGTGAATAAAAGATGGAATAACACCCTTGGCACAGCAGGATCTCACACACCCTTAGATACATGCTGAATTCCACCTGAACTATTAACAACACATTACAAAATGGCTTAGCGGGAGGGATTCCAGCACTCCTTGTATGAGTGTCTAAAGAGGACCAGAATCTGTGTAAATAAAAGAAAGTTTTAGATATGGTGGTCAAATATGGAACGAGATGGAGTGTGTAATGTAAAACTTTTTAAGCATTAATTTGTTATCAATACATTGTTTTATTAAGTTGTAGTACAAGAGATAATACATTTCAAACCATATATAACACTATCTAACTCATTATCTTTTCTGAAATTAAAGAGCAAAAATGTAACTTTTTGTTAAGCTGTCAACAAATATGTTTATTTTAAGACTAATATTTCTAAATGTTCATTCTTCTGTGGGGCCGAGAGCAAACATCAACTCAACTTTAACTGAGCTCTGGGGTTTCTAATCATGTACCGCTGAATAAGGCAGGGCGGGGCTCTGGAGAAAGGCGTACTTTCATCCATAAGAGTTTTTATTGTTCTACAGGACAATAGACAAAAACCTTAATTCTTTCAAATCAGACTGATGTTATTGTCTCAGTGGAAATGGGAGGAATCTTGTCTGAGATGTCAGACAACAGAATTTAAATGAGACAACTTAATGCTGATGACATGTTAACCGAGCAGCTTATTAATCAAGCAAATCCTTGCCAATCACAACTTTGAAAATATTTAAGTACTATTTTTTTACGGGATCCATGCACATTATAAAGCACCCAAACCCTTCTCTTGACAGGAAAGTGAAAAATTCTCACATTAATGCTGATATAAGAATCTTAGGCAAGACAAACCCATAACTGTGCCTAACAGTTGTATAGTAGTATATACAATAGATTACTTTACGTTTTTGTCAAGTAATATCCTTAATTTATTGATATTTATCAAAAATAGTTTGGAATTTGCTGACTTCTGCCTGGGAGATCACGTCCTTGAAATCTTGCTATCAAGACCTGCAGTACGGGTTGTACCAGACTAAAGGAGAGAGAACATTTGTGACCATTGCCACCAGACTCTAGAATGCTCTTCCCCTAAGTCTGAAACCTGTGGACTTAGTGGTTGCTTTTAAAGAATGAAGTCAATGTCACTTAAAGAAACTTTAGTGTGTTTAACAGTGAGCTTTTTACATGTTGTTTTACTTGATTTGTTGTAAAGCACTAAGTAAATTTCATCTTGAAATCAACCCTTACTTAATAAATAGTAAACTCTTCACAGTTTTATTTCAGATGGTCTTATTTTCCATACAACCATATAGTCCCACATGTTATTAATTAATATGATTGCTTGTTAGTTGTTTAAAAGTTTATGCAACTGTATATAGATATTGTTGCAAATATTTACATTTTTGCTTTTTCTTTTCAAATTTTTATCAACACTTGGGAAAAAAAACGAGTCATATTATTGCAACTAGAGACACAAAATGATCCAGGAAAATTAAGCAATGTGATTTTGTTGTCGTGATTAAGTGTGCAGGCAGATAAGCTGTGCTTCATGAACTGGCCCGTGTGCAAATCCTGCAAATATGTCTAGTAGGGAAAAGAGACACATCAAGCACGACAGAAAATCAGAGCAGAAGAGAGAGAGTAAAGATTTTCATAGAATACAGAGAGAGAAAACAGCAAGGCTTTAAAGTAAAAGGAAGATATGAATTCTACATTTTTTAGACTCAAAACAGAATCAATCATTTGAGGTAACTTCAAGGCTATGAAGTGGCACTCTGAAATGCTCTTTCATAGTGACGACGGTCAATTACATATGTTTGCCATTAATATAAGACAAATATGACAGATTTTACTCATAAAAATACTTACAAAAGATAAAAAGCAGAAGCAATGGGGGGTCAGGAAGTGTATTTATTGAAATGCAGGAACGATTCGAGGCTGTGCTGGAAAAAAGACTGGTCTTAGGAACAAGCAGACTTGTCTAAATTGAAATTAGTTTACCAAAAAATGTTTATTATGTTACTTTTTACATCTGACAATCCAGTATCCACTGAGACGTAAACACAGTTTTAGGACCTTGCTGACCTCCAAGCTAGACAAGTGTGTGAGAACGGGTTCATAGTGTCCTCTGCGACTAATGCCTCTCCAGATGGGTAGCTTGTGTGTTTAGAGAAACAATTTCCCACTGGCAACAGACGAACAACAGCTGCCTCTTACAAGCTTGGCCACTCCATAAAAAGTAGACTGCATGTTCATGTCAAGATACAAGTGATATTGAAGAATAGGAGAAAAAAAAAAAAAGGTTAGAAATGGAGTGAGAAGGATTACAAGTGTACTGACCATCAGTTCTTAGAAAAAAAAGTAAATAAGAGACATAAAATTGGACAGTGGTGTACTCTCCTTGTTTTCATTGGTTATCCAGCTCCCTCCCAATACTGACAAAAAAAAAACAAAAAACTTAAATCTCTGCAAAGCAAATTCATGTCACTCATATCTCCGACTTCAACTGATAAGATCTCTTTTTAAAATTTTCTTGGCATGTCACAGTCCAGCAGACAGATATTATGTAACACAAATGGATGCACATTTTTTTTAACACTCACACACATATAAAGGAAAGAAGTGCAACAGGGCAATGAGTCTATGAAGGGATAAAGCCAGTGTTATTACTGAGAAACCCAGATCTACCTATAGGACGGGTTTTTCTATATGCATGTCTATATGCATGTACTGCATGTTGTGCATGTCTGTGCAGGAGTCTTAGTTTCATTACTGAGATTCATCAAGGAGAAACGTTACTGTGCACTAAAGCTTAGCAAGTTGTTCCGCTACGTGATAGCAAGTTGACAAAGCAGCTTTTCTAGACAGAACACAGACTTGTAGCTACTGCAAACATTGATACTTGAGACATTAAAGCTGGGGTGTATTTATGTATTTTTCCATGTCACTGAATTTGATTTTCCGAAAATATTTTTTTAGCAGCTCATTTTGTTTTCAGTGTAACCTGTTCTTCTGCACAGCACATTATTCCAAAATTTCACTTTGATATATTTATCACAAGCTGCTCAGCTCTGCTTTCGGAGTACAATTATAAGCTGTCAGAGAGTGGATGATTGATTTATAGCAATTTAAGGAGGGTGTTGTATGTGTGTGCGGTGGTGGGGGTGACGGGGTGGTGACGTGGGGGGTTAGCTCCTTTTGATACACTTATTACAGTGTTTTTCTTTCTTGGCTCACACTACTGCCTTGACCTTGCATCTCAGCTCACTGTTAGGAGTTGATGGGAGGCGGATGCATTGGATAGAAGTTGTAAAGTAATTCATGAGTCCAGCTTTTCACAAGACCGCTGGACCTGCCTCCAAGCAATCTTTCATTAAGACAAGTGACCTCTGATAGTTTTTACCACTCAAAATGGTAGACACAAAATTGTATGTATACACACACGTACACAGACTCACGAAGCTCGTGGTGCATGCACAAAAGCTTGTAAACTTGAGGTGCTATCATTCTTTGAGCTGCAACAAAGGTGCAAAACAGCTTTGTAATGCCACTAATGAGTTTTAGATCAATTCTTATTTGTTGCAGAACCAGATGAAAGCAACAGCCATTATCTTCACAAAGTGTATGTACTACAGCTTACTGTATTTCACATTTAGCCTACTGTGTTGTATTAAAATTATGTGCCCCATTAGTTTCAATCATTAACAGAGAATTCTTCAGCAATTTGTGCAACCTCTGCCAGACTTTTGTTACCTTACATTTCTTCCTTCGAGAACAAGAGGTGGTCTGGGCTTACCCAGTAGTACATTTACATTAATCCACTGGTCTCTCTCACTCAGTTTAGACATGGGAGATTTAGGTTTACCACAGACCAATATCACTTCCTCACTTTTAAATATGTCTTGTTAGTAACCATGTTTCACAAAGCCTTTCTGTCATTGTCTCAAAAGGATATTTATTCTCCTTTGCATCACATAGTGCTATTTCTGCTTATTTCTTTTCACTGTGTACTATAAAGGAGAGTGAGAATGGAAAGATAATAGAAGGGAAGGATGAATTCATAAATTATTGCTGCTCTTTCAGGTCTGTGCTGTTGCCTATGACTCACTCTTTTCAAAGTAACAAACTGAGTTCTGTTTCCTAACCAATCTAAACACACATACACAAAGAAGAAAAAAAAAGACTCCTGGGGAAAGCTGTATTGAAGAATCAGAGTGAGTACAAAGTACCTGCTGGTACTCCCAGGACTAAAGGGCCAAAAATACTAGCACACCAGAGGGCTGCACATCTTAGCCTAGGGCCATCCTAGCTACTAGCATCACAGCATGGCAACTCCTAAGCAGAGGTCAGTTGAAAGGCATCTGTAAAGACTACTGAACTCATTGGCCAGATTAAAATTTATACCCTTTACACAAACAAAAACAAGAATCCAGAGAACAAACTGACAAATGGGGCCCTGGGAGGACAGAGACCTCCACATGTCATTGTGACAAGTTCTCAAGATGGATTGAAAAACCTTAGTAAAAAAAACACCCTGTGTCTGTAGGAGAAGTTAAAGGCCTCAAACAAATTCTCAGTCTCACATGCAGATGTAAGCACACACCCCAACACACAGATCAGCATCCACATCAGAGTACACAGAACAACAGCTACACCTGTGCGCACTCAAACACCAGATGCCTCATTACACTGACAGGTGTCAGGTTGTCCTTGTAGACAGACAAGCATGAAGGATGCAGAAATAAACTCACATTCATATTCTTTTGCTCTCACCTACACATGCGTACACTTACTTCCTCACTATTCATTATAGTCAAGATGAAGTACACATAGGGTACCTCTTGGGAAAACCTGGCAGAGTATGTCTCCTGATGTAACATCCAAAAGACTCCAAAAGACTTGAGATGAAAGTTTTCACTTGTTCGTCTATCCTGGATCATTCCTTAGTTGATGGTTGATTTATCATTTTAAATATAATGCTAATGATATTAGTAAAAGCTACTGAATGTCCCATTTAGGTTTCTCACGAAGCTGTGCCACTCAGCCAGAATGAACATCCAAAAGGAGCCTGAACTGGACCATCTTCAATGGTGCCATAAATTACACTGGTTATTCCAAGTCAAAATGCTTATAATGAAAAGTCTCTTAAATATAAAACAAATTCAGCCTTTAAGTATTGAGAAGTTTACATACTTAACACTTCAGTTTTGTAGTCAACATCCAAGAGTTAAGGGCTGTAAGTGCTTCAGTATTAAAAAAAAGCCTTAAAAGTGAATGAAAGTTGATTCTGGTGCGACCTGCTTATTGTAGCAGCAATAGTGCACAAAGAACATTTTGAATGTAGCCTTGTGTTTATCTTTGTGACTAGCCTCTTCTGAATAAAGCTAATTTAAGTGACGCTTGGCTACTCAACTTCAAAGAAATTTTAGATAACTGTGTGGGTAAGAGAAAAAAAACATGCTGCTGTGATGCCATAAATGTTTAATTTTGAGGGGGTGAACAGAACACTTTGATGCAAACTCTCCCCTTGCATTACTGGCTACAGTTTTAGAGCTAAAATCACACAGAAATATGTATTAAGCATATTGTCAATGGTTCCTTCATATTTAAAGTGTACTTGGCTTAATAAGAGTGAGGTCAAACCTCTTCCATTTCTCAGCTTGACGGTCTGTTTCAGGCTCAGTGTTAATTGCAGCATTAGTTATTGATAAGGGAGAAGGGCTTTGTTGCTCTCACCACTGGTCAATAAGGTTGGCCTTTAATGAAGTAACTTGTCTTGAATGGGTATCTCCTTGATATATAAAGCTTGACACTCTCACCCTGGAGGTAGTCGATATAAAAATAAGTTGGTTGCTATAACCCTTTTTGATCTGAGTGCCCATGCAGTGGTAACACACCTCTGCTATCTGAAACTGATCAATTTAATCATGGTAAAATTAAACAAATAATGTTTGAAGTTACAACTAATACTGTATATTCCCAGTACTGTAATGAGGAAATCTAAATCCAAGTTCTTTCTAGTTTGTATCTTTTCCTACAAACTGGGTTGAGGTGGGACTAAAACCTTGAATGTCAATGCTCATCCCTGCTCATTTCTATTTTCATTATATCTGGAATGTCTGTCTTTGTCTGTTCAGTGCTGTTTTATAGCAGGAATGCAAGTCTGTGGGAAGCTAAGGTTGAGCTCTAGGCAAAGCAAGACAGTCCAAGCAGTCACTCATCCCTCATATACCTGCAGCTCTCCCATCAAATTCACAATGTCATCCCCAGTGAAGGAGTGCATGGAAAGACTGCAAAAACTAAGTCTTAAAAAAATAATCTAAACAAATGTCTCAGTGTGAGGTTATGAAGCTAGAAAGAAAACATTTCAAGAAAATCATTAGACAGAAATTTATGCAAGTCCTAATGGCAAGCGAAAAGTTAATTTCAGGAAAAGAGTAGTATACCAGAGTATCAAGCAGACAATAAAACGTCAAGTTTTATCCACTGAATTTGGAGCTTTCAATAAAAGAACACTTTATGAGTCTGGACTCCATCTTTCACCTCAAAATGGCATTTACTGCTTTGAAACCTGCACAAGTTCGTAAAAACTTCTTGTTATATTAGCAAATGAGAATTCCATGTCTGGTAATGCTTTTATGCGACTATAGTATCAGCACTGAGTCTTGAGCATTCCATGTTCTGCTGCTGATTAATTTTACAGCAGCCATAAAAATGTTGAATTATTTGCATCATTTTCACTAACTTTTGGGGAAAGTTACTCTAACCACAAGCCCTTGGTCTAATAACCTGCTGTTACACCAGAGATTCATGGTATTCCCCACATACAGACTCCCAGAGGTGAGGTGGAGAAACTCACTCATAATGAGCTTACATACAATGCTTAAAAAAAAGAAGTGATGATGACAGCTAATGAGAATTTCTCACCTGTGATGACCATGCACCCAGGGAGTCTTTCAAGCTAATATGCTCTAAAGGTGCTATAAAAATCAGTGGGCAGATTACGGCAAGCTATGAAGAAAATGGGAGCCCACTGATAGGCAAATCACAAGAAAGTAAAAAAAAAAGTATGATGGGGATGAGAGACAGTTAAATAGACAATGAAAATGGGTTGTAGTGATCCAGTAATGTTAATAGCTAAGATAAAGAACTAACTAACTGTATTTGTATGTACATGTCAGCGTGTGTGTTTGTGTACTATCACAGCTCCCAGTACATGCAAAATAATAATAATATTTCACTCTGCATTTGTACTAGAAAATGTGACTCACTCCTCCACATCTGTCTGCAGTGCAGACCATCTTCCTGCCTGTCCAAAGCCATCCCAGATCCTTTTGTTCCTTCTTCTACAACCTTGCCCTGCCATGAGTAACTTTATCTCATCCCCTTGATACCAAGATGAAAAACTAAGGGAAATGGCAGCCATACTGGTAATATCCGCACTTGAGACTCAGCCACTACATCTGCTGGCCAGCCAACTTTTATGCAAGCCAGTCTTAGTCTATGCAGTTCAGAACCTTGGATTGGAAAGGGTTAGAGCGGGTCTTTCCAACTACCAGGGCTTACAAGCGCCAAATCCACCATGCACCCTCATAACTCTCCTTTCTCACGGCAGATTGAGTCATTGGTTTGTATGTCGTGCTTATCTTCTGTGAACCTCAGCTTTTTTTACTCTCCTCTAACTGTACTGCCATATCTCTGTCCCCTCTTTTGTTGTAATATCAAATCAGACAGCTTTATGGCTATATCCCTTCAATGTTTCCAATGTCCCAGACACTGTTTTTTTTCTGCTTCACCTTTAACAATGACATTGAGTTTTCCTGGTGTACAGCACCCCTCCCCCTTCTCTTGCACGTTCTCTTACATAAAAGGCAGGTGTGTGCAGGGCCTCGGACAACAGCAGGGTTGTTCCAGTGTAATCCTTCTGATACTGGTGTAGGTTGACCTAAGTAGTCATTTATGTCTGGAATGTCATTTCCTGACCTGGGTGAACAGCTGCCTCAAGACCTTCAAGGCTTTATGGGCTTAGGAGCACAGTCTTCTACACAAATGATATTCAGGTACAAAAACATAATGAACTAAATAACTTCAGTAGGTTGATGGGTCATAGTTAAACATTTATATATAAATCTAATGCAAATTACCACCTTGTCTTTTGATGGACACATGATGAGCATGTATTTGTTTGTATGTAAATGAGAAGATGAAACATTGGGGATAATGTATAGGAAGTATGCATTTTGTGTCATGAATGTGTGTGTACATGGGTGCTTGTACATGTTTCTCTGTTCTTTAATGAGCTCACCAGTGATCCTAACAGATGGTGTTTGTTACTAAGGAAGAATTGTACTTTCATGGTTGCACAATTCACTTTATTTGTGCTGCAAATACCTCAAGCTAAGTACAAAGTTTAAACATGCATACATGCATCCTCCACTGAGAAGAATAACCTTTCAATTTTGAAACTCCTCACACTGCAGCTTTAAGAATTTGGGTTTTAAGTTTTTATCAAAACACAAAAGGTATATTTGCAGGACAGTATATTTTAAATTAATTAAATTAAATTAATCAAATTCTACTAATTTATTTAGTAATTTATTTTAATAATAAAAGAAGAGATAAAAGACTATGTCTATCATAAGCACAGACAATACTGTTCGACTCCTGGGAGCAGGCCGACAATAACGTACTGTTCAACATTTTTGATGTACCGACATTTTGAAGTGTCTCTTAGCCTAACAGAGAGATAGTCGTCTAATGTGCCACAGAGAGTATTTTAGAGATTAATGCGTTAATGAGCTATCTACAAATGAATAGCTCCTTTGGAAGGAGTGGTCTAAATGTTTCCAGGCTAATGCAGTTAATAAGCCTTGGTCCTGCCACAAAACGTACCATAGAAGAGCCTCTCATAGCCCCAGAGGAGAAGGATAATATAGTTCATTAGAGATTCACAGATTTATTCCTCTGCTAATGGTATTGCAAAGGCAGCTTATACATGACCAGGCCTTGTTTAGCTGGTACAAACTACACTAGCATGTCTATCGGCACAAAGACTCAGATCTACCCCAGGATCAAACAGGCAGTACTTTGTGCAATCAGACACTATTTTTTAAATGGTGGACAGCACAGCAAAAAGTATAACTCTATAAAATTAGGCCTAAATTTTATATTTTATCACATTTTACTTGACTTTTTTAAGGTGTTACTGAGGTATTTCATATTTCGTAATTATTAATGTATGAATGAAAAAAAACAAAAAAAACTGCACTTTTAAACATTTGACAAAGTACAAGGGACTGTCCACGAGAATCCTACCTCTTCAGGAAGACTTATTCCTGTTGTATTCAGTCTGAAACATGGTCTACCCAGAGTGTCTGTTTTTCACAGTTTAGCGTCATTCATTAGCTTATTTTTAAATAGCACACTGGGCGGTCAAGCCATCTCGTAACATTGGACCTCTGGGACTCACTCAAGTCCACACAATGGCAAACATATGAGAGAAACATAAAGTATGTAGTGCCTCAAGCCTTTACAAGTAAAGTAAAAAAGCGATTCCATTTGAAGAGAAAAATATCTGAAACACCCAGGGTGGCATTGGGGTATGCACTGTCATCTCATAGCAAAAAGTTCTCTGGTTCAAACCTCAACTAGGGCCTTTCTGTATTAAGTTGGGGTGTTCTCCTTGTGCATGCAAGTGTTTTCTCTGGGTAATTCAGTTGATTTCACAAAAATGCTTGTTAGGTCAGTTTGTTAATTTGTTTGTCTTGTTTGACTCTGTGTTGGCCTATGATAGACTGACTGTCTATGTGGTTGATCTCCTCTCGTCTCACTGGATAGACTTGAATACTTTTGAATTTAGTTACCTTTTTATGTTATATGATTGTCTGTTTCAAAGCAAATAACATTTGTAATAATCAAATTGTATAAGAAAAAGTTGTAAACTCTGGTCCTCAGGGATGGGTCAAAAAACCTTAGAAAAGAGAGGGAATATTATAACAGAGGTCTGAAACAGTATCACAGTATTGTGTTCAACTATGTGTTCATCATTGGGTACCCAATGACATTGTTAGGTATTAAAAAATTTTAAAGTATTTGCAAGCATCTGTGCTGGACAGAGTAAAAATGTTTCATTTGGAGAGACTACTGAATCAGCATCCAGCATGTCCTGCTTATGGGAAATCCATAGCAACTCAGCTTACTCAGCTGAGATCTTATCACTGTGGGTCCATTGGCTATCTGTTTACACTAATGATTTTGCATATACAGAATACATACAGTATATCCAGATGGCTTACTTACAAGAGATAAAAAAAAACAAACAAACAAACAATAAAACCACCATTAAGCTAACTTTGCACTGACTGCTGCTGTGTCTACTCTCTCAAACCAGCTGGCACTAAAATGAGTCAAAGTGTGCAGAGGTAATTGTGACAATTTATATGCATTTATAAAATCTCTAAAATGTGTTTTACTGGTGATGATTTATGATCCGATTTCATTTATGCGCTGTAATATAATTGAAAGGCTTGATATCGTATGATATTTAATTATACTTATATAGCTTTTTTACAAGCCACTATGCTGCATTATTATAATAGTTGTGAGCACTTGAAATATGGGGAATTTTCCCCACAATCTGTTTGTTTATAAATCCTAAACACAAATAGAATGTGAGGGGTTTGCTGTGAGTAATCCTCACACAGATCTACTTGTCTGAGCCAACACACCTCAATGCATCCCCAAGGCTTTCTGAGTGTGTGCACTTACAAGTGTACATTTGAGATTGAAACACTGAAAACTCATGTTAATGCTGCATATAAACAGCAGCTCAACTTTTCACCAGGCTCTAAAATGTGTAGGTGGAAAAAGCTAATATGGTAATTAGGAATGATTAATGTAAAATGCCTGAATAAGATCAGCATATGATTTTCCTTTCTGCCAACCCACGTGTGTGTCAGTGTGGAAGTAAACTACTTTAAATTAACAGACAGACAACATAGTTAAAACAACAAATAAATAATAAAAAAAGAAAAACAGTGAGACTGTAACATTCCTAACAGAGTCAATATAATCTGAGATGTGAGGGGAAAAATAATATGATATACACAAACTGACAAAAGGAGGATTTGTCTTGGAGAAAATTTAGATAAATGTGTATGTCAGCACTTACAGTTTATTTCTTGATCATCTCCTGAGCTCTGACATCCATCTTCATCATCACAGTCCGTTGTGCTTCCTTCCTCTTCCCCACTTCCCAGTTCATCCCAGATGTTCATTTGGCCCAGTTTTGGAAACTTCTGCTCGGTCTCCTGTATGAACAGACAAATATGAGGTTGATTAAACACAAGGTCAAATACAGTACAAGTACAACTGTTCCCAGGCTAAAGATGAAACAAACAAACAAAAAAAAAAACACCGTCAAAATTTGGACACATTTATTTTAATGAAACACTACAAAAACTGGTTGCCAAAAATGTGAGAAAAGATCTGTTTGAATAAGAAAAGTATATAATATCATTAATAAATTTTTGGTCAATAAAAGACAGAGAACATTAAACCAGAGTTGAAATATTTAACACCTTAAAACTGGGATTGCAAAAAATCAAGGTGTGTTTTAACCAAATATTCAGAAGAGGTAATGGACTGTGTACAATTATTTCAGAGGAGACAATAAAGACACAAAATAGTTTTCTTTTTTAGCTGAAGGATAAGACAGATATAAAAAACTGGGGCTTTAAGAGTTAAGGGTCCTATATCATATAAAATCAACTTTTTGGAGTTTTTAACAATGTTGTGATGCTATTTCCTTATACAAAAAAAAAAGGTTTTTGGCTTAATTCATGCATTTCTTAGTAATCCTCCTGCATCCTGGGCTCTGAGCAGTTGCTCCACTCTCTCCTGGAAAACAACTGACTCTGACATAGTGATGTAACAATGTTACACCAGGACCTAGCTGGCGTGTCTACACAAACCCTATGGATTAAACACACACCACGCGCTTCGAGAGTCTGAAGTAAGACACTAAGCACCATTAGCTACGTTTACATGCGCCAAATTTCCCCGATCTGATTAAAATCTTGGTCGATCTGAATTCCCAAATCCCTGTTTACATGGACACTAACTGAAATGATCTGATCATGCCATGAGTACACATGCACCAAGCACTCAATCAGGTTAAATGAGTTGAGCATGCGCACAGCGAGTTGTCTTTCCGGGGGAAGAAAAAAAGTAAACAAACTCCGTCCTTTCTGCACGTCTTTCCCGCCCCATCGTGTGCTCGAGCTGACTCACGTTATCCCCAATATGGACCTTCTGCGGGTGATTACCTTTATGTTTGGGTTTTTACTGGTCGCATTAACCAAGCTAGCGGCTGAATACATATTGCTACTGCTCCTCCACCACAGGAGAGGAGAGCAGGATGACAGGATGACTGCACCAGCAGACCACTTCTGTTTACTTCCCGCTATGTTTTCTACTTGAGTCTGCGACAGTGGAAAGACGTCACGCTGAAGTTGTACGCATGCGCAAAGGGCTCTTTTCACCCTTTCTTTCCGAATGGGTGTGTACATGCACGTCTATCCGAATGAAGATCGGACAAAACCACCCCTCTCGATCGGAAGTAAATTTCTTTCGGATCAGGCTGCATCGGATCAAAACATTCGGGTTGACATGTTTACATGATGTCTTTTTTATCCGATTGGGCGTTTATTCCGATTAAATGTGCCCATGTAAACGTAGCTAGTGTTTTGTAGTATTTTACTTCCTGAAAATGTCTCAGGGAAAATGTACATTTGGCTGTGAGAGTTACAAGAATGTAACTCAACATTTTATTCACGCAGCTTGAGAGGCAGCACTCACAAGGGGGGGAGGGCTAAGGGAGAGATGGGATTTTAGATAAACCGAGCATTTTACTTCCTGAGTCTGAGAATAACTCAAGAATATAAGTTATATTTCAGGACAAATGAAGACTATATAACACCAAAGATAAGGTTTTATCATATGTACCTATCCCAGATGTTACAAATTGTAAAATAGCAGGATAAAGGACCTTTAAATAACTCAAAAACACAACTATAGAGCAAGTCAGCCAACCAGGATTTTATGTTATAAATATCATCAGAAAATCAGATTGGTAAAGCAACAACAGAAAAGAACGAAGGTATTAACTGTAAAAAAAAAAAAAAAAAGTTGAAAAATTTGATTGCAGTTCATTTGTTCATTTGATTGCAGTAATAATTCTTAACAGAAAACAAAATATGCAACAATGCAAACTGTGCCAACTATGCTAGTGACAGAATGGTTGAATATCAGAAAGTACACTGATATTCTGAACAGTGGAATTTGCTGCAAAGTGAAATGGACTCATCATCAGCAAAGTAATCAAGTTTAATTATAAGAATTGAAATTTATTAAGGTTTAAGTGGACTGGACCTCTTCTTTCACCCATTTAAATACCACTCAAAATGTAAGTCTCTTGAAAAATGGTAGCTAATGAGGTTAATTTTGACATACTGTGCAGCACCATGACACACAGAAGAAGAACGCTTCTTTGCATACTTCCATTCTTATCCTGTGAATTATTTTCTGAAGCTGAGGCATGGCCTCATTTGTTCTGACATATTAAGCCTTGTAAAAGTTGGCAAAGGTCCAACAGATCCTGGGAAAGATCAACATGGGTGGTGCATTATAGTGAGGGCCCAGGGTGGTAGGATTATGTGTTCCATTTGATAATAGCTGAAGCCGGGGCATTTATAAAAGAGATTTATACCAATCTTGTGTGTTTGAAAGGGCAATTAGAATGTCAAATATGTACAATATTCACTTAAAATTAATTTATTTAACCCATGATTATTAAGAAACAGTTTGTAGCATCACACCAAAAAAGAGAGAGTCTAAAAAGGAGATCTCATGACACACACACACTTACACACAAAGAAATATATAATAGGTGAAATAATCATTATAAGGCTTAAAAATAGGCAGGACTGCCTTAAAAATATGTCTATAAACAAGAGAGATACAGAGATTTCAGCTCTAGGTTGTCAGAATCCAGGTGCAAAAGCATTACTAAAGTTGACAGGATCCATCCTGGGAGGTGTCTGACCTTCACATGTTAGAAACATCCTGTAAAGACACGTTGAGGTTGATAGTGAAAGATGAGGAGGTGGAGTTTTAGGTGTTGAGAAATGACAAGTATCTCATCTACTAACACCAAATCCCTGACTTACAGCAAACCTATTTACAGCATACACCTTACAGCAAACATGAACTTGTTTTCAATCCCACAGAATTAAAACATTTCATAAGATGTGGCACATTTACACAGTGATTATGCATGAAGAGACTATTTATAAGCTGTCAGAGAACACATTTGCTCACACTCATAACTTTGAGTCTTTAAAGTCTGAAATGAAACACAATGGTCAGAAATTTCTATTAACTATGTTTTTTGATTAAGATGTTAGATTAAGTATGCATTTTATTATGTATTTATATAATATGATAACAAAACTGTCAATTGCAACCTGTAACTCTTGAATTGAGTTTGACACAGAAGGTTTTTGAGGTAAGTACTAATTCTGTAAAAGGGGTAGAGCTCTTATAAGCATATCAAACGTGAATAATTTGCATTAGAGGGTTAATATGGATGTTTTAAGGTATATTGTTTGCCTAGCTGCACTGTTTGCGAATCTTTGGATAATATGTATTGTTAATAAGCAGAACAGCTATGACTAACTGCAATGTATATGCACTGTAATTGTGCATGTACAGTTTTTAGTCAAGACTAAAGGGCCAATAAAATCAAAAGGTAAAATAAATAAAGTACAACATTACAAAGATAACAACAAATCTTGGTTATAAGTTAAGTCAAGGAAATGCAAACACATAAATATTTGGAAATTTTGGAAATCCAGAATTTTCTGCAAGTACTATATACATTCAGTGGCTAACAAGAACACCATCACTAAAGATTCCATACAAAAATATTCAATACCCTCAGTGAGAAAGTTAAACAAAGCTTTCCAGATGTTGACATTAACATGTTGAATTTCCAGAAGTAATGCTGCAGCAGTTCAGTAGTTAAAGTTCTAAATGCATTGGTTTTCTTTGTGTTTCTCTTAGTGGAGCAGTGATTACAGCGTTCTAAAGACGAAAACCAAAAAAGGAAGCTTGAAATGGTTTGGACACCAGTGGGTGATTTTGACATTGTTACCCATTACATCTGCCATGTGTCCCATTTATATAACATGAAAATGTATCTCTGCTCCTGAGGAGGTAAACTGAATGGCACAGTGTTGCATTGCAACTGTACAGGCAATGGCACACAGCCAGGCTTTGTGAAACTCAAATTATCCTACAAACAGGTAGAACAGATCACTAACAGTGTGAAAGCAAAAACCCTTTCAGTCACGGTCAGCGGTTATGTAACAGTAACTTAGAACAGAATTACAGAGGGGAAAAAAGGTCAACAATAACATTTATGCACTTTACTGTCAAGAGATCTCAAATTGCAGCCTTTTCCCCCCATGTGTCGGTTTCGCCTATTTAGAAACTGAAACAGGATATTATGTGTTAAAAATACCTTCGTTACACAGCTCACAGCTTATAATAGAAACACTCCAATATATCTTTCTAACCTCATCCGTGAATAACTCTTTCAAGAAAGATTTCTTGTGATCAGAACAGACAACTGAATTAGTCCACATCTTTCTACTTTAAAGTGAGAGAGAAGGAGACATCAAATAAAAACATCAGTATTTTAATTTCTTCAAAAAAAAAAAAAAAACAGTAATGTTAGACCCTTTAATTTTTTTATGTAAAAAAAAAACATCAGAAAACCTTCTCTGAATTAATAAACATGTTCTATTGAACAGTAAAATGCTCATCATATATTTAGATTAATACTTAGGTATCAAGTTAATTGCTGTTTCTTTTGGAGGATGTTTAACACAATGTGCAGCTGTCTTTAATAAATGGTAATTAGGGAAGGAATCAGTTAAGGCCCTATTACTATGGAAACCACAGTAACTAAAATTTAGCTTCTTGCTGGCTGCTGTCCACTGCAGTCTACTGAGATCATTTAAAACTCAAGGAAGGTAATAAGTAAGTGAGTAATTAAAAGGAACAATTTGAGTCTTAGTGATGGATCTGTGATACCTGACTGACAGTCTAAATAAGATGTCTGAACTGTTTTTTGGGAGGCAGCAGGCGTTTGCAACGCCTCTCACGGAGAGAAGGGAGCAGCCAGTTTTCTGTGCTGTTTCGATTGCTCGCTCTCTGGAGGGCCTTTCTGAACCGGCAGCAAACCACACTGTGGTGCTGCGTGCCAGGATGCTTTCTCTGCTGGTTCAAAAGGCCACCAGCAGCTTTTCAGTCACTTTGTCTTTTCTCTTGAAGATTTTTAGGAAAATTTAGATGCTGCTGGGTATTTTTGACTGTGGCCATGGTGTTGGCAAATCAGGAGAGGCTGTCAAAGATGTGGACTCCTAAGAATTTATAGCTGTGAACCCTTTCAGACTCAGTGAATGAACAGAAGAAAGGGGGGATCAGGTCCTTGTTTCCTGAAGTCTGTAAAAAGATCTTTTGTTTTTGTGGTCTTCAGTATTAAGTCGTTGGCTGAACATCACTCTCTTTGGAACTTTGTGCCCATTTGACAGAGTTATTGTCCCCTGAGATTTGTCCAACTACTTTTTCATCATCTTCAAAATTTATGATAGAATCAATGGGCTGGTATGTAGTTAGAGGCGCAGTTAGAATACAACTACGGTCTAATCATTTCTATCCTGTTGGGAAAATAAATTCCAGTACGTCTTTATAAAAAAACCTTTTGATCAGGAGGGAGAAGAGGTATGAGGGAAAAAGTAGGATCTGACAAGAAAGCAGAAAAAAACTCTTCCCTCACTGTGAGAGTGGTCTCTGAGTGATGGCAGCTAGTCTTATTACTGAGCGTGGGACAGAAGAGTGATGAGCTGAAACGAGAAGAAGCTGAGGGAAACAATAAATGTGAAACAGTGAAGCTGAACCAAACTCAACACAGGAAACCTGTTTAAAAATGAAACAAAAGAAAAACTTGACTGAGAGTAAAGTAAAGCCACAAACCAGATAAAGAATAGTGAAAGATTGTCTACGGTATATGTGAATATGTTTTTTAACATAGTGGAAGCAGCTTTAGCCTGTTGGTTAGTTAAACTTGGTAGCATTGATTTTATTTGATGGCTGCAAGTCTTTAGTTGACTCCCACAAAAAAAAATGCCTTTCTGTGTTAAGCTAGCCCAGAAAAATTCTTGGTATCCATAGATAAACCAGATATTCTCAAAAGACTGAATTAAATCTCAAACCATGAAACAGTTCTTCTCACACCTTGTCAGTCAAGTAATTCTTCACTCTCTTTCTTCTTAAAAGTCTTCTTTACTTTGAGGGTGATATGGGGTTTCAGAACATCAAAGGCTTATTTCCTGCTTGTATTCAACAACATCCTAATCATGCTAAAGTCTATACTGCCAGAAATCCCCTTCTGAAGATGTCCAGAACACAACTGGTCTGATAATTGTGTGAAATTGTGTCTTTGTCCGTGTCTGTGATACTTTAAACAAACCTTTCAAGTAGGAGCATTATTTATATTTTTTGCACATTCACATTAAGATCTGTGGGATTTCTTATTTGGGAATTTAAAACTTTTAATCACTTTTGAGTCAGTGGTGCTAAAATGGCAAAAACAAAAATGATGAAAAAAAGAAAAAATCAAAGACTGTTGCAGAGAGAAATAGACAGTGTTAGTCCCCCAAAAGTATGTCCAGGTTATTTCAATATTTAAAAAAATACAATAAAAAATCAGTGGTGAAAGTGATCAGCATTTAATATCAAGACTCAGATTTTCTGAATTCATGGCTGTTTTTTATAAATTTGGAAAAACTCCTTCATGGTGCTGCTAAACTCTATGTAGATTTTTTACAGGAATATTTATAAATGATTTGACTTAAACCATTTAATTTCAAGTATCAAACCTTGTTACATCAAATAATGTCTTTAGTACAAAACCCATTCAAAATGTTCTAATTTCAGACCATACAAACACTAAAATAAAGACATTTTAATGTTTTGATCAGTGTGAAAAAGCACAGAAACAGACATTTCCAGTACAAGCTAATACACGTTGCTTGTGTTCCTATTAGGGACACTTTTTTGGCCAAATCCTCACATTAAACCCATGACACAGTCACAGCAGTGCACTGTTTTGTTAAGCTGTCAACACCCTGCACCTTTCAGGCATTCACTGGGGTGAATAGTGTGCATGTCTGTGCAACGTGTGTGTATTTGAATTTAAACTTTGACTAATAGAAAAAGACAGAGCTTTTTTGAGGAACATATGACAGTTAGAAATTTTTCTCAGAACACGGTGAGACAGAATGATGTTGCAAGAGACGGGAGTGGGGAAAATGATGAATGTTATTCTTGTGTTGCTGGGAAGCAGACGCATTTCAGACGTCAAACTTAGCTTTATTAGTCCTTATAGGGCAACAGCACGACGGGATTAAAAAAAAAACTTCTTCGTCAAGGTGTCACTTGAGGTCAGTCATCATAAATGACCATTGTTATGGTAATAATTACCCCACATGCCAGATTAATCAGTGCAGTCTCTACAGGGCTTCATAGTTAATTCAGCAAATGTCAGAAAATGACTTATTTTTTAACTATTAAATATAATAATTCATCTAGATTTTATCAAAAGTCATTCGTGTTTGACTAACATCTGCCGAATGTGAGAATCCACCGAAATCATTAACACAGAAAACAATGAGATGGCACATTTTTCTTTCTGCACAGTAAATAGAAAAAAAAAAGATAATTTTTGTAATTATGTACCAAAACTACGAGTGTCTCACATTTTCTCGACATGGCAAGGATCAAAGGGTGGGATAAATATGACCCAATGTAAAAAAAAAAAAAAAAAAAAAAAAAGGAAAAAAGTCACAGTTGATGGAATTTTTATGAGGCTTTCATCCAATTATGCTGGTAAAACTAATGTTATGATCAAATCCCAGTCTGGGTTCATGAAGTTTGGTTGCCAGGCAAACAGACAGGCCTGTGCAGTGAGACTTGTTGCTGCACTGTTGCCACAGCAGCTGCAAAGAGAAGTGAGAGTTTCTGTGAAGACCAGCTTCATCATCCCCTTCGAGTGGAAAGAATCTGTCCCCTCCCTGCTATGGGCTGCCAGCTTAGTTTAGGCTCTTTTCTTCCTTACTGGACTCTACTAACTCTTCAAACTCTTCTAGACTGCTACAAGCTTATAAAAGACATATACCATGGTGGCATATTTCATTCTGGAAATCTGCTTCATTTCTGACTCTCAGATGGTTTATCTTGCTAAATAGCATATGCAAATTGCCAGAGGGGCACAGATTGTGCAGTATCTGAAAGGATGTTCACAGCAGGGATCTGCTGAATGTGTCTTAAACCATATTGAGGCTTTTCCAATGCTGAACCTGGTAGGGCTGTAGGAAAGCAAAGCAGTAGTCAGCATTATTGATCACATGCAACTGACCACTCCAAACTAGGTTTTAGATGCTGGATATCTTCCAGAGGAGGAAAATAAGATTTCTAACACTTTCTATTTATCATAACTGTTACAATTCTAATTACGGTGTCAATCTGTACGTCTGACAGAAAACTAAAAACTTGCTCTGCATATGACTGCTGACTTTAAATCCAACCAACCAAACAGCAAATTTAAAATCTGAAAAACAATCTGGACATGATAATCGCATGGAAACAAATACAGTACTGTCAAATGATCCACACCCAAAAACAGCTGGACTCAATGCTACAACTCAAAAGACCATTTTAAAACATTTATTTTCCACTTTAACTTTATTTGCAGGCATAGAGAAATAAAATGGATAATCAGAGAAGGCACACATGAGTGAATCTTAACTTGGCCCACTCACTGACTGAGACTTGTTGATAGGAGATCAAGGTATTGAGTCCCATGTGTGGGTGAGCGTTTGTATGTGTGGGTGGGAGTGTGTGTGTGTGTTGAGGTGTAGGCTGTATGTGATCTAACAAAATCAACTAGTGCTAATTTGTAACTGTAGTTGCTCTCACCAATTATGTAAAACTGTTTAGAACTGATTGCATGATTAGGAAGGTTACACATGTTCACAATGTATGTTTAAAGTTGCAGAGAGACAGAAATTCATGCACATTCATTCTGACTGCAGATCTAAGTATTTAAGTAAAATGCCATGGGTGCAAAGGGTCATGATAGCGCACCAACAGTTTCCAAATTCTCTTAGATGCTGAGGTTCACAATGTTGTGCTCTTCACAAGAAAAGTTAAACTAAACTAACTAAAACAAGTGGTAGTAACAGTTTTCCACAATTTCATTTCAGCTTTTTATTCCCTTACTGTGTCAGGCTTTGTAAGGCTCATCTTAATATATAAAGATTCCCATTTTACAACTTTTTAACAAACTAGCATTGTACAAAATTGGGCGTCGTAGATCCATATAAAAAACAGGTAATATACATGACAACCTCAGTAGCTGCTGAAATGGAAGCATTCTGAGCCCTGAGTATTGAACTGAATATTTTACTGGGATGCCCCATGCTCCCAAGTTTCCTGAAATATTCACAGTAAATCAAAATAAATACATAAATAAATAAACCATCTTAAACTATAATTGAACCACCTTTTTTCAGGGATTGGTGGATTTAGGGAGTTGTCTTTTGCCTCATCCATTTACTTTTACAAGAACCAGAAGTAAAACAGATTTATGGGTGATAAAATTCAATCCTAAACACAAAGAGACTGAAGAGTTGAACATGTCTGATTGGATAAGCAGTCCATGTTTCAGTAATTTCATGATTAATATCCACAACTCTGAAAATAAACACAAAAAGATTAAGTTGTACCTTATGAACATTTTTCACTAGAAAACACAGAGTTCAGAATTTGTGATTCAAACAATTTCAGTGCAAAATCTGCACTGTGAGCAAAATCACTGGAGCAATTCTGAATAACAAGCTGTTTAAAAGACCCAGGATCCATAGAAATATGAAATAAATCATCCTGAACACGGTCTCTGTCGTTTCAGGTTGTATGGATGGAGCATTACCCAGCTGTTATTGAATGACAGATGTGCACATGCTGACAGGTTGTGGGCTCATCACAAAGAACAATGCATATTCTTTCATGTTCGATTTAGAATTACCCATTACCTAAAGTGTTTTAAAAACATGAAACAAAGCAATAAAACATTTTTTGATTGTTTTATGCACAAATAAACTCCCACTCTCTGTTCAAATGTGTAAAACCAGCATCAACAAGTTTGTAAAGTAAAAACAGTTTAAAAAGCAACAATAAAAACCCTAATAAAATGCCACATAAACAATTTATTTCTTCTGTATTCAAGGCTAAAATAAATCAAAGACAGACGGAACTTCAGTGGCACGAAGACAAAATTAGAAAATGAAAATTTTCAGCTGTAAACATTATTCATACATCCAGACTTGTCAGAGAATCTAATTCAGAGCATAATGTCCTTGACTTGTATGAATCCATCATTGTCATGAGTAAAAACTAGACATCTGAATACGACCAGGAAGCTGAAGCCCCCTTGTGGCTGGTTCCAGTACAAACAGGACATTGTTGCTGCTGCATATTCAAATGTTCATCTTTCCCAGGACCGGCCCTGAGCTGCATGGTGCCCTAGGCGAAAAGGGATTTTGTCACCCCCTACTGCCCAGAACAGAAACAGCGTAACTCAATGACTGGATTACATCGCAAAAAATATTTATTTATACTAAAATGAACAGTAGCGATAATAGATAGATATTTAATTATCACTTATTTTGCTCTTTACATGAGATGAATGGTGTGTCCAACAGTTTGTTCAAAAAAAAAAAAAGAAGAAAAAAAGGAGAATTTTGCACCCCCTCCAGCAGAGGGTGCCCTAGGCAATTGCCTAGTCTGAATATGCTCAGAACCGGCCCTGATCTTTCCTAAAATGTATAAGATGTAAATAGTTTTTGAATGCTGACAAAAAAACTTAATGACTGCATGCAGGCTTGTAGACAGGACTTTCAAATCCAAGTCTCCAAGGCTTTGGTTCTAAAAATACAACACGGCGCTGCCTGTAAATGGGATATCATGGCTTTGCTTATAAACAACTTAAAAAGCTGAGGAACAATTGGTTCAGTCAACCTAGAGTACACTGTAAATGTGTGAAGGCATGTGATAAAACAATATATCCACATGCGTTTAAATCCTCCATTAGGGCAGTGTAAGACTCTGATCTTTTACTTTTATCTACCATGAGACTCAGCCAAGCTTTGTCACTTGGTCTAGATTCAAAGTGGGCCTTTCAACTCTGTAAATGTCGACAGGACACCTGCTCAACTCTACATAGTTTCCATGACAACAAGGTACTTGACAGCCACTGTGCACAATAGGATGTTGAAGTCTAGCAGAAATGATCTCGAGCTGTCAGTGGCAGACAGGTTGACAGGCTGGCTGAGAAATATAAATGATACAAGATACAGACTAACAGGATGGGGAAAAAATATTCATGAAAAAAGACTGAGATAAAGGTAAGAGGCTGAATGCAGGTAGAAAGAAAAAGGTTGGAACAATATCTGGTCAAAGAAGAACAAAGCAGAGATGCTAACAGACAGAAACAAAGACGAACGACAACACAGCAGAGAAAGTTCCTTTGATGTATAAGATAGGAGCATGAGTGATCAAATAGGTATAGAAAGGGTAGAATCAAGAGAAAGAATGAGAGATCTGGTGATGGAAAGTGAAAGATGGATGGCGTACTATCTGTGAGCATAATTTTCAGGGCAACAAAAGGGCAGGCCGGCAAAGGGGAACCAAATCCTTGTTCGTTTGTCTCCTCAAATGGCCTCTAGGGAAAGTCTGAAATAGTCCTTTTCTTCTCGGTCCTTTTCAGCCCTAAACCCCATCTACATGACAAACAGTGTCACTTTGAAGCTGCTTGTGTCATCTATGCCTATCTGTCACTCATTCTTGACCTTTTGCTCCTGGCTCTCATCTTTCTTTCTTTTTTTTTGTCTTTCCACAGTAATTCACTTTTTTCAGTGTTTCCCTTTCACCCTCTATCCTTATGATTTATCTTTGATATTTGCCTCTGTTCTCAAAACAAGTCTTTGGTTCAAATGCCAAGGATTTTTTTTTTTTTTTTTTTGCAGATCTTTTTACAATGGATTACATTGTTTGAGAAGAGGAAGAAGAAAAAAAAAAAATTAGGGCTTTGATGTCCATGCATACAATTATTCATTATTATTATTTAACCACTAATTAACACATCAGGTTAAAACACTTTTACCCAGATTTGTTATTCATCATAAACAACAAGTTAAATTACTATTCAAACATGATTAAAGATGAGAGATGTCCTACCTGGTTGAAGGCCTCCAAACTTTCCTTGACCTCAATGATCATTGGGTCCATGCCACGAACTTTGATCTCTGGATTTTGGCTTTGGGCAGAGAGACCATTTCCTACAACTCTGCCTGTGTAGCTGAGAGCAAAACAAAAGCAAAAAAATAGTTAACATGTTAGTTTCTTGACAGTAAACATTCTCTCATACGTTTTTGCATTAACCTGATTATTTGTGAATGTTTTTATGACTTCAGATAAGAAGTTTAGGTTTTTGTTGCCATTAGCTTGTTTTTTTGTTTTTTTTTTGTAAATTTGTTTTAATTATAAATCAATTGTTAACATTTTGGATCGGAAAATCCACCATTTTGGAAATATCGTTTTCATGAATAACTGTTGAACTAATTATGTCAAAAGGATTCCAAACACTAAGGGATTGTTTTCTTTGCTTGTTGGTTTCTGTAATTATAATTTATTAGTAGTGTTAACTGAAATTTGTCTTGACTTTAACATTCTTTCTGACATTTCTTTTACCAGTAAGGGCCCACTGAAATAAATAATCTTGTTTTTTAGGAGCTGGTTCAATCCTAGTTTAGTGGTGGGGGAAACTGGGATTGGCCTGTCAAAATACAGAAGAACCTGGAAATACTTAAAGCAGTTCATCAATGTCAGTCTTTCTGTCTAGTAACTGAACACCAGGACAGCCTCAAAATAAACTTCAAATCATTTTGGTCTCTTTTTTAAAGACCAAACTCAGAGCTTCTTACACAGCAATCCTCACATGCTCCATTATGCAATACCCTTTGCATCAACACCGAATCACACGTGGTCCGACTCATGTAATGTTTCTTTTATGTTCTTCCTTGACTGAAAATATTTTCACTGTCTGAGCCCAACCTCATGGAAATTAGATTAAGAAGAAATGGTAAGCTAGGCCCTTTAATCTCTGCTCTGCATGCTCTGTGGGCCTGGAGCTTGTTGTTGCTGATCTGATGTCATGAAGGCAAAACATTAGATTTATCAACTGAGTATCATAACACACACAGAAAACCACACTTAGAAATTCTGAACAAATTAATATATACTATTTCCCAATGAAAAAAAATCATGAACTTAATCATGAACTGGGATAAATTGTTATCAACTCAAGAGAAAATCTGTGTTCAGCAAATACACCTTGCACTTAATGGCTGTTTCATTGTGTGATGAATTCTCCTTCTCTTGAAAGCTTACGGTAAATTACAATAATTTGTAATGTACATGATGGCTTCAAAGAGCAGTATGGAACACAGTGCACTCATCTTAGCCCATGAGTGATGGCAAGTGAGCAAGCCTACAGAAAGGAATATAACATATGCAAAATCCTTTGCAAGAAATATTAAATTAAAATAAAGACAAACATTCATAAATTTAAAAATTACTAATACATAAAAACAGAAAACAGGCCATCTAAGAAGTTAATTTAAAAATCAATGTGTCTAACTGAGAATGTCAGGGAACATGAACTCTTAAATCATTATCAGAAAAAAGCTCACAACATAATATTATCTCTTTCTAACCCACAACTTATTTGAAACATTTTCCTTCCTCTACTTCAGTACACCAACTCCCTCCCAATTATTCATGTTCATCACCCTATCTCCAAGGTTAAATTTACACTATCTTCCTCATCAATGCTGAAATCCAATGAAACAGTGGAAAGTCTGATGTACGCAGATGGTACCACCGAGCCTTGTATTGTTCCCTACAGCCATTATCATGCTATCTAAATTAATTTAGGATTTATTTATTGCCACTATTCTGTCGTTCACAGAGGATATAACAACACTGGAGAGGAATGATGTGTACAGACAACAAATCAATTGATTCTTCTACTGGCAGTGATAAGCTGATAACGTGATTATGTATGCTTGTAGTGAGTGTGTTTATATATAAATGTGTTTATGTGTACGTTGATGCATTTTGCGGTTGTGCACACTTCTCTGTATTCATTCAAATATGAGTGGAGGCAATCATAAAAGTGCTGAACCTGAGGAATCTGTGGCCTGTGATCTAAGCAGTGTGTTGATGAGGTCTGTGCTCTGTCATCTTGCTGAAACAGCACTTTGCAGATCAGGCCCATAAAAATTCCTTGCTTAACCCTGTCATACTGCACATTAACTTTACATCCCATTGTTCTTCTTTTATTTTAAAATCCTCCTCCTTTGAATTGCTTGATTTACTCTAGTCTATTTGGATAGGTCCCTTTCTAATTACAATCCAACAACCCTGCTGAAGCTGAGGTTCATATGCCTGCCAAGTTCTCTGAACGCAGTTTGTTAATCAATAAATTTTGGAATTTCAGCACCACCCCTCCAACTAAAATGAATATTTGAGTAATCAAACATCTCCCTGAGCAGTGATTGAGAGGGTGGTTAGCTGTGTGTTTTGGGAGCATGTCTGTCTCCAGGCTTGGCCCTTGATAACAGCATCGGCAAGGAAATGAGCTCATCAGATTGGACGATAATGAAAGGGAAGTGTCGCAATGAATCTGGCACAATGCTAGGCCTAAAACATTTTATTGAAGGGAGTGTTTTCCAGTACACAAGGATGTGACAGCTGACAAAGCAGGACATCAAGTGGCTGATTACCCAGCAGTCGATTCATGTCGCAGATAAGTTGACTACTGTTGCCTACTGTCTAATATTCCAACATCAAAATGAACACTTGTTCACTAAATGGATATTAACATTTAGAAATAACACAGATAGTATCAAATGTTCTCTGTCAAAAAGCCTATTAAGCCTAAATACATATTTAACACCTGATTCACAGTTCCATGACTCATTTCAGTCTTATTGATTCTGTCCTTAAACCATCAACACAGAGTAGCGATGACCTTTGTTCCCTACTGCTAACCCCAAACTAAAGACTCTTGGTCTTATGAAGGTCCTCGGAGAAGCGTGTTTAGGTTAACCTGGCTCTGCCAGATCATTGTGTTGCCTTGTGTTGAGTGTACACACAAAGATCTGGAACTTCTCCATCTAAAGGTGTCTGAAAAAGGGAGGGCCATCATGTTTAAGCTGATTAGAGGACACGCTAGCAAGTGTCTGCCTATCATGATTTGTCTGTAGCCAATCACAGTAAATTAAGCTCATGCAAATCCATTCGGGAGAAAGACACACAGATCGTTACCACCAAAAAATGCACAACATATTGTTGCAATCAAGAAATGCTCTTACATTTGCTCATTTTCAACCAAGAAATCATCTCTAGTTCTCCTAAAACAGATTCAATAGCCGCTTTTATGCATAGCTACATCCACCAGGGCAGCCATGTTTGTTTTCCTTTGCCTGGGCACTTGCTGCCAATCATACCTTAACCACCCCAAAGCACAATGCAAACACATAATTGGTCAAAATATGTTTTGCCCAAGGAAGACAGTTTAGGTGGAGCAGTACAAGATGGATTTTCGTGGGTTTGGAAAACTCCAAATCTCGTGAGAATTCATCTTGCAGCGCAAGGTTATGTTTGAGATGAAGCAAAAAACAAAAAACTACATGAAAAAATGAATCACCTTCAATGTAAAGGAGTAGGTAAGAAAGATAATGTATTCATGTTAAATATGTTAATGTTATCATTTTTTTTTCTCTTCAGATCATAAAGAGTTTTAACTTTTAGGTGATTAGCATAAAAAGAGAAATGTTTTCCAGTTTAAAGCTGACAGTCTATTGTAACACAGAGGGGGTGGATATGAGACTGGCATCAAGTGAAGTACATTTTGCTTTGTCTTTCCTTTATTTTCAGTTCTAAATATTTTAATGTCTGGCTAGAGCCTTTAATGCGCACACAGCTTTCAAAAAAGACTCAATTTCTTGAATCTAACTTGCAGGTCCATATTTTTTAGCACACGAAAACACCCTCTTTGATTCTCCTTGCATGACTGTGTCTCTGTGTTTCTGAGAAGAGTTTCATTATAGCGAACTGATATATAAAGAGGGTTGGTGGTGTTGTCTCAACTCTACCAACATATTTTCCTTCATTATGTTTCATTCAACTGTTAACCAGAAATAACCCTTTGAGTAATACCATTTGTTGACTTTTTAAAATTAGCTTAATATATAATTTACTTTAAATGGTAATGAAACATGTTCCAGTTCGGTTCTTAAATTTTTGCATGTTAATTGAGCTTTGAAAAAAAATCATTTGTGACGGGCTTTTTTTTTTGTTTGTTTGGTTTTTTTGATGCACCTTGTTCAAGTAATCCAAACAAACAGCTCTTTTTTTTTATAAATGGAAATGACAAGTGTGTCTAAAAATCAGAGAACATAAAAATTATTACTTTGCAGCTTACAAGCATTCCAGCGGCAAAGATTACAATATGTGTGATCAACTACTGCTTGGATTAAGAAAACAAAACAGAAACCTGCTAATTAATACACTCTAACTTTATCCCCCATTTAATTGTCTTTTTTGCAACATACAGAAATTTTGTGCACAAGTATATGATAAAAATCTGTTCAATATTTTGAAGCCAGAATAGAATCCTTACAGAATGCAGCATCATTAAATAATAAATTAGCGAGATGCACTAAAATATTCTCAGATACTTTTAGAATCAACAGTCATTACCCTCTCTTGTAAATTTCTGTATTTATTCAGGCGTGTCACTAAACACTTAATTCCTGCTGAAATGCTTGTTTAAGTATTGAAAACATATTTACACTGTGTATAGCTAACTACATCATGAAAGAATTTACAGCTGGAATAACAACAGTACAAATTTCTCCTCCTGCCCTTCAGAAGAGAAAAACCTGAAGTCATGACTGAGGCCAGCAGTAAAATCAAGGGAGGGGCCGAGTAGCCAGCAAACTTTACGAGCAGGGCCTGGACATGTTGAAATAGTCTCAACGAGAAGGTTTGTTCTGAAAGGCCAGACTGTTCTCACACGCTGCGAGCACAGCATCCAGTACTAAAAACACAAGGCACATGAGCAAGCAACTAGTGAAAGGCTATTTTACAAACATTTAAACAACATGACCTTCGAGCACAAGCTGCTGCTTAGACAGTAGAAAATCTATGTTAACACAAAGAAATACGGTGCCAAGGCCTGCCATGACCTTAAATTTGTTCCCAATCACATGTGAAAATAAAAGTTTAAAACATCAAACAACAGAAGAAAAAAAGAATGCTGGCAAAAGTTAGAGTTTCTCTTGTAGAAGATGTTTCAACTCCTGGCAGTCAATAAAATAGTTTGCTGCACTTCAAAGGCAGCATTATTAAAGAGGAAATACTTGGATCACTAAATGTGCAAGAAGAAACTGCAAGCAAATAAGGAGGGGTCATCTGCAGGGCAGGCGAGCTCAAGCAGTGTGCTCTTCATTCCATGCTCTATTTCTCCCATCTACCCTGCACCCCTACCTATAGTTTGTGTTCTTGAATGATCTCTCAAGTTCAACAAGACTTTTGGGTTGAAAATATCTTTCCTTTTTCTCCAACTTTCCCTGCTTGCTACCACCATCTCCAGATTTGTTTGATGCTTTTTTTGTAACCCAGCTGGGAACCACATGTCACTCAAAATCCTTATCAGTAGACTCTTGGAAGTCTCAGCAGGATGTTGCCTTGGCTTAAATCCATCCATGTTTTATTTCCATATGTTCTTTCATTAATCTGCTTTTTTGTCATCTTCTCCCAACTTTTGACCTTACCTTTTCCTTATCCCAGTATTAAATCAGATCTACTCTTAGTCTTCTTGGAAGACAAATACATTACCTGGTCATAAAACAAAGTTGCCATCAAAAAAAGGTCACACACTGTAATATTTTGTTAGACTGCCTTTAGCTTTGATTGGGGCATTGTTCCGATAAGCTCCTGCAATGTCACAAGATTTATTTCCATCCAATGTTGCATTAATCTTTCACCAAAATTTTGCATTGATGATGGTCGAGTCTGACCACTGCACAAAGCTTCTCCAGCACATCCAAAGATTCTCAATGGGGTTCAGGTCTGGACTCTGTGGTGGCCAATCCATGTGTGAAAATGATGCCATATGCTCCCTGAACCACTCTTTCACAATTGGAGCCCAATGAATCCTGCATTTTCATCTTGGAATATGCCCGTGTCATCAGGGAAGAAAAAAATCCATTGATGGAAAAACCTGGTCATTCAGTATATTCAGTTTTCAGCTGACCTAATTCTTTGAGCACATACTGTTGCTGAACCAAGACCTCACCAACTGCAGCAACCCCAGATTATAGCACTGCCCCTACAGGCTTGTACAGTGGATGCTAGGCATGATGGATGCATCACTTCATCTGCCTTTCTTCTTACCCTTATGTGCCCATCACTCTGTTACAGGGTCAATCAGGACTCATCAGACCACATGACCTTCTTCCATTGCTCCAGAGTCCAATCTTTATGCTCTCTAGCATACTGAAGCCTTTATTTTTTTAGATAGCCTCATTGATTAGTGGTTTTCTTATGAAAAGTGGCTATGAACACAGTTGTTCAGTCCCAATCCCTTTGAGTTCCCTTTGCATTGTGCATGTGAAAATGCCTTTACCTTCACTATTAAACAGCCCTAGGTTCTACCATTGTTTTCCTTCAATTTGATTTCATCAAACATTTTAGCGATCACTGATCACTCAGGATTTTTTTATGTACACATTTCTTCCTTGAAGACAATGGGTCTCCACTATCCTTCTAGTTTTTAATAAAGCATTGGACAGTTCTTAACCAAATTTTAGTAGTTTATGCAATCTCCTTAGATGTTTTCTCTGCTTGATGCATGTCAATGATTTGACCATTCTCATACAGACTAACATGTTTTCCATGACCATCGGATTTATCTTTCAATATGGTTGTTTAAAAAATGAGAAGCAACTCACTGCACCAGTTGGGGTTAAATAACTTGTTGCCAGCTGAAAGATAATCACCCGTGCAGTAACTATCCAATAGGCTCATACCTATTTGCTTATTTAAATCCAGGCGGTGCCTTTTTTTTGGCCAGGCAGTGTATTTGACATGCTATGTACAAAGACACTGGCTCTGACAGAAGTTAAGTTTGTGTTATCATTTTTAGTGGTTTGACTTTTCTTCCCAATGATGAGTGCAATTCCCAGGAATTGGACTTCAAGTTTATTCCCATATATCTTAGGATCTGAGTTAAAGGTGCTGTGTGATTTTGGAGTTTTGGCTGGTAGCACACAGAGCTGACTGTTGTGCTTTTTTGTAGCCTGGCAAACCTGATGTGATACCTTATGAAAGGCAGCAATGTTGGCAATAACAAACAGTTATCAGTGGAGTTAGTCACAGAAACCAGTAAAATATTCTGTCATGTTTTGGGGTCAGAATAAAACTTGTTTTGATTATGTCAGTCTGACTAACTACTTCTTGCAATGGGGAGTGCCTGCATGACTAATCTCTGAACTCTTGGTACTTGCTTTGGCTGAATAAAAGATTATCTTCTTCATTTTATTTATTCATTTAGTAATTTATTTACCAAACCCCTTTTCCGTGATGTCTGCATTGGAATACCATTATAAAAAATATAAATTAGACATGTGGCATATTTTTCAAATAATCTTGAAAAGTACATTTTCAAGATAATCAGAAACAAAATGTTCAAAAAAACTCCAACGCAATCAATAAAATTAACCCTTTTGTATTTGTAGCCAGAGGTTGTTGCTTGATATAAAGCCTGGATACAGGTGAAACAGCTGTGCTCATGATAAATGTACTGTGTCATTTATGTTTTGCTGCTGTCTGTCTATAATTGTGCTTTTACAAAAAAAAGTGGATTTTAAAGGAAAAATCTAAACAGTAAGCTAAAGTGACACAAGCCTATAGAGATAAATTGAGTTTAAACCGCCAACTAAGATGGTAGATTTTTGTTCAAGATGTATGAACCTTTAAAGTTATTGTCTTGGACTTTACCTGAGGCACAACACCTGTGCTGAACTGACTTTGCTGTGTTTTCCTCCAGTCAAATCGGGCTGTTCATGACAGTGTGGTTTGGCTGAAATTACACACCCTTACGTTGGTCTGAACAGTTATGTCACTTCTGAAGAAATCCCTGCTTGATTTTTTTTCAAGACCTTGCAGGTTTATTGAATGGTTTCACTGCACCACCTATAAGATCCTGTAGCTCAGATTACTCATGGCTTATGTACATATATTAAGAGTCTGGTCTCCTGAGTGAAGTAAAATGTGTTACTGCACTTAGAAACGTTGCTTTTCATGGCATTTCCTTTTCAAGCAATCAAATACATGTATCTACCATTCAGCTGGTTTGAGTCCAGCATCTCGATTTCTTTTTTTGCTGCAAACACTCTGTATCTTGAGATAGGTCAGATTTCATCTCCAGTCATTTACATCATTTATTTGATCTGCATTACATATGCAGCCTCCCACAAGCTTAGATTGATCAGAATCCCATGTGGTGATACAATGCTGTTTGAATGATTGCTTGTTTCTGTATTTGTTTGTATATTCAGCCATGCGGTTTGGCAGTTGTTGACTGGGTGTGTTTAAATGGATTGTTGGATAGATGATGAAAGCTGACCCAAGTCTGTTCTGACTCAACAGACCATGGTCTTATGGAGATGCACCCCTTTGCTAACAGCTGGATGAAATGTTTTTTTTTTCTTCTTGGTTTTCTTTCTTCTTCATCTTCTTTTTACAAAGCTGATATTTTCAAAACGTGTAATGCCAAATTGATTGAGGCAGAAAATAATAAATACAATTTAGCAACATTAAATAAAGCCTCTAAGATTCTAGGTTAACGTTTAGTGTTTACTGTTGACCAAAGTCATACTTCCTGTAATCATCAGTCCTAAAAATGTATAACCTAAGTCAGTATTAGCGAAAGCAGATAAGGCCAGCTGTAGGTCATCTTAACAAATATGTTATTTTGGATTCAGCCCGCACTTTGTCTGGCCTTGGTATGATCTGTAGGCCACTGTGACCTGATGAGTCCAATCTTCATAGCAGGAACTTGAACTGGAAATGAACGAAAGTGAGGGGAGTAAGTTTTAAGGGGGGGGACGAAGTTGGGAAAATGATTCATGACTAGAACATTGTGAAATACTTGTGCGCATATACTTACAGGCAATCACACGCTGTGGTTATCGAGTACTGTGATTACCTTGTACCCCAGAGGTGTTTGATATCATTAGGGCCATTCTATTGCTGTTTCTGTCTGCAGGCTGGGTGAAAAAATATCCAGTCAAGCTCATTATCAGCCCATTAGTAGCCTACATTCAGCCAAACATGTTTCATTTCAGCGCTACTCCAGGCTAATGAACACATATTGATTTATCTAACAATCACAGCAACTGCAAAGTGCCAAATTAATTTGGTGATAGTGACTTGCTCCTGGTAAAAAAATTGCTATTGCTTCTGCTTTTTTTCCTTATTATCCTATGAGAACAAAACAAGTAGGACTATGTAGTTGTTCAGGTAAAAAGTAAGAGAGAAACTGAAGAAAACAACAAATGAATGAATAAATATATTATCTTCAGACTTTGTGGCTGGTCTAGAAAAAAACTGTTGCTACACTGCATCCATGTGGTGAGGATTATGTACTGAAAGCAGATGGTGTCACTTGGCTGACCAGTACAGTTCCCTTTTAGAGCCTTAAAAATAAGGTTCTGAGAACAACTTTAAAAAAAAAAAAAAAATGTTGTTTACATAATTTCCTTATTTGTCAGTGAGTCTTTTTAATGCCTGTGTTTTATACAGTAACGTATTTTCTTTTTATCTCTACTTTGTACTTTCCTCTTGAGTTTTAAATCATTGCAAAATTTATTATAATATAGTCTTGCACTTTCTCTGTATCAGTTTATGTCTATAAAACAATTCCCATGTCTTATTGTATATTGCAATGGTGTTGGTTTATTATTGAAGGCCTGTCGACTTCCTGGTCTGGTTGAACTTGATCACAATTTTTTGAATTGTTAAAAAAAAAGCCTTAATAACAATAAAAAACTATTTGAATGTGGACTGATTGATTGTATTCTTAATTCCACATGCACAGTATGAAACTCCTTCACACTACACACATAACACACATGTCAAAATGAAAATGGTCTGTTGTTCAGCTGCAAAATATTTTCCCTAGAGGTGCATGTTGTACTTTAAGCCATCACACAATAAAGTCGGATGTTTGGGCGAAATGTTAAATTGTTCACATCTGCAATGAACAAATTGTGCCATGTGCTTTGGGGTTAAGGCACAGCATTGTCCATCATTTGTAAAATTTGGCTGTGTGGTGTCTCTGTTATTTATTTATCTACATTTTCAGTTGAGGAATAAATCACTATCATCTCCCGCTGCATTTAAGAATTTACAGCTCATTGGTTACATAAAGGCCAAACATGTTCTAAAAAGAAATTTGTCATCAATTTTTTCCAGAACCAGAGAACAGACAAATGGAAACATGAACTGTAGTGCTTCAAGCTCTGAAGGTCTCTGATGGAAATTGCATCAATTAAAACTATAATTATTTTGTGGTTTGCTTTGAGGACATTCCCAGGGCCCGTCTGTCCTGAATGTGTCTGTCTCTGGGTGTAACTTCTCCCCACCTCAATGTGTCGCCTGCCTCAATGTACCAGCAGACGTTCTGCAGGCTCCGCAGACCGCAGAGACCTCTGGGAAAAATAAAAAATGCTCTACAGCACCATTAGATCTGAGAACCACATGTTAAGTCCACTGTGCCCACACACAAAAACCTCATGCTGTTAGACATCATTTTCTCAAAAACTACAATGTTTTGTACACATGCCAAACTCACACAGTAACTCACACAGATTCTGTCTTAAATTCTTCCTAAACATAAAAAAAGAAAAGAAACGCCTAGTATTTTAATCTTTGTTTTTTTTTTCATTCATTTTTTCATGTATGGGAATGACCTACCATACATTGTCATCAACTAAAAAACACGCAAGTCATAGTTCAAGTGTAAACTGAAGCTTCCTTAAGCTGTCGCCATAAATACAATATAAATACAAACTTGCATTGACAATCACACACTTTTCAATGACATAATTGAGCCACCAGATGGCAGCATTATCTTGTTGTTATTCCTATTTTTTTAAATCTGTTTTGTTTCTTTAGTGTTGGATATTTACGTAGGCGACAAGAAAGCTGTAAAGAAAGAAAAAAGAAGAAAAAAAAGAAAAGAGAAAGAAATGGAAAGAACATCAGCTTTTGGTTCTCTCCCTCCTTTTAGCCACATGCCTACATACCAAGAAGGACACAGATAACTTAGGTTAGAGGTCTGGGGGAGACAGAGGAACAGTTGGTGTTAGGAAGGCAGACGAGGGCAGGCAGGGGCAGAGCCAGGACGGTAAAGTATGCCCAATAACACAGACAAGTGGATTGGACTGTGACCTCCCTGATGTGGTGCTCCACCTGTTAGTCTGCCTGTAACACTGGTCTGAATGGTGTGATCTAATGCTTAAGGCTGGCATCTTTAGTGTAAACTAAAACCCATTCCAAGGAGGTTTAACGGGTAATGAGTACATCTTCTACGTATTCTGTTTCTTCAGGTTTATGTCTTAATTTTCCATTTTCAAATTGAAGTATGGTTCAACATGCTGAGTTATATCAACAAACAAAGGAGGTAGGATTTGTGAGAGTGTTGACTGAAGGGTCAGAGTTTAGATTCTGCTGTCACAGGGGGGCACGTTGAGGGGCTTCTCAAGCCCATCATCGGCACACATGTCCAAAAAACATACACAGACAACTAGAAAGCACATTCATTCTGCCCATGGGCAATCAGTTTACAGACATATAACCTACACATACTTGGCGTGGCAGCAATGGTCCCCTGACACTCGATAAGATGGACATATGAGAACATATTGTAGATGTGGAGATTAAAAGTCAGCTTCAACTGCAGCTACCCAACACCAGAATAACATATACAGGATTATGTACTGCAAAGTTGAACAAATTAGCAATAAGGTTTAAGGTGTAAGAGAGAGAGTGACTGTACTGCAAGGGAGGAGAAGAAGGGCAAAGGTTAGGGATCTGTTATCCAAATCAAGTCAGGCACATGGTAGCATTGACAAACACGTGGACAAAATGGCTTTCCTGGCGGAAATCCCAGCCATAACTCTCGTGTTTGCCATGAACAGGCTTATCTGTCAATCAACCACAGGATGGAAATTTTACACATCATCATGAGGCAGTCACTACGATGAATTTGAGAAGTTCAGGTTTAGGTTAAGAGCCTTGGACCAAAGAGTAATGTCAACAGGAGACATGAACAGAATTTAATTTAATTAGTCTCGGAGGTTAATAATTATAAGAAGTCCTCACTGAGTCATTAATAAATTAAAAGGTTCAGTGACTTTGGCTCTTCTGTTCATTTTTAATTAAAGTGAAAATTGATGATGTTTGCAGTCATAAGATACAGAAGAAGGAGCTTAAAGAAAAGTCAAAAGCCTATCCTTGTGGTGTAGATAGATGTTTGGGTGGGGTGGTGCTGGTGGTGTGTGTGTGTGTGTGGGGGGGGGTGTTTTTAGAATGCATTAATGCTTTTTTATGCAACACACTTTTTAATATCAGGCTATGTTGAATGGCTTGGTTGCCTTGTTTAAAAGTAACGCTAGCCTAAAGAGTAAACTATGAAGCGGCTTGATGAATGAACCACTTACTGCTGAGAAATGATGACTCCATGGCAAAACTGTTTGGTCCAAGTCCTTTTGCACAGTCCAAAAAAGGGAGCCAAAGCAGTAATAAATGGAGGTGCTTCTCCTCTAGAACGGGCCAAGTCTGCACTTGGAGCTTAGTAAAATCTGTCAGCCACGTATGAAAGGAATCCACTTCAAATGTGATATTTTTGTGTGTAATAGCTCACACATTATTAGACTCAACTGCTTTAACCCTAGAACTTTAAATGTATCATATTTGTATATTTATGTTCTTAAGTTTTTAATAACTCTACCTATTTAACAGGATTTGTACATGCTATATGTTGGTTCTTCTCTGGTGGAGGATGTAAACACCATGGGTGAAAAGTACCAATACTAAAATTATTATTGTTATATTATTTTATACTCAAAATCTAGAATTATTATATTATTATCCACCAGTTAAAACTATATGATGGCTATTATTTCATGCATCAGCTTTTAAGGGGTCAACTTTAACAAGTATTCCTCTGCATTTGTTTGATAGGCAGCATGACAAAGTGGACGCATGAAAAAGGGGCGGGACTTTCCTTCTTATTCTGCAGGGGCTGCGTTCCTAACAGCATTCAGGGGGGCTCCAGTAAGCAAACCACGATACCAAACCCACCTGGAATTCTAGGAACGTTTTCCCTGTGGTTTCAGGTTACCACATGGTCACGTTAAGCACAGATCACAAGCACACACACACACACAAACACACAACAGTCTCCACAGTAGTGTACTGTACTATTCTTATTTGTACAAAGTTGGTTTTGTTAGTTTTCCTTCTTTCCACCCTGCCTGTCATTCATTTTCATTTTTAAACTCACATACCTTCCTGGTGGGTTGGACAAAAAAAAAACTTGGACTTGCACTTAAACTTACAGTTTGACTCAAACCAAACCAACTATTGAGATTCTCACTGTATTGATAAATACCACACTCTGAAACTTAACCTTACATACATATTGACACTAAAACCCTGCAGGAAGAATTGCCAACACACACCACTTGACTTAAAGTCAGACCTACAGTATAAACTCTGCTCAATACAATATTCAATCTCTTCTTATTTGCTTTTTCCAAAAAAACTGAATCTGAACTCTAAATCACATCTGAAGTCTGCTAAAGAAAAATGATACAAAGGCTCCTAAAACAGTGTCAAGAAAGAGATTTTAAAACCAGAAGTGTGAATAATGTATGAGTGTATTGTATGTTGTCTGCAAAATACAAAAATAGCTCATATGGCCATAATCCCCCCACCCACAGAGATGCATGCTTGGATCAAAGCAGAGGCCTAAAGGTGAATTTGTCCTACTTTTAAATAGTGTTAGATTTCTATTTTATTTAATTTTTTATTGAATTGAAACAAGTGGTCAGTGTGTGTAAATGATATGGCAGCTGCAAATCCTAAAAAAGTGACACATTTGATCAACAGGACTAAATTTTGGGATTATTTTGACTGTAAGAGTTACTTAATAAGAACATATAAATCATACTGTATCGTATGACTGAATATGCTGGATTTACAAATATAAAACTTATTGACTTCCAGACAATTATATTAAAACCCAAACATGCAGAGACAGTTCAAATAGTTGTATGATACATGATAAACATCAGGGAGAACACGCCAAGACCCAAGAAGCTCTTTACTTGCATAACTGTGGCATTTTTCATCTGACACAAAAGAAATCCCCTTAAAAATAGAAGGTTAATCATGGAGAGCTTATTGGGTGATTTGTTTTCATATTCTGAATGGTTTGTTGTTTATGTGAGTAACAGTATACTGTCAGCAGTTTGTCTGACATCGAGAAGGGGAGGGGTACATTTAAGGGTTTTGTTCCTTCTTCGATGGGGCAATTCACCAGAATGTGGGTTAAACTAAACAAAAAAAAATGCTTGAGAGGTTAACATTCCCTTTTCAAACCCACACACAGACCACCATTGGCTGACCCCCAAAAACGCTAAAAGTGAGGACTTCAAACAAGCTCAGAGAGAAAATAAAGCCAAAAAGACAGAGGACCATCCTAAAATCTCTACTTATTTTACCCACTGCAGCATCTTTCATCCTTCTTTTGAGTTTGATACCCTGCCAGTGGGGCAAGCAGACGAGGTTAGAGAGTACACTCTCTATACCTCGTCCAGTAGGAACTGGTCCAGAAAAACATGCCAATCTGTTGTGGCATTTTAATTACATTAGCTCAATCCACTCTAACCTCCGGACACAAAATATAAGCGAGAAGCTGTAAAACTGCCACTTTTTGCAGAAGCAATGATGAGAATGAAATGAGCTGAGAAAGAAAATGTATGAAAATGTGCAGAAAAGCATAAACACAAACACAAAAACATACCTTATGGAGGAATAAAACAACTATACCATTGGTGAATTGTTGTATAAAGGTACCAAGTCTGTTACATTTACTGTCACATCAACTGCACACAAAGATCAGCAATTTTTTTGCTTATTTTCTGTTTAGAAATTTCAGAAATTCAAACTCACAATCCAAACATTTCTGCAGTTAAAATAAATAACTCTGAAATATGACTGAAATATGAACACTGTTGTTTTCTTTTTCTTTCGGTTACACAAACACACATGCATACACACCCACACAATAAAGATGCGGTCCAAAGAGTCAGAGCAAAGACGAGCGGGTCAAACCGAGGTCCTAAGTGTCAGCACAGGGTTATGGGAAAGGAATGGGCCACAAAGTCAGATGAAAGGAACAGTAGATGAATAATTTAGGGTAAAAAGACATTCAGTGAAACATCTGGTCATAGAAATCAAACTTAGCAGACAAAAAGAAAAGAAAGATGAGAGTTAAACCATCTAAACTTTATGTGACATTAACTGCTATTTGTCATAATTCTATCTGGTCTATTTTTTTTATTCACATACTTGTGAAACCTGGATCGCTGTCTGCATTTTAAAACAGCAACACACTTTGATTCAAATATGCACAACACATGGGAACTCACAGCTAGGAATGTTTTTCTTCTGTGTGTAGTAATTAATCGACTGTCCTCCTCACTAGAGTTACGTCATCCAATTTATCCACTTCACCTGCATTTTTTTTTAAACTACGCTTCCTGACCCTGGAGACTGACTCAGTGTAGATGGAGAACAGAAAACCTTTGACTTGACAGCATTGGAAGGAGAGCGGTATGAGGGGTGAATACTTTGCTCAGTGCACTGTGCTCCCTGCTTCTCCTCGCTGTAACACAATGGATTTCAGATGTCAAAATAATAAACAAATGAATTGTCACAACCTTTAAAAATGCAAGGCATTCGGCAGCTCTCGCCGTCCTGTTATTGTCTGTGTATTGTCTATTTCTTAAGCTAATTCCAAAACTTCAAAATGATCACCAAAACGGAACCGTGACTTGTTAGTGTCTCATTTTTACTAATGATGACACACATGATACACACCAGCACGACATTTGACTGCAGTTCAACAATTCTTGGAGGTTAAGGTGTCAGATCACTCTCGAGAAATCAGTTTTGCAATACACTAAATAATATCAGGACAGAAAAAGAGAAGTGAAATAAATATTTGATTTTGATGCCATTGGGAGAAAAATCTTGGATTTGAATGTATTTACATGAAGAGAAATGGATGCTGAACAACTGGCAGGATTTCTGTTTGCTTCAAAGATTTCTTCCTCATCTTCATACAAAATGCACTGAGTGTAATACCCTAAAATTTTAGTAGAATTAAAAAAAATGCTTCAGCTAAAACACCATACAGTATAACATAAACAAATGCACAGTACTGTGTTACATATGTTTAATAATAAAATTAAAACTGTTTCTTCTAATAAAGTCAAATGTTTTTACTGAACTTAATAAAAAGACTCCATGGTTGCACTTAATGTATGTAGCCAGGTTCATACAATGATGAGAAGCCCGAAACAGAATTTTTCAACATTTTATTACCAAGGTGCTTCTGACAATGCAGACATTGGTTCTGAAATTTACATATTATCACTTATTTAAACTGTACATTTCAATACATACATGAATATGCATGCAATCTACAATAAAGAATTGTTTTCATTTAATTGAGTTACAGAGATTTTACTGCAGTGAATTATTTGAAATCTCTTTATAAATGTTTCAATATCCATTCACCATATTATTCCATCTCATATTCTAAGCCGAACCAGGGTTAAACTTGGATCTGGGAATTAGGGAATTTTTAATCCAGTTCAGTGAAACATTTTGTTGTGAATGTCCCTCCTCATATGTTTTTAGTCAAAAGGCCAGTTAAAACTACATCATCATGTTCACACAATCCCCAACAAATGTTAAATCATCAAGAGAAGGTAATCCAATACAAAGTCACTAGTTAATCGTAATTTAATAATCCCATTTTTGCAGAGAATACTGTATTTAGTGCTCACACCTACAACTGTGAAAATGTTGAGCTAGTTGAACAGATGTCATTGCGTGCTTTTAGTTGTAAGTACTACTGCCTGCACCCCGGTTACCAATCTGTCATCAGATGCTGAACAAAAGAGACGAACGGAATGTCAATCTCAAATCCCTTTTATGTCCTTTGAAGTATTATCGTGTACAAGTGTGTCTGCATGTGGATGTGTGTGTTTTTTTTTCCTTGAGCACTTTATGAACCCCCCCAGCTGTTCACTAGCTTATGGATCCCATGTGGATTGATACTGTAATGTGCCTATGTGAGTCTATGTTTTGCGCGTGGGGAAAACCCATCCAGTCTTCAGTGGCATTGTTTTCACACCATGAAGTAAAATAAAAGTATGAAATGGAATCACACAAAAGACGTGTCTGTTTTGGGTTGTGTTTTAACAAAACTTTCCCTAGTGTGGTCTAAGCAGTAGCAGAAGTAATGTCAGTGATGTCCGAGCCTTTCCCATGCAGCCTCATAGGAGGCCCTTTGTTCCCCCTCCAGGCTTTTGGGGTCCCCACAGCAGGGCTGTGCCCCACTACACTAACTCCACAATGAGTCTTTATGCTGCCAAGCCCCCCCTCCCCACTTTCACTCTACCATGGTTGCCTCATCGGGGGCACACCAATGTACAGGGGGCACCATGGCACCAACACGACGGCCCTTTTATCACACCCCACTCTGTCCTCCTTTCTCTGTGATATGTGCCAACAGCGTCAGATACAGTTAAATCTGAACAGCCACAGGCTAAGCTAGTGAGTGGTGCCAAATGTCTGAGTAGGTTACTGTTTTCTTATTCAAACCAGGAACACTCGACACTACAAGAACAGACGTAACAATCACCAGGGAGTGTGTGATAACACAGTCTTACAACCCTTTAGTGCAGTTGATGAAAAGCTAAAACCTTCAGTGGTAAACTGACACGCACACACACGCGCACACACACACACACACACACACACACACACACACACACACACACACACACACACACACACACACACACACAGAATTAATAAATGTACAGTTGAGAGTTCACACAAAGGCGAAAGGTAAGCTGTGCTAGTCGATCTTAATGTGATGCAGTTATGATGTTCTCTTTGCTCTTCCATTTGTTCCTTATCAGCCAATATATGCAGACTACCCTCCACCCCCATACACACATGCACATACTTGTGTGCTGATACATTGTCAAATGTTCTGATAATATATATATATATATATATATATTCACTTCTTCATTCAGATGTAAGATAAAACTCTTCCCCCAAAAAACGGAGGCATGCTATATGTTTTCTGCTAAAGTCAGCGCTGCAAAGTGCTGAAGTTATCATTTTAAAAGAAGCACAGCGTAACCTTGAGATAGAATTGGAGCAAGTTTCAAGAGTGTTTTCAAGAGTGTTTAAGAAATAGATCCAGCAGAAAGAATCATTCACAGACTTGCCTTGGCCTGGTAATTGTTATAATTTTCTTCTCCTGCTGAGTAAGAAGGAGCAGAACCACACACTGTGTGAGCGCTTATGTGTCTAAAAGATGCACCCAAAACCATTAGCAGGAAAAGGGTTTCCAGGCTTGAGCTATAAATCTGCACAAAACTAAAATCTCAGAGCTGAAAGCAGAAGATAACAATTCAGTCACCGACTCAAACAAAAAGAAAGAGGAGCAGAGTCGAACGACTCAGGCTTGCCAACAATCACTCAATATAGAGATGGTTTAATAACTTCCTTATTGTTGCAGTAATTAACAACAGCCGGCCACAACGATAGCCTGATATTGTCCTACACAAACACATTTTTTGATGTTGTTTATAAATGGAAATGTATTTAACGTGTATAGTACTGACGTTTTTTAAATAGAAATCTGCAAGTAATCAGTGCATTAACATTTATTTTCTTACCTTTCAACGACACCATCTCCGCTCCAGCAGGTGGAGTCCTCCACAACACTCTCTCCTTCACACAGCATTTCTGGCAGTGCAGAAAAGAAGGACTTATAGCGCTGCAGCTGTATTAAGAATTCCCTGATGGAAAAACAAGCACAAAGGTTTTAGAAAGATTTTTTTCTTTAAATACATCAATTAATCAAAATCCAGGTATAAAATCATGCTAATGAAGATTTATCTATGTAATTGTGCAATTACAATTAATTGTAATTGTGCCACTTTTCTGTTTATAACTCTTTGGAACAATCAAATTAACAGCAAATGCTGTTCCAGTTTGCTTCAACAAGACATGCATGTGATAAATACATGTGATGAGAATGACAGTGGCAGCAATGACAGGATTTGAATGCAACTGCATCAGCACATTTTTCCCCCTCACTCATGCTGTGTGTTAAAGTGCTTGCTTCACCAGATCTGCTAACACATGTAATCAATATAGACAGTCATCTTGAGCAAAACAAAAGCATAACTTTTTGATCCCACTCGCACATTGTCTCCATCCACACAGCAATGGAGACCACAGAAGGTCATGTGCTAAAACAGTCAGTAACATCACATTAAACTTGCATCAGAGTAGTCAGTTGAGTGTTACAGGTATCAAAGTATCTAGTGAAAAATACATTTATGCTAAGGAACTGAGACAAATAGATGCCTTGGGCTTCATGCTTACCTAGAGATGATTCTCAGATTATAGTTATTGTTCTTGGAGGATTTCAGGGGGAATGAGCTGGGAATGATGGGAGTTGAAGTCCAGAGGGACATTGATGCAAGCATGAGGATGCAGGGAGGTGAAAGGGGGATTGAGAAAAAGAAAAAAAAAAGAGATTAAAAGGGCATGTGGGGAAGATGAGGGAAAGGGCAGTCTCATTTGGCCATTGTTGAAAGTGATCACTCATGCACGTTATTCATGCAGAGACTCGTCACAACACATATGAATCAATAACGTACGTGAGAAATTCAAACAGATAATGACATGGAAGTCCAAATCTTAAATCAGTAGATCCACTCCAACAATAAATTAGTACATGTGCAAACAGCTGCAAGAAGGCCAACTAGAGTACAGTTATTCTGAACCCCCAACCCCCCTCAATTAAAACTAAATGTTGTCCTTCTCTATCGCAATTCATACTCTTAGGCAAAAGGTTATTTGCCAGTGAGTGCTGCTTTGAAGTGGTCAGCGCTCACATGTGCTTTGCCCAGCATTGGCAGCAGGCAGGGAGTAAGATTGTGTTGCCATGAATAGTGGTGGCAGTTCCAGCCCAAGCATGTTAGCTTGGCTGGCACTGGTGCATCAATTCATGGTTTGGAAAAAAAAAAGAAAAAAAAAAAGGTCAGGCGGGCAACAGTTTGTCTGCGTGTGCTTTTGAGTGTGGTACTATTTAAGCAGAGGCTGGCTGGTGTGCAGACCTGGTGGTATGGTTGTCTGGGTAAACAGGAAATTGTTTGGTCTGTCAAGATTAATAATACCAAAGCTTGTTCTGCCTACCAGCTGCTGTGGCCAGAGGATGGCTGCTTTGGGAACCAGGTGGAGAGCAGTGTTGCCCTGCAAAGCCCTTGCTGTGTGAATCTGTGTTGTGTTCAGCTGAATATGTGAAAATTGTGTGAAGTGATGAGACCAAATAGATGCTGCCAAACCCACAAATGTATGCTACAGTAAGAGTTGCAGCTCTTCACAAAAAATAAATATGTGCAAACTAGCATCTGCAAGCGACAAACACTAAAGAGGTTTATAAAAGATGCAGACTTTTACATCTGACTGGTTTAATCATTATTTACATTTTTTCAGTCTTTCAAAGTTTTATCTCACCTTCTTGAGTGTGCAAACTGTCCAAGCCTTTGCACTGGTAACAGTTTTGTAGGAGTAGCAGATGGAAGAAGAGCAGATGAGGTTATGTTAGAGGTCATGACCTCTGAGCTAGTAGGCTGCGTGCCTTTAGGTTCCCCTGTAGACAGGCCACACACCTTGTCCACCTGTGGGGAGAGAAGCGCAAACACACACCTGCTAAGCAAAGGGAACATAAAGTGTGGGTGAAGCTGCAGGAAGGTTTCAAAACCACTCAACAGCAAACAACACATTTGAAGCGTTCATGTTCAAATAAATCATTATAAAATAAGCACATTTTGTCAGACCGATGCAATCAAATTACAAAAGAAGAATGCTAACATTTCACTGGGTAGACGAATGATCAATGTGGGAAAAGGTAGCTGTGAAGGGAGCAACGTGATGAAAGTAAACTGGTGTGATAAGTGAGTTCTTGCCAGGAGGGCTGGCAGTAAATATAGAACATTCCACTACATCATGGAGGTGAATGTACATTTGGCAACGATTGCAAGTATCTTCAGTGGGCTATTAAAACTTGCTGTAAAGGGGGAGAGACAGCAGGACTATACAGAAAAAAAAGACAAAGAAGCATGCTTCAAACCAAGAGACAAAAATCAATGGCATCTCATTGGCTTAAAAGCCTCTGGGCAGTGCTGTTAAATGGTCCTCAATTACCTGGAGAGACAGGCTGTGATGGCTTTTGTGTGCTATTGAATAAGTCCTTACAGCGATCAGTGCACACACACCACTTTGTCTAAAGGGATGAGTCATTCTACCTCGTACATTGACCATTGAATGTATTTACTTTAAATGAAAGCCTTACTGTAAAAGCAGCTGATATATTTACAGCAAACACATTTTATATGATCCAAACACACAGTAAGGTATATCTGCTACAATATATGCTTGATTAATCAGTAGTTTTTATAACTTCCTTTAACTTTGCCTGATGACCCTGATTAAAAAGCATGTCAGTTGTTTATATAAGCTGAGGTTTTGAAGCCCAGAGTGTGAGCAACGATTCCAGTTGATTAAAGTTATGAAATCAAAGATCTGACAAGTAAACAGCAAGCTTGACCACCACAGAGATGGTACTAGTCTGGCAAAGCTGCTGTCGGCAGTGACAGAATACTAATACAATCACAGTGAGGCTAGTCTTCAGAACAGTATGTGCTTCTAAAAGAACCCAATGGAAAAAAAAGTATAAACAGTAAACTGGAAGGAAACTAGCATGACTGTTTAAACTTTTCTTTAAAGTGGTGTTTTTTTGGGAAGTCTGATTTGTTTGAAAGCATATGTGTTAACACTGACAAAAAATCTGAGTATACTAAAAATACACGCTCTCTCCAGGGTGAGGCCTATTTTTTCATCTCATGTGCCACAAGAATGAAAATTTTACATAACAGTAAGCCATTTCAGAAGTGTCGACTGTTTAGGAAGCAGAAATAATGCCATGACTACCTGAATCACTGGACTTCACGCTTCAGCATGGCTTTACTCTCTGAACCCCTTCCTTACTATGTGAGGGTGAGTCTTAAATCTAGTCTTCAGGCAGACGCCGAGCACGCAGAAGGTTGTTTTACTGCATTAACCTTCACTCCCTCTGGACCCATAAAACATGCTCACATGTGGTAGAGCAGCCCGCAGCCGCAAAAGCACACAGCCACACGCATAAACACAGAACACACACAGACACACACACATTTCATTGTCGTTAAAATGGAAGACATAGTACAGTATAGAAAGCATTTTGTTCAGGTGGTCTTTGACTACAGTTTGCATACGTTTTAATGCTTTTTTTTTAGTGAGCAAAGACTGCTTGTTATTACGTCTCTGAAAAATTCTGTGTACAGCTTTTAATTGGATAGATTTTTTTTTTTTTCTAAAGCAGTTAGAGGGTTCAAAAACCCAATTTTGCAAAAATAGAAAGGTTTGTATAAATTTCTATCCTGTTGTGTCCTTTCTTTGGAAAAAAATGAAAAAAGAATTACAAAAATATTAATCTATTAATCAAATTCAAGACATTCATTTAAAATATTTCTGAGAACAATTGGTGAAAGGTACCGGTTGGCTGGTTGGCTGGTTGGCTGGTTGGTTGGTTGGTTGGTTGGTTGGTTGGTTGGTCGGTCGGTCGGTTGGTCAGTCGGTCGGTTGGTCAGTCGGTCGGTTGGTTGGTAGGTCAGTCTGTAGGTCAGTCGGTAGGTCAGTCGCTCGGACGGTCGGTGGGTGGGACGGACGAATGGACAGATGGATGGATGAAAGGAGGGACAGACGGACAAATATTTTTGATAACAAGAAGTCCAATGATGACCTGCCCAGGTTGGAGGTTTTGGGAGGTCTAAAACAATGTGACCTGGAATTCTCTGTGCTTGTGTGTGGGTGTGTTAACATGAAAGTTATAAAGTGGGCAGACTGTTCAGGGAGCATGTGTATATCAGTAGCAAAGCATAACCACAAGTTGAACTATAACAGAATAAAGTGGGATCACACTAACCAGGATTCCAATATTAGGTTACTCAAGCAGTATAAAGAAAATAATAAAGAAAGACTTTTACATTTACTGATAGTTTTCTATCTCCTAAATTGTATTTTAATCCTCACTTTTAAATATATGCTATCAAGTAGTAGATTTAAATGCATGTATTACACATATACAACAAAGTATGTTTTGCTTTTTTGTTGTTGTTTTGGTTCATCCACTCTTAAGTGGTGCCAATTTAAGTATCAAAAGATTTAGTCTTTTCGAGAGAGTACACTCAACTTTTGTATCCAGAGCCATTTCTCCCCTGACTTTACATGACACTTTGCTATTATGCAGAAAGACAAAAAGCTAAACATCTGTGTAAAATATGAACACCAAGAAGAGGTCACTCTCAGTACTGTTTGCTTTATCCCATTACTTTTCTGTGCATACCACAGAGAAGAGGTTCAAAATCACAGGACCTCAAAAGAGGCCAGAAGTCGTTGAATTAGACCTTCATTTAGAACAACAATGCAAACACAAATCATCTGTTTGCCTAACTAAACAGACAACAGAATAAACAGAAGGCAAAGTCATTGCAGGAAAAATAAACAGTATCCTCCTAAGGATCCTCTTGAGAAACAGAGACATGCTCTTCTACAACAAATCTGTGGGCCATTTAATCCTTTGGGCCAACCAGATGACAGGCTGAATAATGATGTGAGCTAAAAGTTATCCATAAATCAATTACCTTCAGACCTGATGACGGCATGGGAATGAAAATCCCATTTGGGTAAGGGATTCGTTCTTGGATTTAAGCATGTGTGTTTGACCACCTGTTGGTCCATCTTGTACCTTGGCAATTTCAACTATTTTGTGGAGCATTCCTTGTATGATTGCTTGAGGATGGAGACTGATGGATGGAGAAGACTGATGAGATGCATGCTGTCTGTGTGGAAAGACTTTTGGGAAATCCAAAGCATGTGTTCTATGCACATTTGAGCCATCCAATTAAAAAATGACCTCTGCTGCAGGTTGTAGCAACCACACAACCGACTGCAAATATTTAACAGGGTTAGATTTACTCTTTTCCATAGAAAGTTTACATTCATATGATGCAACAATGTGTGTGAGTTGGTATTCTATTGTATCTTGCTCTATCTTTCTTTAGACAGAGGAGAGTGCCTGCTGAGAGTTGCTGGTTTAATCGAAACTTTCCCCACCACTCCCAAGGAAAAAGAGCATTTATCTCAATGGGACCTCCCTGGTAAAACAAGGATCAAAAATGTGTGTGAATGTGACTTATGTACAGATCTTCTTAAAGCAACACGACAGAAAAAGAAGAGCACAGCAAGACAATGAGTTTCATCCTAGCCAAGCCTTGGGCCATCCCTTCCCTACAGGAGTATTGGCTTACAGATAACAGCGGTGGTCCTTCTTCCCAGTTTATTTATCGTGGGATTACCCAGTAAAGCCAAGGGAACTTTCTCACCCCCCTCTCATCCCTAGCTCTGTGGGATGCAGCATGAGGAGGGTGTTTTCAGTCACTGAAGACTCTTATCTTATTCATTATAGTTTGAGGTCAGTGTAATATCACAATATTTGTCAGTTCTACCAAAGTAAAATAAGGGCTACATGTTTTTACAAGCTTAAGAACATTTCTGACCAGGTGAAAAAAGGGTTATATTTATTTTCGTTAACTGTTCTAATGGTTCTTCTAGATATTCATTGTATTTTCTTTTACTATAAAAAAAACAAATGTAGGGAACTAAAATAAATGCATTAACGTTCTTGATTTTTGCTAAAACAATATTCAATCAGGGATGTTTTTAACTTATAGCTCAGATCTTTTAAGGCTGATTTCTGTGGAAAGGGTGTGAACAATAAATCTTTTGACCTTTTATAGAAAGCTCTTTGAAAGAAGAGAGATATGTTCTGACTGGTTTAATGAGCTAAAAGCTAGTATTAGTTGGGCCAAGATTTCTACAGTCTTAGAATAACTACATTCTCATAAAAAACTGTAAGCATTTCACACAAAAAATGCATTAAAACCTTTATGTTGCCATCAGTTTCATACAAAATAGTTATTTACATAGTGTTAAATGGTTATTTAGAGGCACAAATGACAGCAACAGCAGCTAGTTGTAGAACTTGTGGTGTAGCCCAAGGCACCTACAGTATGGCAGGAATATCTTTCTGTAAGACGAATCCATCCATCTTCTCTACTTGTTCCTGATAGCCTACTGTATCTCCAGCGGTCATTGGGTGAGAGAAAGAGTTTCATCTTCGAAAGGCTGCGAGTGCATCAGGACCTCGTAGTGACAAACAACCATTCACAGTCACAACTCAGGAGAAATTAGAGTTGCCACTTAACCTGACATGCAAGTTTTTTTTTTGGTTTGTGGGAGGAAACCAGAGTCCCTAGAGAAAATAAACAAATGCACTGATAGAACATGCAAACTTCATGCAGGTCTCAAACCCAGGACCTTCTTACTACAAAGCAACAATACTAAATGCACCACTGCATGAGCTGCAGGAGGAATCTTGTAATGCAAACCTTATGACAGAGTGAATGCTTACTGTATTCTGATAAACCACTAGGGCATTTTTTTTTCTTCGTTGGAATCATTTTAGTACCACAGATATCCGCATTGGACCAGGTGTCGCTCGGACAAGCAGTTGGCTCATCAGTTTGTTCAGATCCAATCTCTTTCTCCAAATTGAGGTCGTTAGTTAATGACAGATCAGGAATTCTATTCCAAATGAGAGTTACGTAAAGAAGAAGCAGTCAAAAAGGCAAGTCAGTGCACGAGCAAAAAGAAAATCCAGCAAAATGATTTATTTAGTATTCTCTTGGTTGCATTTCTAATCTAAAGGGATAAGAAACAAGAGGAATATGCATTAGTCAGGTACAGGCATGATACTGTGAAATGAAAAGAATGGCTGTGAAAAAAATACCTCCTTTTTTTTTTTTAAACACAGTCCTTGGCAACACTGATATTTAAAAAAAAAAAAAGTCTGAAGTGTTTACCGTTAACCGAAACATAATTTTGCTGGTATAAAGAGAAATTTAAATTGCAAGGCATAAGAGTTAAGAAGATCACAAACAAACACCAATAATAAAATAAAACTTATATCAAAATTGAATATTTCAATACCAGAAACATTACATTCATCAGTCATTCACAAACTCATGACCAATACACAAGTTAGTGATGATCTGAACTGGACATAACTTGTAGTGAAATATACTCCTGTGTGTGCGAGGATCTGGACAGATAAATGATTTTTCTGTCTATTTTTGCAGCGTTGTGATGAGGCCATGAAAGTTCAAGAAGCAGCCATGTGACTGGAAGGTTGCCAGTAAAAATCCTGGGCCATCTGGGACAATTTGGGTGTGTTTAGGGAATAACAGAGTTTATCTCCTCCCTTAGCAGCACTGCTGTGTTTTTATTTAATTACACACTGACAGAAGTGGATCTTTAAATGCTGATTTTAATAAGACCACGGAGGAAGACCACTACAAGAAAACATTTGTTTTTCAGTATAATAGAAACCAAATTAAATGCATCTGAAACCAATATTATGTACTGTTGGTTTTAAGATAATGGAGTTTGAAATGTATTGGAAGACTATAGGTTTTACCAATAATTTCACTTTAAGAAATGTTACCCATCATTTACAACTGCAGAAAAGTGTGTCAGATATAATCAGTTAATGGTTTGGATCCATCTAATAAACTTCCTTCTAAAAACATTCAGAGTGCTTAAAGTTAAATTAATGAGACTGTTTTACCTGAAACATCTATTTAAAACTCCACCACTCAACAAGAAACAGATTAGTCACCACATTTAGCTTGTAAAATCTTGAATGAAACAGTGTAGATAATTTACAAGATTAATTCTTGCCCCTTTTTCTTCCTGTTTATTTCAGACATTTCTGCTGTTTGGGCTTCTCTTCATCCTTTTCAAACACTTTGTCAGTGTCTTTCTGCCTCTATCAATCAGTCCTCCTCTTCCTGCCTCTTTCTCTCTCTTTTACCCAAATGAAGTCAGCGCTAATTAAAAAGAAATGCAGTCACTACTATATCATAGTAAAAAGCCCTTTAGATTCCAATTAGTAAATAGCTCGTTAAGCTCTTCTCTCTCCACTGATGCTTGTTTACTCTGATTAAATCATTTGCAGATGATCAAAAATGGGAGAGTCATGGGTTCATCTGGCAAATATGTGTGTTATTGTAGGATATGTTGTCAGTCTTTGTAAATAAAAATGGCAGACACAAAATGTGGCAAGATATAAATGGTAAATGTTCTGTATTTGTATAGCGCTTTTCTAGTCATTCAGACCACTTAAAGCACTTTAACACTACAAGTTTTACATTTACCCGTTCACACAACCCGATATGTAAATCGGGGGAAAAGGAAGGGGGTAACATTCCTATATAAGATATCTGTGACTTCAACTCCTGTTTTAAGAGGAGAGACTAGTGGAGAAATAGATTGAAGAAGGTGAGGAATTAGTCTGTAATACAGTGGAACACAAAAGACAAATGGAAAGAAACTTTGAAACTTTGGGAGTACAGATGTTCATTTGAAGTCTTCCGATCTGCCACCACTAAAATCATAACACAGATGCAGTATGTGTTTGTGTTAACTGTACAGCAGCTGCTGTGCAGTAATGTCAGGATTAAATGGGACATGAGAAATTTTACCCTTTTATATGTCTGGGTGTCTGAAGTTACTACCAAACAAAAATGTAAAAAAATACCTTTTTAAAAATCCTTGAAAAAATAAAACCTCATTCTACTTGCAGAGAAATAAATAATGCTGGTTTTCAAGCTCTACAGTTTATACTGAATTCAGTGTATCTCAGAAAAAAGATGTAAAAAGTTTTTTATCTTTTACATTATGATTTGGTTAAATTAACTTATCTCTGGTTATATTTTACATAGAAAAAAATGATTTTTGACACTAGACAATAGAAAATCAAGGTTGTTATAGGCAAATTATTTGAACTTTAAAATAACATGAAATCTTGAGAAACTTTTTTTGCTTTCTTCTGTAGTTTTTGTTGTTGTTGTTTGTTTGTTCTTGCACTTCAACTTTATCCAATCAGTTAATTAGTATTTACTCATTCACTTTTTTTTCCTTGAATGTATTACAGTTAGAAGATGGAACAATCAACTTGTTTTTTTCCTGAACATTTTCTTTTCTTTTTCTTCTTCATCCTGCAATTTCCAGTCATGTTTCATGGTCTGTTTATCAGAGCTATATATGGTTCTGATGAAAACAGTACTAGAACATTTCTTTCAACAAATAATCGACTGCACTTTTTAAAATTACTGGATGGATTCTATCTATCCATGATGTGAATCATAAAAAAGGGAGAGGAAAGATGAGGGGAGGGGGTGAGGGGGTCTTTTTATGCTGAGGACTACTGCATATTAATGCGAGCTTGAGTGGAAAATGTGTTTGGGGCTGACTGAACTAACCTGCACCCACTGCCATTAGCTAATGAACTGCTGAGTAAATCAATCAGTCTGCTTGAAGTTTCAACCACAAGTCAAAGGTGCACACAACTTAAAAAAAAGAGACGCGTATACATATTTCAGCTGTGAGACCATTTTGTATCAGCAGCCATTTAAATAATAAACACTGGAACTACATGAAATATAATTCTGAAGCAAACTATTTTACACGGGTTGGATTCAGATGTTAGTGATTAGTTAAAAAGAAAACACTCATTAAAGTGCATTATCTGTCTGGTGTTCAGACACATTGTAAAATAGAAATGAATTCTACATAAATTACCAACACAATAAATGTATCCAAATATCAAAACAATACAAAAAAAATATTAAAAATCTATGCATAAATGTTACAGTGCTGTGTATTATTTAAATCAATAACCGTGAGCAAAGCTTTATTCTCAAATTGTTGCAATACAATTCCTTCTTTTAAAAATATTTTTGCATGCAATGGAGGTCACATCTTTACAAGATTGCATTTTATTTAGCTCAATTTTTTAAAATATTTTTATGACTTAAATTATAGTTAAAATCGCACATATGAGTTAAGTTACTGTACACAATCTCGCCAACACCCATTTGCACTAACATGCATAATATGTCTCACGAAAAAGTGAATTTGCATGTTAAGACATTCCTTTGACACTTGCTTAGGTGTTCAGTGAAACTGCATGACTGAATAAAACAAGAGAGAATAAATGCTTGTCTGTGTTAGAAATTATACACATCTGTCCATCTTTACCAAGTAAGATAATATAAAATGTCCCTACAGGTCAAACGAACTACATTTTATGGCTACGTCAATAAACATCAGTCTGAGGCCTCTCAAGTGCATCTAACTGTAGGATGGTGAAATTTTTAGATGAATTCAACAAGCAAGTATTCAGAGGAAGAAAACCTAACTAAACATCGCAGCTACCACTCGCACTGGGGGCCAATAAGAGTAGCCTCTTTTACTGGAAACTTTCCAGGTCTCTCCTAATTGTGTCTACTCGACATAATTCTGCCCCAGGCTCCCCTTAATATCCATGACCACTTCCCTTTGACAAACATTCATCTCAGTGAGAGCGGGAGTGTGTTAAAACAGAAACTATCCTGAGTTCCTAACAGGCTCGAAATCCAATACCGCCAAACAGTGTAGACTTTATACACACGTTGTATGTTGATCCATGTCCAGTATGTGCTGTAACTCAGATTCAGTGACGTATGGCACTATACATTAGAGATTGTGAAGCCTGCAAATTAATGAGTGTAAGAGAGCAGTTGCAAAATGATTTGGGATCACATGCTGGCAAAAAATCAACACATACCAATATTGATAAATACATGAAATACCGATTCTGCATAAAACAGTTCTAAGTTTTGAGCAAATTAAATATGTAAATTTTTGCAACATTTTTCAAAAGCTAGAAAGACTAATAAAATGTGAAACTTTGTTAAAACAGTTGTAATGTTCAAGGTGGATTTATTGAGGTTATATGGCCTTTAAAAAATGCTACTATCCGGTAAATGCACACTTAGGACTTAACAGTTTTTCTTAACGGGCCACTGTGGCTTCATAAAAACATAAATTAGAGCGCAGAAAAAAAAGAGGCAACAGCATCTGACTTTGGGTTTTCTTCTTTACTCGGGCCTTTTTTTAGCTTGTTTGGTGTATTTTATTTTGTTTCCACCTGGATAGTTCTGTTTTTTTTTTTTTAAGGATTTGCTGAAACTATTGAGTTTTGTCCAACTTGTTCACACTGAGCTTCCGGCTCTGTGCCTTTCACCACCCCATGAATACCAAGCAGGCATCTACATACAAATGCATATACATACAGTGCATAAACAGTAAAAGCTTAGTTTCTCAGAGACTATGCAACAGAATCTGCATATGTGGTATATGTGTATTAAAACTTTATTACTAAAAACAAAAATCTAAATTATGGTTTTTAAAATACAACAAAAAATTGTGAATATGTAATATTTTTGGATCACTTTAAAATATCCTCCTTTACCAGGCACAAAATAATGTTTAATGCATCTTTATTGGTAAACATTGTAAGCATGAACAAATCAAGAATGTTATTCTCCTCTCAAAAAGTTAAATAGGAAAGAAATTTTGTTCTACATCTCATTTACCTTTAATTAGACTTTTTATCATTTGCAAACTAAGAGTACTGTTTTGTTTTGTTTTGTTTTTTTCAGATGGACTACAAGGCTACAGGGTGGTAGCTATAGGTGGTTCACACTGTTGACTTGCAGCAAAGAGGTCTTTGTTTGGTTCATCAGATTTAGTCTTCAATTCAAAACATATTCTGCTGCATTAATATCTGAGAAACTCCAGTAGTGAGTGGCTTCTGAAGCTTTCACTTTGGTACAAACATTCAGATGTCCATTTTTTCCCAGGCTTGACTGACACATCCATCATCTCAAATTTCAAACAGCTTCAGCCTTTGCCTAAACTTCAAACACTCCTCTTTTGAAATAAATTGTATGGCTTCCTGTTTACTAAATACCATTTTGGATTTTATTTATGGATGCAGCAGCTGGCTGTTAAGTGACAATGTAGTTAAACTAACAAATTTGTTATGCCGTGCCACCCAAAGGCTCAAATGTCACAGGCATCCAAAGGTAGCTTTAAGATTTTGAGAATGTGCGCAGTTCCTTAAGAATCCCTGAATCTTTTCATGATATCATGCAGTAATGATGATAAAGCAACAGCATCGTTCACCCCTATTTTAAGACAAATACTTTTTTGTTACAATATTTGTGTTAATTTAAAATGCTATGAACAGCCAACCCTAAACAGACTTTTTGTTTGTTTGTTTTGTTTATTCACCTTTAGCTTAAATAATGGCTGGTTGTTCTTTGTACCATAAGTGTCCAATATGACCATGCTATACTGTTAAAAATAACAATTTTCACAATAAATTTAATTGCAATATTTACTAACTGTCTTCATATGGTGAATAATATAAATAGTAAGTTATGCCCACATATGGTGTTATGCATATGGTTGTAATCACGCCATGAAAGAGAACAAAGATGACGTTTTATCCACTACTTGAATCCATTTCATCACAGTCAATGACAAATATTATTGCCCTTGTCAGAATCTAAACAACAATGATGAATTAAGATGTTTTGCCAATTCTGAATCACTTTTCAAGTCTGTAGTACTTTGGATAAGGTTAAAGTCCTTATTGAATAAACTTTTTTTTTTTCTTGGAATAGTTTTAGCTCTCTACAAACACTAAAGTTCTGTGCAGGACTTTTTCTGTTGCACTGGTGGAAAAATTTAGCTCATGGCCCACAAGAAACCAGAAAATGCTTTCCAATCATTACATTCAACATAGCCAAGATATATAGATAAAACAAAAATGTTAAACAAAACGTTATAGAGGGTTTTACATGTGCCATTAATGTTTCTGACTGATGTTTCATTGGTGTCAACTCACCGTTGCAGTTATGATCGGACCATGAAGTTGAGCATGGAGCAATGCTTCATTAACATGGTCCCTAATCCCCAGCATGGCTAGCTCTAGGTTGTGATGCCCAGCTATGGCAAGAGTTAGTCGTTCCAACAAGTGGGTGTATCTCCTCCATGGCTGATCCAGCTCTGACAGGCTTGCTAAGCAGCCTCTCATTACATTCAGACAGTAGCCATTGCACGGCTTGATCAACGTCAAGCCTCTGCAGTGGGAGCAGAAATGCATCTTCACCAGGTTCTTTAGACAGGCTCGGCTCAGACTGGCATGTTCTGTTGCGTTCATGATTTCCACACCTTTCTTTAAGGCTAGACTCAATTGTCGACCAGCACCCAACGCCTCAGAAAGTTCCTCTGCTAGGAGGGTGGGATGATTCCCAAAAGGGTTGACATCCTGCCTGATCTTACGAAGGCATTCATTTGTGTCAACATTTACAGTTACACTTCCTTTAAAACCTGGATTTATTAGCTGTGTATAGACAAGTGGAAAGAGGTTGTTAAAAAATGTTTGAACTGCTTCCTCAACAGAAATGTTGACACCGCGCAGATATATGGAAAGAGGGGAAAACAGCTGATTCACATGTGGCAATGCATCACGAGATAAAGATGAGTAGGAGCCGTCCAACAATGAACTCAAGTGCCCTTGGGAATAAGAAAGCAGGTACTGGAACAGGTCTGCAAAAAAAGAACAGAAGAAAAAAATTAGATGGATTTGACTGGCAAAAAAATTGCACACTTTACTTTTAATACTGAACAAATCATGATTAATGGAATTTATAAGTTTGCCTTAAACAGATGTTTCTGATTTTCTGAAGAGGTTTTGTGGAGCAGTTGTCAGCAGGCAGTGTCTTACCTACAAGCAGTCAGACTAATCTCAGATTGGAGAATCAGAGGCAAGTTCTCATGAATAAGGAATTCCATATCAAAGGTCATAAAAAAGTGTTTGTATTATAACCATGAAAATTTTAAAGTCCAAGCCATTTTTTTAAACACTGAAATTTACTCTTCAATAGGCTTCCAACAGTTAGCTTAACTTCCCAATGAGAACCGCTCTATGATTCTCAAAACAGAGATTATTCCTTTAAATTATTATTTAAAGGAATTTAAAGGATTATTCCTTTAAATTATTCCTTAAAACTGGAGAAAAAAAAATTCTAGTAATAATGTATACAATCAGCTCAGCTTTTCATATGTGTTCAAATAAGTAACATCATTTTCTAAAACACATAAAATTTGTCTCTTGCATTAGGGGTTGGGGATTACTTAAATTATGTTACATACATAATCACTCAAATGTAATTTCAGTTTCAGGTTTTATTTGTCAGTCTAATAAGGTCAGAGTTTGAGCAGATCACAGACAATCAAAAACTTTGACATTTATCAATGTACGTCAGTTTGTGGACAGTTCAATAGGTCAAGAAAACACGTTTTTCAGTTGCACTGACATAGATACCTAAAAACATTTTACCATCTAGAAGAAGACGAAGATGAATAAAAATCCTTTATTGTCCCACAAAAGGCGGAAATTCAGCTGTACCAAAGCTTTACCAAAATTAAGACAGTTTTTTAAACAAAATATTGCTTTTTTCTAAAGCAATTCACAATGTCCTTGCATTTACTTAATGGAACCATTGAGTCATTTCTTGCAAAGCAATACTTTGACAGATGGACAGAGTGAGTTCAGTTTGGCTCCTTTCATTCTAATTTAAAACATTGCAACATTGCAAGGCTAAAAGAAGCCTCACATTCCAATATTATGATGACCAGCATTTATCTTTAATTAGAAAATGCATTTGCTGTGGTATCATTTCAGTAAGAATATGCACTTTCACACTTTATATTCCATCCAGAGTTCGTATATTTTCATCAACATCATTCATTGATGTCTATTGTTCCCTTACGCAACACTTCATGGTCTGAACCTGATCAATCAAGGCGTTGTCACTTTGGAATAAGCACATATGCGGAATACTTTTTACAAAATCTATTGATGGAAAATCCTGGTCATTCACTATATTCAGGTAGTCAGCTGACCTCACTTATGGGCACGTTACATTGCTGAACCCAGACCTGACTAAATGAATCAAACCCCAGAGCTAAATGCTTACTTAAATCCAGGTGGTGACTTATTTTTGGCCAAGCAGAATATTTGGACTACTCCCCCATTTTACTGCTCTCTGACATAATTTACTTTTACATTGAGTATGACTCTACTAGAAAAATATGTAAATGGGTTACTGCACATCATAATTTGAAATGACCTGATGGAATATTTTTCTAATCAATAGTTAGCTTGTTTCATCTATGACAAAACCAACTCGTCCATTCAGTCTTAACTCGGTGAATTGTACTATTTAACTCTTAAACGTATGTGTAAGCGTGAAAGTTTATATATGCATGCTGGATGCAACACTCCTCTCTGGGGTGTGATGTAAGCTTAAAAGCATGACAGGACATGAAGGAGAAGCAGCAACTGTACAGAAACTGAGACCTGGAAAAAAGGGTGCCAGGACACACACAGTATCCCCACTAAAACCACAAATGCACACATGCACACATACAAACACACGCACATGTTCCTAAATTAAGCACAAACCCACACTGCATGTCAATGCTACCAACACTTTAAAAAAAATCTAAAGGTCTGGACCTTTTCAAGTTTACGTTTCTTTTTTGTTGATGCCTTCACCCTCATCATAAGAGTGTTTTTTCTTTCTAATCTAGTCTCACTAAATGAGAGCATGTTTGAGTGTGTTGTTTTCTGTGTGTGATTGCATGTGTCCAGCCCCTCCCAGTTCACAGACAGAAGGATAACAACAGTCATGTCCTCATGAACAGCTGCACTAATATGAGCACTGTCTGTGACACACAGGAACTCCCCACTCACCAGTAAAAAGGCACATCTCATTTTTGAAGCTCCGGAAAACACAAAATTAAAACACGCTCCAATAAACATTTAAATTTACACCCTGCAAGCTAGTATTTGAAACTTGTAAAAGCTTGGGGAAATAAAGCATGGCAACATTGGAAGGAAAAGGCAGCTTGGAACAAAAAAAAAAGAGATGAAAAAGTGGTACTTTGACTAAAAGTTGTCAAAAATATCTCCACATAGTATGTTGCAGGTGAATATAGGCCAAAAATAGTGCACGTTATGGTATAAAATGAAAGGGCAAAGCAAGTTGTTTAGATGCCTTTTTAAATTTACTTTACTGTCTTGTATCCCTTGGTGCTGCAGAAGTGATGAAAGACTGCCAAAGCTACAAACATCGGTATCCACAGCAGAATCACTCCACAAGCTTTCAGTTAGAGTTTGACAGATAGTTATTTTAAAAAAATCAGGCTCAGAATTACCTTTTTTTTTTTTGTAATGAATGAGCAAAGATGAGAAAAAAGTCTGCTCCTGTTTGATGACATGTTGTAATATGATCAATGAATCCTGAAGACACTGAGTCTTGTAAAATGTTTATTTGAACAACTATAACTAAACCTTCAACTAAATGAAGGTCAGTAAAAATGGGATAAAAAGAAGCGACAACAGTTTAAAGAAGGAAAAACAACTACTGTACAAGTTGACTCCACCTTGTGAACAAGCTAACATCTGGATTCATTTGGCTCTTGGCCCAGAGCACTTCTCTGTCTCTCCATGGCTTCTACTTCAAACATGTACTTCTGTACTTCAGAAGGACATGTTGTTACTTCAAAGATGTTTTTCTCCTTCGTTGCACTGAAGAAACTAGTGAGAAATTGTAGGTTTTGATCATAACTTGTACTCCCTGGAGGAAAATTATGATAACAATACACCTGTGTGTTTCTGAGTGAAAGACACCTGCTCACACAAGCTGTTAGCCTTATCAGAATCTGTCCTGCAGTTTTTTGATCCCACACTAGTACTTAACTTGTTCTTTGCTGCTGGCAGCAGAAGCTGTAAAAACTGATGGTCCACTTTATTAAACCCCGCAGACAAAACAAACAAACAAGCAGTACATACATCGGTCTACCAGCAGGTATTCAGCTTGTTGACTCTAAATGGCTAAATGGTCATTAAATAAAATAATACCAACTAAAGTGGTCATGAAGTTTTGACAATCCCTTTAAAACTGTTCACTTAAGTGTTATGTTTTTTTATTTGTTTGTTTGTTTGTTTTTACATTTAACAGAAAATAAATAAAAAAATAATGATGTAAATGATGCTCACTGACCAATTGGTTAATATAACAGATATGAATGTAAAACTGTGAATGTATAGACTGCAACACAGTTAAGTCCAATAGTACAATCAACATGCAAACAAACAACTACTTTAAATATGATAAATGTTCAAGTTTAAAGAGTAATTTGCTGTTTCATTTCAATTTTCACTGTATTTGATCATAACAACATAAAGCAGCAATATGCCTTGTGATCCATTAGAGGGCACTGGCAATTAAATTAATTGTCATACTACATCTCCTTTAATATATTTAAATTGTAAAGAAAGTTTAATACATGTTAGAAAACAATGGTTAAGTCATGTTTAGACATAAAATAATCATCAAACCACGTGAATATATTACAAGAAAAAAAGTTTATGCACAATAAACTGTCTCAGTTACACAAAGGATCACACGTTAACATCAAAGTAACAAACTATTTGGGAAGAAATTAGTGTCACGCAGGGTTGAAATCTGAATGGAAATGTTTTATATTCACATACAGAAGCGTTCATATTTTTTGCACAGTGTAAATGAACAAAACGATGATCAGAATCTGCTTTTTATTCTTCATGTTTTCTATCTCCTCAGATGCTCGCTACCCTGCTTAGAGAAATTCTACCACAAATCTAAAATGTTTTCTGTCTACTTTTCAGTCAATCAAGGAATAAACCAAGTAAACCAATTTTTAAAATCCTAGTTACCTTCGTCTGAAAGTAATTTGGCTTGATTGTTCCTCTCTGAACAAAGTAAAGAAATTTGGATTTGACCACATTCAGTTCTGGCATTTCGCTAGTGGCTGTCTTCACCATTTTATTGTTTTCTAATTGTGTTCCTCTTGGGAACTGAAAGTTGGCTGGGCTGTGGTTATTTTGCATGAAGCAATTATTTTTGTCAGAATTAATTAACAGATCTGTTTATTCTGCAGCCCTGTGGGGCAAAACTCTCTATTTGACATAAACAAGACGAAAATGCAGCAATGACAGAGCAGAGAAGGCCTTTTGTTCGAAAGCGGTTTGAACCGAGTATATGTTTATGACTATGAAATGGTGTATTACCCTGCATCTTTCCACCAACGCTGTGCCAAAATTGTTCGCTGAAATCACGGGGTTTAAATTACACGAACCAAATTTCTCTTGACTTTCTGCACAGCAAACCCAGTGTTTAACTGGCATGATTAAACTTAAGTGTCACCATGGTGAAGCTGCCACAATCAGACTCAAAATAAGCATAGCAACAATTCTGTGGTTTCATTCGCAGCTACAGTGTTCCTCGTCTTCTGCTGTAATGTCTGATTTCTCAGTCAAGTACAGACACAGAGAAAGATGCTTGTGGCTTTCGACATAGTTTGAGCAAGAATTAAGGCATCAAAGTCCAATTTCCAAAACTCATAACACATTTGGAATCACAGAATGGAACAGCCTAGGCTAGTAAGTGAGCACACAGAGAGGTTTGTTAATTCAACTCTAAGATGAGTAAAAGTGGTAGAACTAGATGTTACTGCTGTTGGTATAGTATTAGTTGACTGTAATTTAAATAATGTAATACTGAAGAACACAAAATGCCACATGCAAAGCATTTACATGAATGTGACATTGGTGTATACATATTACACAGTAAAAATGAAAAATAACTGTCCAACAACTATTAAGTGTCACACAAGAACAGCAGGATCAAGACTGCCTTACAAAGGTTTGTTGTGCAACTAATGAACACAGCACCACAGCAGTTATGTAATTTATTATTTACATCGTGTGAGGTTTTTGACATTATTTCATTTCACAGCCAAATGGAATGCTTTCAACATTGGAAACAGCTCCAACTAGAGTTTTCCCTCCTTTTCTTCTTCAGTATCAGCCACAAAAGGCCAAAGCTTCTAAACACATCAAGTGGCTATAGCTAGCATATAATTAGATGATGACTACTACAGTATGTGACTCTGGGACATTCTCTGTTGTGTGCTAGTTGTAGGTTTAGTTGATCAAGTCCAAATTTTGTGTGTTTGCCAAGAGTCCTCATGGTCCTCGATTGCAACAGAGGCCGGATCGTGAGAGTGCCGCTGGACTGTAAGAGCCATTCTTGCAGCTTTAATTTCTCTTTTAAAGACACACACTAGTAAGTCTGTCCTTTTTTCAGATATGTATATATGGTTCTGTAACTGTGGGTGTACTGGCTTGCATGTGCTTTTGGATGCAGTAATATTGTGATAATGAGATCGGAGACACTGTGCTCATACCAGAAAGCTGTGGGCCATTCCTCTCTTGGCAATCAGTCCTGAGTAAAACTGACCAACCGTCATATCAGGAAAAGCATTTTAATCCCTCTATGGGCTTGGGTTTCAACCAGGTCACCACGCAGATATGTGACATAGTGACACATGTGCAGATTACATATCCTTGTTTTAATTAGCAGAAAGACTGTATATATGAGGCTATTTTCTCCCAGGCACTGCTGCACATCTTTAGTTACAAGGGGAGCTGCAATGTCATACAATCTCCTAGTTTAATGCTAATAAACTATTATTAAATTCTTGACTCGATCTGTTGATTCATCATACTTATGTGACACTTGAATACAGCATGACCGAGGTTAAAGTTGGAGCATGACTCATCTGTCAGACAGAATGGACAGACAGGCTGTTCACACAGACTTGACAGATACTAACTGAGAATCTGCACTAAAACACTGGGAGGTTCTAATCCCCTTATAAAACCCTTATATATAATAATAAACATCTGTTTATATATCCTATCTAACCCTCAATTTGAATGTTGTGTCCAGTCAGGATCCTAATGAGATGGATTGCCCTTCTAGCCAGCACCATTCAGGCCACACAATCACATAAAAAGGGAGCGATTTGGAGCAGAGTGGAGATTGAACTGGCAAGAAGGAGCAGCTTTCTGCTTTGGCCAAAATAAAAAACCCGATCAATGGGACAAAAATGAGCAGATGAGAGCACGACGGGGACAAAGGATACAAGGCATGAGAGCAAAAGCTGACGGGGTTGTTGAAATGACTAACACCATAAAGGGGACATGTAGGGGGGGAGCCAGGGTGCAAACTGCTGACAGGTTGATGGACAGCACCTCTGTTGCTAAGCATTTAGGGCAGCACAGGTCAATAGTGTGCTCCCACATTTCTCTTTTTTAAGATTATTATTATATACAGTACAGTTCAATGAATGGGAAACTAAACCCCCCTACTGTAGTATGTCATTAAAGAGAATCTTGTTCAAATTTAGGTTGATTTAAAACAAATCTCCTCTTAAAGCAACAAGAATTGTAAGTTTTGCTTTGCTAAGTGTCAATATACAATTCTTCCAAAAGAGCTGCAAGTCAATTCATCTTTGATCACTAAATCCTAAATGGTTAAGAATGTATCTTCAGTTACAGTCCTACTGTGTACAAAGGTGAGATAGGAACACTGCAACTTCCTCAAGTTCTTACACTGCATAAATACTTAAAACAGCAATGGCATACATCCATACATCCATTTGGTTGACCAAGCTCCTCACCCCACCTGTAAGGGAGCGCACAGCCACCATGGGATGGAAACCAATTTTGACGGCTTGTATCCGCAATGTCATCTTTTTGGTCATGACCCAAATCTCATGGCCATAGGTGAGGGTTGGAAAGTAGATTTGCCAATGATTTACAAAAAAATGGGAGAAATTCAAACTTGATTATCATTCTACAAGTACAGAGGCATTTCTTTTCGAACCGTGTGACCGTCTGTGGCTTGTAATGAACAAAAGAAGGAAAAGGCAACATGCAGGTTATATAAGTGAAAACCGATGATCACTAAATTAGAGTTGGTCCAAGAACGAGACTGGACTCCAGACTTTTGTTGAAAAGCTAAATAAAATATGATTAACATGAAACAGATTCTTGAACAAATGGAGGTGTGCAATGAATTTAAGATGAAAGGAACTCTAATGAAGGATTTTCCACTTTACTTAGCAGGTGTGGTCCCTGTTTTCATTTAGCAGCTTTCTTATGATTCAAACAGGCTGGTGAATGTCACCCATGCGTTGTTTAAATTAGGGGCCATTATCGCCTACAGTTTTATGCCTAGGCCATTAAAAAACAGAAACACACACACACACACACACACACACACACACACACACTGAAGTAAATCAAAAGAGAAATATAGCCTGGATGAATACATACAAATATTCAGGAAATGAATATTACATCATAATACTGTTAACCAGTGATAACTGTTTTGTGGTTGATTTAAGAGCAGATGCAATCATCTATTCATCTTGGCCATCTTTACAACAGATTCCGTCCACTATGGACCATACAGAACACGGCTGGTCAGGGTCAAAATCTAATTTTTGAATAATTAATTTTTATTATTTTTTATTCTTGCTCTTCTGGAATACATTGTTAAGTGACATGGAGACCAGGGGAGAAAGTCGTCCATAGGGAAACTTTTATGTTACACAGAGGCAAAAGGGGAAGAAAAAAATGGAGAAAAGGCCATGACAGGGTGTAATGAGGAAAATGAGTTTACTTGAATGTGGGAGTGATGAAGTGCGTCGGTGGTGAGAGATGGGAGGAAAACAGCCAAACTAAACCCAATTTGGATTGATCCACCAGTGTGAGTCATAATACAAAGACTTACACATTATGATGATCATTCACTTTTACATTAAAATCCTGTATTAAACCCAAACTCTGATCTTACACAGAAACTGGATGAAAACATTTCTCCTCGCATGCATGCAACTCTGACCAATTTGCAAAGTTCACCTCCCCTTTTATTTTAAATTACATCTTTCAGGACTCCCTTGTGTCTCTTTGCAGAACTTGATCACGGTCAAATTCACATTTTTACCCTTAAATATGTCTGCTTTAGGAAAACTTAGACACTGCCTTTCATGACATATTTGGCTCACAGCTGCTATATGACTAAATGCTAGATTAGCTTGTGTTGAATATGTTCCTATAGGTGCATGTCTGCAAACACAAAAACAAAATGGTTGCTTTTCAGAATCAGTCACTGAGACATGGGTGCAGCAAAGTCAGACAGGACACAGAAAAAAGCCAGGCAGCGTAGTACAAATCCCATCGGCCAGTCAGGCATTACATTACAGCAAAGCCAAATTCTCTCGAACAAGAAATGAAACCCCATGTGATAAGACTTTGTCTGGTTACCAAGAAATTCTTTGCCTTGTGTGTTCTAAAACACAATAAAAAAACCTCTGCTAAAGACCCGCTGAAAGGCAACACACGTTTTATGAGGTTCATTTTATTTTGGAAGAAACTGAACTAGTGGGGGGACTATGAGTTATTTCAAAATAAAATATTAAACATGGTAAACTGACCTGGTATTTAAAAACTATGTACTGGTTTAGAAACTACTTTTCACCTCTTCTTAACATCATATTGAACATACTTAATGTAGTTCAGCAGGGGTGAAAAGTAATAAAAAATTTTAAAAACGAGTAGCCTTGAGGCAGAAAGTTTTCTTGTGTGGATTACAAAGCTGGCAGCAGAGACTACGTTCAGACTTCATGTCTTAATGCTCAAATCTGATTTTTTTTGTGAGATTCGATCTTTTTGCGAGGTCGTTTATATTGCCAGGGAAATGCGACTTGAAAGTGACTTGCTGTCTGAACAGAATGCGTCTTGAATGTGTCATGCATGCGCCTCGTTGTATTTAGCTCTGAGAATTTTTATTTTTCTTTGGTATAGAGCCAGGTTCGCTTAACTCCACGCTCTGCCATTTCTTTGGAAACATTCTCAAAAACCGCGCGGTTCCGATAACACCCCTCGAGTTTGGCCTCAACTGAGCTGTCTCCCCAAATATTAATTAACTCAGACACTTCGGTTTCTTGCCATTGACTGTTCTCCATGTCATCTGCCGTTACTGTTGTTTACTTTTTGCTCCCGTGTCCTTGACGCAGAATAGTCACATATGTCACGTATTGATGACGTACAGGTCGGATGGAAGCAACCTGGCGGTTCAGACTGAAGACACATGCCAAAAGATCGGATCCCTATCGGATTTAGGACCATACTGAAGTGGCCTGGGTCGCATTTGAAAAATGTCGTTCAGACTGACATAAAAAATCAGATACAGGTCACATAGGGGCAAAAAAATCAGATTTGAGTCACTTCAGCCTGCAGTCTGAACGTAGCCTGAGTTACGTTTGGGTTCTTTAAGTTCCAGGGACTTTTTGAGGGTTAAAGGAAAAGGGGAGCACCTCTAAAGATAACACATTTGCCAGGGTTATTTTCTGGTTGCATTTGCAAAAACCAGTAAGTTTGGTGTACTTGTATAGTTAACCAATAGGCCATTCATCTGATCTTAAAGAGGCCCTTCCATTAAAAACGGGTTTTCTGAGGTTTCTGTTGAATATTTTAGCTCCACAGATGTTCTTACCTTCATAGTGGGTGTGAAAACTTCTCTTTCAGTTTTTATCTCTCAAACTACGCAGTTTCTCCAGAGTTCGAACGGCCTGTACTTGTTTCATCACAACTCCTTTGTTTGTTAGTATTCGGCAGCTCCCGCAGTTGAAACCACGTCTAGCATGCTGCTGCTAAAAGCTGTAGCATAAGACGTAGCAAACAGGAAGGGAGAAGGTCTGATGTTGCCATGTGCAGCAGGGCAGGAAACAGCATACCTTGCTCTCATAGGCTAGTTTGTTAGCCAATCTGAGTCCAGCAAATTCGATTAAAGAATATGAATGAGTCGCTGCTGAAGCCTGACGGAACGAGCCAAATTTTGACGTAGACAGATTGAAAGGTCTGTTAATCAGTGTTTCCTAAAGTTTTTTAGATATAAAATGTTTCATAATACTGGTTAATACTTAATAACCACAAAGTCCTGAAATTTGTATGAAATGGCCTCTTTAAAAAATTGCTATACACATGTGTGAAAAATGCTTTTTTTTTCTGGATCTTATTCCAAATAGGTGCAGTAATAGTAGTTTTGCACTTTAGCTACAGATCTGAAGACACAAAAGTTCTAACAAGAGCTATAAAAATAGATTTTTTTAAGACATGGGGATGTTTCAATGGTCCTACTTGTTAAACAGTCAATACTGACACTCATAAAACACAGTGACACACCCAGGAAGACAGAGCACTGAAGCAAAAAGCAAGGTGATCCTGTGAGGATAGAACCACAACACACACACACAACTAAACCAGATTTAAACACACCTGCGCATACTTTCACTGAACCTTTCCTTTGACCACATGCATCTCCTTCATCTTCTGTTTTCCTTCCCAATTTTTTGGACTCTGCTCACTACAGCTCTGGGTTTTCACATTCATGCAGAGTTGAGACAGACGGATGAAACGCAGAAGCAATTTGGGAAACATGGAGGATAACTTTATGACTTCAAGAAGCTTTGAGCTTCTTATTCACTCTTCATTTCTTTCGCTTTTGTTCTCGCAGTCTTTTCCCTACAGAGAGTGAGTTCTCAAAACTTCTCAAAGCTGGGAAATACATTCTGTCCTTATGTGTCACAACCACTCAGGAGACTGAAAATGGAATAGTTATAGCCCAGACATGCCGAGAATACACTCAATATGCAATATATTTGCCCCATTGTTCATCATATAAACACATTTTCCTCCACCCAGGATGATTAAATAAGACATGTAGGGATAGATTCCGGATATCCTCCCTAATTTGTGAATGAGCTCATGCTGCAGTGAAATGTCATCTTGTGTCCAAGCCTCAGTCTCTAGAGCAATAACCCTGTCAGTCAAAACATCTGCAGACAAAAGATATACACACGAACTGAGAGAACAAAAATGTGTGACAAGACAAGAAAAAAGAAAGAAAAAAATATGGGAAAATTAGCAAGACAACTTCCAGACAAAATATTGCAACAAAAACAGAAGGTTCTGTATCTGAGGAAAGAATGATGAAAATAGGGAGCAGTAACAATGAATTATTACCTCTGCAACTTGCATAGACATGTTTTGCATTCATAAACATGCCCATACAAACTTTAAGAACAAAAGCATAGAAATCCCCACTGTTTAATTAATGAGACGTATTCTTCTGCAAAGCTTTGTTGTGTTGGCCACCCAGAATGCTTCTGAAAAAAAAAGGTATTTCCATCACATAAGATGGTTTTAGGCTAGATGATCCTGTCCCAGCATATGCATTGTGTCTGTTTTCTGCTCTGACTGCCAATGAGCATGTCTTAATTTGACAAATAATCTGTTTCTTAGGTGAATCCCAACACTGTGTCATTAAATAAATAACAGCTTCCCAAACTGTTCTTTTCCATGGATGTCTCTCGTATTTTAGGTGGGGTGCTGCTGCCGATCGGATGAGACTGTAAGTTGTTCTATCTTTTCAACTGTTTTTTCTCAGTGTAACCTGCCTCCTACAGATTCCCCTTTATCTCCTCAGGAAAAGGCATTATTTGTACAGTCACTAGATGTTACTGTCTGCAAGAAAATCTTAATCATCATACATTTTGTTTTAAATCGTCCCATTAAGTATCACTCTAAAAAATGATTAATTGACTTAACATAATTTATTTATGTCAACAGGTTCCACATAATTAAATCATGTTAACTTGAAAGCAAGAAGAAAAACTTAATATCTTGCCCAAGGATACTTCAACACTTAACCTACCAGCACTGGGGATTGAACCCAGGTCTTCTGAACAAGAGGCAATCACCCTCCTCACTATCCTACAGCTGCCCTTTTGGTTGTTCCAGACAGCTGAAGTCTTATCAATGCCACCTTTTGGTTAAAAAAAAAGTATCCGAGTGATAAAGCTTACATAAATAGTGTTCATACAACACGCATCTATTATGTAGGGAAAACATGAGACATAACTACATCAAGTTTACTTAAAAAGATACATTTAAACCAAAAAACACCTATTTATGTGTTATTTGAAAATAAATTGACCAGGTCAAATCAACAACTGTCCTGATTCACTTTTTTTAGTGTCGAAGGTTGCAAGGAGAGACACAATGATTCTGTTGCTTTAAGATTTTTCTAAAGCCTCTGGGTCATGACCGTTGGTGGGGAATAATGTTGTGGTCACAGCAGCAGTGAGGACATAATGAGTAAATTTGAGTGCAGCTGTTGTGGGTAAGATTAAAGTGAATCTAATCCATCTATAAGTTAAAGAATCCTTTCACTTTAACATGTCTCATGCCTGGTTTACAGGGTAGACAAGAGACATAGAATGAAAGAAAAAAAGCATAAAAAATAATGTCTTCTTGTCTGATTGTATTCAATGTATGTAATGTAATGTGTCCCACTCAGGGTCACAGGATGTTGGTATCTATCCCCTGTGGTCATTAGGTGAAAGATTACTTGAACTATAACCTGGGAGTCCATCACTGCACCACATAGAAGCAAACAACCAATCACACACACTTACATCTAGGGTCAGTTTAGATCCACCAACCTAACATACTTGTCTTAAGGGTTAGGGAACCTAAACATACATCAATCATTTCCTTTTTATTTGGATTTTCCTTTACCAGACCAACTCTAATAGCTAAGAAAAAAGATTATTCGTCACATTTCACACTTAAACAAAACGAAATGCACTTAGGTTTTTCACTATAACTGTTGTTCATATAGACTTTACAACTGAATATTATCCACCAGAGATGCAATTTTACATCTGGAACCACTCCAGAGTGGTGCGTTTGTGGAGCACTACGGATAAGATAGAGAAAGAATGTTCCGGAAATCACTATATACTTTTTACAGAATTTCCCATCTGGTTTTAAAATGTCCCCATCCATTCTTCATCTGAACACAATAACAGATTTAGTGAGTCCATGATATCTATAGGCAAGTAATTTACTTGGGAAGAAACATACTAAGAGCCAAAATATATGGTTCAGAATATGATTCAGACTGACAGTTGTAACATTTTAAATGAGAAGTTTGAGATTCAGACCTACAATCTTCTAATTTAAAGAAAACTGTTCGGTCCTCCACTACAACAACTTACAGGTTGGCTTGAAATTCAATAAAGGAGCTTTACTCGCAAACAATTCTGCATGTTTATTTTCTAAATCTCTAGCTTTCTGGTTAATCTCCACGAGAACATGGCTGTTGCAAACATTTGTGTAATAACATGCAATCCTTTGAAAACATATCTGGAAAATATTTGAATTTTAAAGCATTTATAAAATTGGCTTCAGTAAAGGTATAAAACAATAAAACGTCCCTGTCATGGACACTTTTTCTGTTTCTTTTTCTCCCTGTTGTTCTTTCTCAGATGAACTCTCTGTGCTTTTGCAAGAGGACATGTAAAGTTTCAACTGCAATAGACTTTCATTGATGACATGTAGCTATTCAGGCCAGGAGAGTACATTTCTCTGCAAGGTATTTAGCAACTCTTGAGAGGATAACTTGAGCCTTGAGGTGATCATGATGACTAGTGATGGTGGCGAATATTATGCATACTCATATGTCTTCAGTGAGTCTGCATGCGCACGCACAGAGTCACAGACACACACTCACCAGGATACATAAGTGCAAAAAGCTTGAACAAATACAGACATACATGTCATGACAGATGTTGTAGCATTTATCTAGATTACCTGATCAGAAAACTTTAGCCCCCTTGTGTCCCATATTTTGCTTCAGAGCAGTCTTTAGTGACAGTTCTTCAGGATTTCTGAAGATATTTTATTCTTCAGAGATTAGCTGTCAAAGTTCTAGCACACAAGTAAATGGATCAGCTAGGAGACGATCCATCTGTCACGCCCTTTGTCATTTCTTTGTTCAATTTTTTTCCTGTTCTTTTCTTACAAGCATGTTGTGTTTTGGTCAGCATGAGAAACGTATCAGGAAACTTGAACCCAAAGTACAAAAGGCTCTGCCTGTGAGAATCCCTCAGCAGGCTACAAGTGGACAAACAAGAGAAGGAATCCAGAGGATGAAAAGAAGACAATGTGGAATTGGAAAAAAAAAAAAAAACAACTTTAGGTAATAAAAATAAAAAGCAGTGAAAGTGTTTTATTATTTATTATTATTATTATTATTATTATTATTATTATTATTATTATTATTATTATTATTATTATTATTATAAGTAAAATAAATAATAATAATAATTTAAAAAATACATAGTGGTGTGCTAGTACCAAAAAGAAGAAAAAAACATCATATGTAAACTGCTCATTTCTACATCAAGTTAGTGGTGGTTAGCACTGCTGCGCCCCTACTATCATGTCAATGTACACTTCTTAGTCATTTATATATCTCGGTGGGGGGGTGAGTGTATTTTAGGCAGGGAGTGCTGATGAATAGTTTGCCGATGCAAAACTAGGAAGAACCACTACAGTGTAGACGGAAAATACAATTTTAAATACCTGGAAACGTATAATAACTGGAAATAATTTATTAAAAGTTATGCTCAGAGTTGACTAATGTCCCACAGTGTGGAAAAGGCAGAGCTTTATTTAACAAGGAGTCTCTACACTGTGATTGTGGGGCGGCCGCTCTGGTGGTCATCGCTGCTATTGTCTGGTGGGGTCGTGGTTCGCCCTGCGCTGTTCTTCCGGGTACTCCTCTGCCTCTGGGAGGTCCTTGGGTGTCCTGGGGCTTGGACTCTCATGGTCCGCTTCAGGGCTTGTGGGATGTAGCTGATGTTTTTTAAATATTCGATGTTGAAATTCCACAACCACAAGGGCGTCACTGCACTCAGGTATTCACTCAGGTGTTCACTGAGTAGTCCACTCAGGTGTTTGCATATATTAAATCTGGCTGTGACACCAAAGCACAAGTGTTGAACAAGGTCAGGTAAGTGTGTGTTTATGTTAAATTATCCTTTTTTTATTTTAGCATAAATTTTTGCTGTTGCCGTGTTCTCTCTGTTCTTGTTTTTGTGTCTCTATTATACGTTTTAGATACCTGAAAACGTATGATAAATGGAAACAATTTCTAAAAAGCTATGCTCAGAGCTGGCTGATCTCCAACAGTGTGGAAAAGGCAGAGCTTTGTTTAACAAGGAGGAAGCAATGAGTTGAAATTTTGAAATGTATCATTTTAAAATATTCAAAACATCTAATTTGAAAATGGATTGCATCATCCTTAATTATAAGTTGAGGAAAAGTCCCCTTTTAGTTATTTCAACAAGAGATAGAGTATTTCAAAGGCCAAATACATGCAGCGACTGGATAAATGCCTGGAGAAACTGATATGGTATATGAGGTAAAGGGAAACTATAGCCATAGAATGTCACAAAGAATTACTGATACTAAAAAGCAAACAAAATGACCAGTACTGATAATTATTTAGTGTCAGAAACAAAAGCTAAAATGAACTTAGAATAAATGTGGCCCTATAATATATTCTTCTGGTAAAATATATTTGTTTTTCCAACCTTACCAATCAGCAAAAATAATCTTAGTTCCAATATTTTTATATAAAATGTTTAAACAGTCTCACAACACTCTGACTGTTGGGTATCAATATTGATCAGATATTGATCAGGATGTCAAAGATAATGTAGCTACTTGCCAACTAAGCATGCAGCATGCTTTTTTATTCTTTTATTTTAATGTCATATCAGTCAAATACCATTCAACCCCTGCTCAAACTCTTAGTTCAAGAACTTACCATCAAAGACATCTGAATAGCCAGAGAGGATGTTCTCCAGCTCATAGCTGTAAGAGAGAATGCTCTGGCCCGTTTCTCGTTTTACAGTAGACTGGTAGCTCTCCTCCATCTTTCGGGTACAGCAAGACGGACCTTCGTGCTTACAAACCAGTAGGTCAACATCTAGGAAAGTGGAGCAGAAAAAATAAACATTACTATGTTTTACTTTATTATATTTCTTTTAAATCAACATTTTCATAAAACATTGGGATGAGCATGTAATGTGAGATGCAGATGAGAACTTGTAAAAAATATATGCAAACACCAAAAATCCCCAAATTCTTGTCAGGGATTATCTCAAAGTGTTGACATTTTGGGTTGTATTTATTTATGTTAAAAATTCAAGAAATTATAGCATCACCTTTGGAGATTGCTCAAACTTTTCATACATAGTTTTCACACTATAGAGCCAATTACAGCTGCCTTTCTCCATTACTAAATGTTCATGAACAGTCATGATGGATCTGGACTACAACAACTGTTCTTTCACACATTCATTAGCACAAATATAAATTCAGAGGATCATTTCTGTTATGCAGAAGTCTGATACGATAACTCGTTTTACAGAGGCAATAGATGGAAAGGGGTGACTAGAGGCAGTTGTAACTAGAGCCTAAAGCATGGCATTAGGACAAACCACATGGCCAGTATCTCACTGTTCAAATACCTCCATGAAACACAATAGGGCTGCATTCTGAATCCCTCTTTCCCTTTCTGTTCCGTCTCTCTCTTTTGCCTGGCACATCCTTGTTAGGACTGGGCTTTTTCTTAATTACCTAGAGAGATTGCATTTATTTCCATCCCTGAGCTAGTGGTATTCAGAGAGACTTTGGTTGTTAAAAAAGCTATTAGGCCAGACAGCCTGTTTACAGCCTACGGCTTGCTGAAATTGACAACCAACCAACTTTGCCTTTTATTAATAGTATTTTGTCATTATATTATTTAAACAGAGAATTAAAAACATGTCAGGAACCTTAGGGCACTGAAATCGGATTGTATTTTAAGATTCCAAGTATTTTTTTTTTGTGTGTATGAGTTTATGATTAACTATATATGCCAATGAACAAAGTATTAACACAAACTGGATTTAAGGTGCAGTGTATTCCCTTTTAATCTTAATTTGGTAACTGAAGTCATTTGTCATGACTATAAAATCAAGTTAAATAATAAGGGTGAAGAAATGCTGCCACTCTTTATTAGCTCTAATAACTCACATGTCATGTCTAATTTGTGGGACAACATCAGCAGATCTGATTAGAGCTAACTACTGACAAGATGTCATGCTATAAACAATAAATATAGTTGGTACATGTTATGAAATAGTTGCATTGTCTAGGTTATAATTTGTACTTCCTAAAACTACATCATCACACAAGCCTGTCACAAAAAAATAGTTTGTTTTCTGTTTTACCAAAAAGAGCTGATATTATCTAATTTAATGATGCTGAGTTTAAAAATACCAATAAAAACTTCAAAAATTGAATATTTAGCCTTTTTTCCATGTAGCTTGAATAGGCCTGTAACGATACATTATCTTACGATACAATACGATACGTATCTCAATACATTGCTCACAATATAATACATTAAACTTTTCTTTGTTTTGCATTTTCAACACAACAAAACTCTCTAGATAATATTTAATTTGCTTTGATACTATGACAATGGCTGAAACAATCTCACTCATTCACTTTTAAATCAGTTTGTAGTATTTTATTAGCAAAACTAATATGTCACAAAATAAAATTCTTACTTAGAAATATGTAATAAGAGTTATTTAATAAAACTTCATGTAGTTTTATTAGTTGTTCTTCACAGTAATATACTGCAGATACAAAGCCACTGATTCACTTTCACATCAGTTTGGAGTCTTTTTCAGTGAAAAACTTTTTTTTATACAATGTTAGAGCACATGTTGTCTTGTGGTGGTCAGTACAAAACGTTTACTGTATCGATATTATCGATATTGGATCTCACGATACTATATAGCTCCCTGTATCACGATACATCGGTGTATCGATACAGCCCTAAGTTTGAATATTTCAAACTTTTCTGAACCCCCCCCAAAACATTTAAAAATGCCTTAAATACAAAGTAACTTTAGTCTTTAGCCTGAGGTTTTCAACACAGGCCTGGCAAACTAAATCATGTCGATGGCTTGACTAGGTCTCCCAATTTCACTCTGAACTAAATGAATATATTCAGAATATATTTCTGAAAAATATGCCTTTTTTTTCACAATGTCACTTATGTTTTGCATCTGTTTGGATGCAGTGAAGCATCCGCAGATGTAGCAAAAAAAAAAAAAAAACACATCTGGATCATGTTTCTCCTGTTATCTGAAAAATGCCTCACAATCATATACACAAGTGAAAATTGCAAAAGACTTCAGGTGATCGAGCTGAATCAGGACTTGATAAAAACTCAATATGAGATGCTGATGATCAAAGACACTTTTACACGCTACCAGCACTCACTTAATGCAAAATCTGATATGAAAGCGGATGGCAAATTGTGAAAAAATGTGATATGATGAACAAAAATGTATGTTATTTTTTTTACAGCAGCCCCCCAAAAACAGTAAAAAGCAAGTGTTAGATTTCAGACAGCAAATATGATGCAGAAAACTTTTATTTATTTCCAGTTTAAATTTTCCTTACAGCAAAGTCATTACCTTTGCTGATGAGTGGAAGTGGTTTGTTTTTTTTATTGAATGCAGCTGTTCATCTTCACTTTGTGTTATTTTTCAGAGAACAAGTATAATTTTGTTTAAAAGTGGGTAACTCAGACAGTTGAGCTTCGTCCGCTTCAAGAAGCTCTTTGAAACTCCAAGTTTCTCTGAACATGAAGAATATTTACTCTGTACAGATTTGCTGGGCTTCGTAAAGATGGTGTTGAATGAAAACACATTTCAAAGGGCTCTTTGCCATATACCTGAATTTTTTGGACTACCTTGAAACTAAACTGGAATGTTTGACTTTTCCCGGACCCCGAGCTGGAACTGCAGTTTGTGGTTGGCACTGAGTCCAAAGCCACACGAGAGGGCAGACGTAGGACAGAGAGACCATAAAGAGAGATGTAAAACCGGTGGGCAAATGGACTCAGTCCTGCTGAAGCAGCATTATATCTGAGGGGCATGAAGCCACAGACTGGCAGTGACCATTTAATATCATCTGTTGAACATAAAACATTCTCTCCTCTCATGTTCTGTTTGCTCTTGTAGAGGAATATTTATTTCCTCTATGTGGATCTTTTACATCATTGAGAGTCTCACCTGATAAAATCACATCTTATACCTCCATGTTTTGCAGCCAGGAAGATAAATGACCACAAAATCAAGTGAAACACACAATCCAAATAGAAAAGCTGCATTGACTCAGATAGAAAGTTCCTATTCACACTGAACAACACTTGGTTCTATAGAGACGACAATGACTTTAAAAGAAAACTTTCTTTGTGTAGGTTCTGTATTATGCTGAAGTTGTTGAGAAATGACCAGGAAATGGAAATACAGATGCTCAATGTTTCCAAGTGTGCATAGGTGAGCTGTATGTTTGCTCTCCAAGTAAGAGTAGCCAACTTAAAAGGAAATCAAAATAACTTCAGCTAGTCAAAAACTATAGTGAGCTTTGAGGGCTTTCCAAGATCTTTAACTGGTTAAGGATGTGGCAACATGTGACAGCAAAATGTTCCTTTTCTTTTAACACATGACCCTGCTTTGCATTAAAATATAAGAATAGTTTTCCTTTTATTTTGAAATTGTTGCTTATGTCTTTCTAAATGACAGTCGGAGATGAAAAGAGAGTAAATTAAATATATAAAAAATGATAAGTCCTGCATATAATGGACGTTTTTTTTAACTGAAATGTAAAATTCATTGATCCTATATTGGACCATAATAAAAAAGCTATAAATTGCAGGATAAGCTACTTTTTGTGCCTGAGTGTCAAAATGTTATTGAAGAAAAAACACTGCATGCCTTCATATATGGAAGGTCACAGGGCAAAACTTCAAATGTTGGTTTAAAACTAGAAAATTAAGTAGCTAAGATTTCATATCATCTTTGCAGTTTGGGGGTTACAATCATCTACAAACTTTAGCAGTATTTTAAGCATGAAAACATAAAACCTATATTATGCAAAAATAATTAATGTGTTTATTCAGACACTTGACTCTGAGCTCTTGGAGCAAATATTTATTTCAAAATGACAGAATCATGTAGCTTAGCTGCTACTTAAGAGAAATTAGTTCACCACACAAAACGTAATACTACATCCTAAAACAAACATAAGGCTGTGAAAAGTCAAAACAATTTGTCTTTTAAGTTGCTTTTGAGTGCATTTCATTTAAGAACGGAGAAAAAAAGAAAAAAATTCTCACACACCAGATCTCCCATTTTAATGATCTAGGAAATTGTTTAGCTCTGTAAAGATGAAACAGTGTCTGATAAATAAAAGTGCAAACAAAAACCACTATAAGCTCATAAGTCTTGAGTATCTTTAGGCGATCCTGTATATGCCTGAATTTAAATAGTTTAATTTTTTAAAAGTTATCATTCTAAACAGGTTAAAGGTTTTGATTTAAAAGAAATATGTTCAAATATTTCTAAATTATTACATTAAAATTCTTCAAAAGTTTTTTTTTTTTTACTTACTTACTAATAAAAAGCTCCTTAATAGCAGGTAATGGGATTATCTTAACTCTCTCAAGTACCAGTTCTGTAAAAGCCTGTTGCAAATTGTTGACATGTTTAAACCCATCAATTTTTTTCGAACACCTCATTTCTTCTTGCAATGGAGGTGACACTCTGTTGCTAATAGTGACGCCATGCTAAACAAACATATCAAGTGGTCTGGATGAACCTCAAAGTATGTTTCCCACTCAGCTATCTATTACTCCTCTTCCAGTTCCAAACTCAAACTGGGTGATACTTAAACACGACTCACAAGTGACTCTGCAGCAGCCAGAATCCAAGTGAACTTGAGATCCTCGTAAAGATTTCAATGTCAATGCCATGAAAATGCTGTCACAAAGCAAAGATAGGTGAAGACCACATGAAGAACTCCAACCTCAAACTATGCATGGCATCGACTCTGTCTTCTTAGCTGTCAATTCACTGATCTACTGGCTCGATTTACTATTCCAGTAAGGCAAGGTCAAGGCAATGTAATCCAGATCCCTCTGTTCCAGCTTTATAACCTAACTCAGGTGATTTTTGGATCTTGTCAGGTTTTCATGGACTGGATAACACCCCCATCATCTACAGCACAGAACATTCACATGTCTCTTGTTACAGAAACTTGCAGAGGAGAGCTGCTGCTGACTGACTTATCTCTCAACTCTTCTTGCTAGAACTTTACAGCCAAGATGCCTGAAGTGTTTAATTATCCTGTCAATGCTTGAGATAACACTCGGTGTCTCCCGTCCCACTATCGGGGCATTCCAGCTCTAAGGAGTTCACCATAAGGTTTCCAACACTTGCTACTGGGAGTGAATGGAATTTCACAAACCCATTTGAAGCTTTTTGGGACATTTTAGATGAGAATGCAAAAGAGGAAGCATTATCATGTGATTGTTGCGAAAACCAGAAAAGATGTTTCCATTCCGGTAGATTTTGAAGAGACTCTTCCTGAATTGCTACTTAATAAATTTAGAAATTTCTGCCTGTAGTTTTCATTTGGATTTTATTTACTCCCATCAGCACCTTATGGCCAAAAATAAGTTACTCTCAGACCTTGAACTAATTACGGAACAATATCACAGTAAAAACAATGTGAACAATGAACATGTTTACCTCTTCCTCCATCTTCATCTAAAATAACAGCTGATTCCTGGATTTAATTCCACATAAAGTCAGTTTAATTTGTACTTTCTCCTGATCAAAACCCATGCTGTCAATAAAGTAAATACACTTCATCATAATGTCTTTTTTTATTTTCTGATTGTTGCTACAAGCACGAAGTTCTGCTGTTTAACAGGATCCACGCCAAATCATGACAGCCATTTACTAGTACTACCAAAACACTGAATGAAAGATCATCAAGGATGAAAAAGGTTTATTTGCTCTGAGTCTCTTTTGTACCATAGCAGGCAATAAGATGGAGATGAACCCAGCTAGGTTTACTGAGGTGTCAGTGTAGCCAACAACTCCCTACACCACAAAAAAGTTCAGTTGTGATCACTTCAACAGCTCTTGACCTCCAGTACTGGTAGTTCAAATTGAACATATTGGGCTGAGTGCATGATTAAAAGGAAGACTTCCCCTCCAGTATCCTCATAAAGCTAAACATTAGTTTGAAATGTACTGTAAATGTAGACACATTAGAATTAGAAGAAAAAAAAAGAGTTGTATTCTGTGAACCTTGTTTAAAGCACATAAATTCATAGAGTTTCCACTATACTGAACAGACAAAATCATCAGAAACTTTAAGTTGTTTTAAGTCAAATTGGCTCTGAAAGACGACAAAGCACCATCACTGGTTAATCGAATGAGATTGGGGTTAATGTTCAGGACTGTATTCCTGAAACAATGCAACACACGTTGCACAGATCAGACCTTTAATTTTCAACCTTTGATTTTCAGCTCACTGTGCCCGTCTGCTTCACACTCCTGCATGTTTATCATAGTGGGGCTGTGGACTCAAGGACCTTGTGGACTGGGAAGGGTATAGTCTTAAGGAGTGTCACGCTTTGCTGACTCCTGGATCCTGACCTGGTTTGGATTAATGACTATTCACACATATCTGAGCTTTCCCTTTAGTTATGCGGCTATAGGTTTAGACTGCCGGAGGACATACTGACCACATTTTTTCACTCTGCTGTCTTTCTTTACTCTGGCTGCCTCTGAGGAGGGTGTATCTCACATAAACAAACAATGAAATATTCCCACTAGAGCCATCAAATTGTTATTGCTTTGATTGTTACTGCTGCCATTAACTGTTTCTCTGTTTATCTTTCTATAGACATGACAACTGGCCAAAATCCATCAGTGTTTGTCTGTGTCTCTTTCCTGTCAGCTCAGACCCCAGTCAGCTAAGGCAGAAGGCCGCCCATCCTGAGCCGGGTTCTGCTAGAGGTTTCTTCCTGTTAAAAGGGAGTCGTTCCTTTCCACTGTCGCCAATTGTGCTTGCTCAGGATGGGGGATTGTGCTGAAATAACAATTCAGCCCAATCGGCTGGTTTCTTAGATAGAAAATGTTTTATTATTAATTGGTTGATTTTTCTGTGAAGTGCCTTGAAATGACTTTGTCATGAACTGGCGCTTTATAAATAAATAAACTTGAAACTTGATATCTCACTGTGTTCTAGGTGTTGCCTGTAAAAGAGTGGGTAAGTCACCACCTACTGTGCAGGACTGCATCACAATTCCAGCTCAATCTCTTGATGTTAAAAACTAAGAGTCTAGAATTTATGAATTACATTATTAATAACGTAAAATCTTAATAGTGTACTGTTATTTGAAAAGAATCATTTAGTAAATCTAAATAAAAATGGTGTTAGTGTCCACATTCTTTGCGGCCAAGCTATGAGGCAAATCTGATACAACTGCAGTGAATGTCAGATTTCCATTTTCTTTATAACTTGAAGTTAGGAAAGCTGAACTAGAGCCAAAACCTTCTCGAATTGAATTTTGCCTCATACAGAGTTGGAACCAGTGTCTGTTTATATAATACGTTTTTTTTAGGGCACTAGACGAAAGCTCACACCACAATACTTTTAAGGCATTTACAGCTTTCAGGAACGTACAAACAAAAGTTCAAAATTGTCTCTTTTTGCTGTCACAGGCTCAGAAATCTGTGGAACGAGGCTAGAATGTACTGTTGTTGCTTTTGTTGTCCTGCAGCTTTGATCAGTCATGAAAAAGAAGTTTAAAGAAATGACAACAGGCTTTTATTCTCATGGCTGAACATATTCGTCAAGCCATCAGTGCAAGATATCAAACATGTAGACACGTCACATTTTGTTTTTCTGAAAGCTTTCTATGAAATCTTAAACAACAAGTAGGTTAACCATAATGTATCTTCTCATTAAAGGACAGTATGTAATACTGAATGAAGACGAAGAATCTCTACTTCAACTTGTCAGCAAAACAAAGCTACAGAACTAAACACGGTACAGTGACTCGGCTAATGGAAGCCAACATCTCTGATTGCTATGCACATTGCTGAAACTGCCTCCAAGTAACAAAAACGTTCTAATAAAAGTGACATTGTGAAGCACAACCTCAGTGCAGACATTTCAACTTTTACAAGCTTGGCACACCATGTGCCAATGGTGACTTTCAACCCTTTTAACAGTTTAAATTTTATCTCAGCTACACTAAAACAAGAAGTAGATCATTTTTTATGACTGATTTTTTTTTTATTCTGAGCTTCTGACACAATGTCAAAATTTAAGCAGGATGGCCACAAAAATATTTAGTGCTCTTTTGATATATTTATTTTTGTAAGGTTTTCCTTTCCAAAGTAGTCAAGTAAGTCTTCTTCATTTGTAAAGATGTTGGTCGACCCTTCTCACATACATATAGTACATCAGTCCCTTCTGTCTTTACATGCAGATAGAATATATTTTAACATGGTTTTGTAAGAGAGGAGAGCTCATTAAGTACAAAAAATGGAAGACTTGCCACCTAAGGGGCTGAACGTACTGTACGTGAAGTTATTATCTCTAAGGCTTAGCACCAATTATTTATAAAATTCTAAAAGGTTTAAGAATTGTCACTTCAAGCTGGCACTGACATGGATATTCTTAATCTGTGTTGGGATGGGGCTACATTGGGGCCTACATGGGCAATGTCTTGATGCACCGAATCACAGTAAAGGGGTCAGTAAAGTACTTTTGTGTTCGTTCAACATCTGGACAGTTTTATCAGTCACTCACTCCACCTGTTGTACATAGAGAATTTAAATCTGCGTTTGTTAACATCTGCATCAATCTACAAATGCTCTTGCTTAAGAAGTCTCTCCCTGAAGCTTTTTTATAGTGCCTGAAAGAACTGTAATGATTATTTAGTAAACCTTGCACATCCCAATGAATGAATGAATGGATGGATGGATGGATGGATGGATGGATGGATGGATAGATAGATAGATAGATAGATAGATAGATAGATAGATAGATAGATAGATAGATAGATAGATAGATAGATAGATAGATAGATAGATAGATAGATAGATAGATAGAATGTTCTTATGAAAGATCATCACTGATTTTCAGCATGCTGTGTTATATTTAGTGCACAATGTGACTAACTGTCCAGCTTCTGCAGCACTGTCAGGTTTTGAGGTCAACACCATTTAAAAGTCTCCAAAATCAGTTCGATAAGGCAGACAAAATAGAAACAAAGAGCAAAAGCATATCTGCTCTCTTTAAGTTGAGCAACAGATTTTGTATCTGCACAGATCAGCGCGCGCTTTTGAATGAAAGCATGAGAAAATGTATCATGCATGTTTGGATAATAGTTGTAAATCTATAACAACAAGGCTGGAGCGCCTCGGCGCGGTTTACCAGTGTCCCCCCCTTTGGTCACTTACCTGTGTAAGGTGTGTCCGGTACGTTGTGAAGTAGTCCCACCTGTCGCAGCTGAAAAGCTGTCTTCACTTCACGGCAGCTGTAGACGGCCCCGCGTGTTACATTCACCGCAAATGTGACCAACGTCAAAATACAGACGGTATCAAAAAAGATCACGCGTGAGCAGATTCCTCGGGACATTGCCGCATCTCACCTCGGGTCTCCGTGTGAAACCAACTGTAGCCCGTCTGTAATCTGTGTGACAACGCTGAAAATAGAAACGCGTAAGTAGAAGCTGCGATTAGGTTGAACATCTGAAAACCCTTTCCGACTGCTTTTCACATTATTGGATGGGATGGGAGGTTTAGGGGGTCTTCTTTCTGACGGAGGAGGAGTGGTGTGGGCTAAACCGAGCCTGTCCTGCGCTCAACACTTTGCAGTAGACTGCCTGTATGCATTTTTCCAAACCCCTGCGCACACCCCCCTCCCTCTCTATTTATTGCCCCCACTAAGTGCCTTGACTGAAGTCACTCCAGCCTCACTGTAGGAATGACTGTAAGTACTTTATGTAATTGTTTAACATGTTAAATTCCTACAAATAACATGTAAAATGTGTATGTCAAAACTTTTCTTTGAATGTCATCCACATGTCTTCTAATGAGGTGTTTTTGTTTGTTTTTTGTAACACAAGTCTGGAACAATATTACCTTCTCTATCAAGTCTTAAGCTAAACAAAAAAGTTGAATTTTCCAAATCAATATTTTGCGACCTCATGAACTGCAGTGTAGGAGTTCGCTTTTGAAATTGAAATATTAAGTTCAGAGAGAAGTTGCGCTTGTTGAGCTGATTCTTTGACTCACATTGGCGCCATCTAGTGGACACATAGCTTCGTCTGACAGCAACGTGAAACAAACTAAAATGAACCAGCAAGAGTTTCACTCTGATCTCATCATGATTGAAACAGTCATTGAAATAACATTAAAAGACTAGTTTAGTTCAGCTCTAATAAATCTGGAAAACTACTGTTTGAAGTAAAGGAACCTGCAGATGCCAATATATTTCCTTTCCTTCATCCACAATGAAGTCAGTTAATAAAAAGTTTGATTCTGTTTTTCCTGTTCAGGTCAGAATTGTTTAAGTCTGAATCATTTCAGATGGTTTGCTGATCTCTCTCGCTTGTGTTCATCTAAAATTCAGGTAGAATTTGAAACTGACTGATTTACGTGCACAATGTGGGTGATTTAAAGATACATTTCTGGTGTTGTGTTTGCATCACTTGATAGTGTCCATCACCATATGAAACTACTCAACAGTTTAATCGTTTTTTCTTTCACTTGTTCTTTGTCCAGTGAGTTTCGTTTTGGTCAAGTGTACAAGAGTTTTAAGCCTTTAAGCTGAGCTGATTGCTCTGTTCTCCTGACAGTTGTTGGGATTTTGTTGCCCCTCGCTGTAATGATTTGGGGATTTTGTTGTTTTATTTTCAGGGATTAATTCTAATATTCCAGTTTTCAGTTTTTGTCAAGTTTAACAGTTTTTTTTTTGTTGTTGTTGTTGTTCTCGGTCAGAGCCATTGCCCTGAGTGTCTTTAAATACTTTCAGCTGTTTTTTATCTGTTAATCACACACAAGATTCCCATGCCAGCAATCACCTTCAAAGTATATATAGACCTCCTTTTTCATTGTTTCTTCTCTTATTCTTTGTTTTGTTAAGTTCAGGTCCTGTTGTCTGTAAGTTTGTCATGTCTATTTTTCGTTAAATGTCATTTTTGGGGGGGATTTTGAAGCCACCTATCAGCTGACTGTGATTCAGTCCAGTATCAAAGCTACGCTGGTGCCAAATATTACTCTCACAAATAGTCCCTTATCTTTGAGTTGTAGACAGGCAGCACTTTTCATTTTTAGTTTAGGGAGCTCTTTGAATAAAAAGTGAAATGTCTTCAAAAGCAGAGGAGAAAAAAGCTTGTCCAGTAAAGACAGGAAGCCATGTTTTGACCCAATCACCTCTTCAAAGACCCATGAAACACATCACCCAAACCCTCATACCATTGAAATGATCAGCGCATGCTTACATATTCATTCTCTCACCCTGGTATTCATGTGGCAATGTACAAAAATACAAAACTTCTATTCACTGGTCTACTGTAAAGAAACTTTTAAGTCTGTTGGAATTCAGAATCAGATCACTTTATTAATCCCCGAGGGAGGGAAGTCTGTTTGCGGCCTGAATCACAGCAGATCATACATACATACATTACACACATATATTCAGTTAGTCAAGTATCACATTTTTTTCTTCTAAATGAAAGTCTGACATTGCAAAATTAATTATTTTATTTAATAGCAGTTAGATGAAAAAGTGGGAATTTTTAATGGAAGTCAATAAGGCCATGAGGGCATGGTGACTTTCTGGTAAAATTACTACTATCAGATCAAGTTTGTTTCTAATCTTTAACATATCAGAGACTCTTTTTTTTGTGTGTGTATGTTTGTTACACCCAAATGTTTCAGACCATTAAGCATGAAGGTGTTTATTATTAATGGGAAAATAGTCCAAACTTACATGGCCCTGTGTGACAATGTAATTGCCCCCTAAACCTAATAACTGGTTGTTTCACCCTCAGTAACAACAACTACAATCAAGTGTTTGTGATAACTGGCAATAAGTCTTTTCCAGAGCTGTGGAAGAAATTTGTCACACTCATCTCTGCAGAATTCTTTTATTCAGCCACATTGGAGGGTTTTCTAGCACGAACCACCTTTTTAAATATCAGGCCAGAGCATCTCAACTGGATTCAAGTCAGGCATTTGACTGAACCACCTCAAAGTCTTCATTTTGTTTTCCTTAATTCGTTCAGAGGTGGACTTCATGGTGTGTTTTGAATCTTTGTTTTTTTGGTTACAAACAGATTGCCACACATTCTCCTTCAGAATGTTTTGGGAGAAGGTACAATTCATAGTTCCATTTACCACAGCAAGTCTATCAGATCGCAAGGTAGCAAAACAGCTCCAGACCATCACACTACCGCCACCATGTTTTTATGTTGGTATGATGTTCCTTTTCCAAAATGTTGTGTTACTTTTACATGAGATGTAATGAAACACCTTCCAAAAACTTCAGTTTGTAACTCATCAGTTGACACAGGAATTTCCCAAAAGTCTTGGGATCATCATGTTTTCTGGCCAAACTGAGACAAGTATTTATGTTGTTTTTGCTCTGCAGGGGTTTTTATCTTGAAGCTTTTTGATGCAACACATTTTTTTTTCCAGTCTCTTTCTTATGGTGGAGTCATGAACCTGACTGAAGCAAATCAGGCTTACAGTTCTTTGTGAGTTCTTGGATGAGTCGTCTTTGTGCTCTTGGGGTAATTTTGGTCGGTCAGCCACTCCTGGGAAGGGTCACCACTCTTCTGTGTTTTTTGCTATTTTTGGATAATGTGTCCTTCTGCATCGAGGCCTCTATCAAGTTGTCAAGGTCGATTTTTGTGACGCACGCATTGAGGTTTTTGCTCATGTCATGCGGTGAAAATTGCAAAGAATGTAGCAAGATGGGTTTGAAAAAACCTTGAAAATAACTTAATCTGTGATTTTTTTGGAGGCACTCAAAGGCATGCTTTGACACCCTACCAATACTTACTCAAAGCAAAATCTGATATGAAGGCTGATTGCCAATTATGAAAAAATGTGATGTGGTAGAGCAAAATGGATCATATGATGTGGAATTCAGCAACTGAAAATGAGTTAAAAGCAAGTTTTGGATTTCATACATCAAATATGATCCATGGCAGTGAAATAAATACGTGTAATAAAAAGATCCTTCAAATCATTCATTCTCTTGAAAGGCAGAGGGTTGATTTGTTTTGCTACCATGAAATGTTAAATAATATATCCAGCAGATGGCACCAACAATCTTTATTTGCCCTCAGTGGCCTGGATTATCTGGACGAGGACAGCTGTACAAAAAAAGACAAAATAAGGTAAAAGGGGCAGTTTTTGTTTTTTATTATTAGTCTAAGATTTTTATTTTGTTCAATCTTAAATTACTATTTCTCTTATCCTAAAAACCTTTGACTTGACCTAATGTAAAACAATCCAACAATGTGTTTTGCATTAAATCATCAGTTATGCAGGATGTTCTTAAAATTCAAGATTAGCTGTTCAAATCCAAAGACAATATATTTCCACATTTACTCATCTACTGAAACTCCTGCCCTTACAGTGTTTCTCTTGAAAGATATTGTCACTGAAACAGGAAAAAAGAATGCACCTCTTTTTCAATTTAAATTGACTGAGTATAAATAGAGGTGTGCAGGGATGAAGAAGCCTCTGTGGATGTGCTGGGAGATCTATGTGCATTATTATCCCACTCTGCCTGAATCCAGTAGTTTGTATACAATCTGTGGGTGCGTTAGCCCATCAGTTCTGGCTCTCTAAACTGTAGGTTTAAGAGCTTACAAAGGGTTAAGCCCATCAACTGCCTGTTAGAGTGATTACTGTCTTCAGTCTCCTATTTTCACCTCTCTGTCTTGTTGAAACAGCAGGAAGTGTGAAGGGTGGACGTTAAAGACATGTCTTAGCGTGGCATCTCTGGGGGGAAGGAGGGATGAAAAGTACCCTTCATGTTTAGAAGCTTGCAGCTGCATTTGGAGAAAAAAAAATCAGAGTATTAAAAATGTGTTTCTAAATATTCAAAAATCTTTCAGAAAGATGCTTTTAAATGGGTTATTCTTTGCACTAGAGACTAGATGCATACATTTGTAGCTGGAGCTTGCATACATGATGCATGGCGTGGTCAGATGTCTGTACACTGCATGGTCAGAGCAAGAACCTTATGCTCCATTTCACCTACTGAGAGATCTGAAAAATGGAAGTAAGCCATGCTGCATCTTTAATGAGAATCTGACATCTGTCTCACTATCGGTTCCACTATTGGCTTCTTCATCCTCACCTGCACAAGGCTTCTAGGGTGGACGGGATACTGCAGAGCACCCGAGCTGTTTGCATTCCACAGCATTTGAGAAGCAGATACCATCATAGCAGCCACTTCTGTTTGGGTTGGTTTGTGTTGGTGAGAAAATGAACAAGATGAAAGAATCAAAAGCAGAAACCAAAATGAATATTTTCCATCAGTGTCATCTAATTGATTACTGAAATGTTTTAAAGACTCCTAATGAGATCATTTCAGTAAAATACTGGATCAATACAACATAATTACATGCATGATAGAACTGAATTCCATGCATATTCTCAAGAGTAGAGGACCTCTATTGTTTATGTTTGTACATAAAAAAAATACCCCCAGACTTGAATTAAAAAGTTCCCTTTATATATTTTTTTTAAATATGTTGAACTGTGTTTGATAACCAAACCCAGTGCAAAAAAATTTAAGGTCATGGCGAATACTGCTGAAATCCATCTACCAATAGTTTTGCACTCATTAAAATGTTCTTTTAACCGTCTGTTTTGAGGATTTTCAAGCTTTGTTTGTTATTGTTTGTAAATATATTTCTGCAAGCGTACATGAACTTCAAAGTTCTAGGATTTGCATTCTGTTTCACCCCCATTCTGTCCCAAAGAGAGTGTCCTCTACTGTTCACAAAACAAACTACCATTGTGCACATAGATGGAAACATTTATTTAACCCATTCTCCCCTGAGATTTTACTTTTACTGTCTGTGTTCATTGAACTCCTATAGGATCTAAATGCCCCTTTTGAGACTGCACACACGGGTTGAGTGAGGTCAGTATGGTTTTTGTATTGTTGCGCATGTCTATGTGAGCTGATCTATCACGAATGAATTAACTTGCTTTGTACATGATCAGCCGGCCACAAGCTTCACAGAGAAGGGGGTTGACTACCTTTTCACAGAACATTTTAGCTCAATGAGATCACTGCAGTTAGCAAAAGATTGCATTTTGCATGCTGTTGTTAAGAGTATTTTTGTTGGGTTTTTTTTAAGTGGGAGCAGAGAGTCACAAATTATTTTAAATTTATATTCTATTTTCAACCCACACTCAACCCCCCCCCCAAAAAAAAAAGAATAGTTAACTTTGTTGGGAAACAAAAATAGAAATAATAGCTTCAAGCTAAAATCATCACAGCATCTCTTTTTGTCCTCTTTTCACTTCTCACTTCTTTTTTCCACTCCATCTTATTTTTAATAATAGCAACTCACTTTTTTTTATTAAATTGAACAATACATCCTTTTGAAAACTGATTTGATCTCTATCAGTCTCCACATTCTTCTTTGTTTGCTTGTTTGTTTATTTGATTTATGAAAAGGAAAGACACTATCAGGAATTAGGGGAGGGAAAAAGTGTGTGTGTGTGTGGG